>JARYGA010009310.1:0-329172 GCA_030545235.1 Helianthus tuberosus | reverse complement strand
TGATGGGATCCGGTGCATTAGTGCTGGTATGATCGCAACCGAAAGAATACCACCTCCTTATTCCTTTATACCTTTCCACGCCTTGATCCATGCCCACCTATGCTCTCATGTGTGGCCTTCGTTACGCGTCTCGAGCCCGCCGTGCGCGCGCGCGCGCCTTCGTCGTAGCCTTCCTTTGATAAAAGCGGCCGCTCCCGTCAATAAGCTCTCACGCTTTCCAATAAACTAAGGACACGTCAGGCCAACGCCTACGAGCGGGCCCGTCTCCCCATATCCGGCTCCCGCGCGGACGAGCCTTCGGCACGGTAAACCGCGTTTAATCGAAAGCGCCCCTCCGGGCACCCCGTAGCCCCGTTCACCACATCAACGGCCGCTCGGATGCTACGCCCATGATACATCGACCGGTAAATAAAATAAACCAAACAACGAAAAAAAAGGGGTTGCAACACGAGGACTTCCCAGGGGGTCACCCATCCTAGTACTACTCTCGCCCAAGCACGCTTAACTGCGGAGTTCTGATGGGATCCGGTGCATTAGTGCTGGTATGATCGCAACCGAAAGAATACCACCTCCTTATTCCTTTATACCTTTCCACGCCTTGATCCATGCCCACCTATGCTCTCATGTGTGGCCTTCGTTACGCGTCTCGGGCCCGCCGTGCGCGCGCGCGCGCCTTCGTCATAGCCTTCCTTTGACAAAAGCGGCCGCTCCCGTCAATAAGCTCTCACGCTTTCCAATAAACTAAGGACACGTCAGGCCAACGCCTACGAGCGGGCCCGTCTCCCCATATCCGGCTCCCGCGCGGACGAGCCTTCGGCACGGTAAACCGCGTTTAATCGAAAGCGCCCCTCCGGGCACCCCGTAGCCCCGTTCACCACATCAACGGCCGCTCGGATGCTACGCCAATGATACATCGACCGGTAAATAAAATAAACCAAACAACGAAAAAAAACGGGTTGCAACACGAGGACTTCCCAGGGGGTCACCCATCCTAGTACTACTCTCGCCCAAGCACGCTTAACTGCGGAGTTCTGATGGGATCCGGTGCATTAGTGCTGGTATGATCGCAACCGAAAGAATACCACCTCCTTATTCCTTTATACCTTTCCACGCCTTGATCCATGCCCACCTATGCTCTCATGTGTGGCCTTCGTTACGCGTCTCGGGCCCGCCGTGCGCGCGCGCGCGCCTTCGTCATAGCCTTCCTTTGACAAAAGCGGCCGCTCCCGTCAATAAGCTCTCACGCTTTCCAATAAACTAAGGACACGTCAGGCTACGAGCGGGCCCGTCTCCCCATATCCGGCTCCCGCGCGGACGAGCCTTCGGCACGGTAAACCGCGTTTAATCGAAAGCGCCCCTCCGGGCACCCCGTAGCCCCGTTCACCACATCAACGGCCGCTCGGATGCTACGCCAATGATACATCGACCGGTTAATAAAATAAACCAAACAACGAAAAAAAAGGGGTTGCAACACGAGGACTTCCCAGGGGGTCACCCATCCTAGTACTACTCTCGCCCAAGCACGCTTAACTGCGGAGTTCTGATGGGATCCGGTGCATTAGTGCTGGTATGATCGCAACCGAAAGAATACCACCTCCTTATTCCTTTATACCTTTCCACGCCTTGATGCATGCCCACCTATGCTCTCATGTGTGGCCTTCGTTACGCGTCTCGGGCCCGCCGTGCGCGCGCGCGCGCCTTCGTCATAGCCTTCCTTTGACAAAAGCGGCCGCTCCCGTCAATAAGCTCTCACGCTTTCCAATAAACTAAGGACACGTCAGGCTACGAGCGGGCCCGTCTCCCCATATCCGGCTCCCGCGCGGACGAGCCTTCGGCACGGTAAACCGCGTTTAATCGAAAGCGCCCCTCCGGGCACCCCGTAGCCCCGTTCTCCACATCAACGGCCGCTCGGATGCTACGCCAATGATACATCGACCGGTAAATAAAATAAACCAAACAACGAAAAAAAAGGGGTTGCAACACGAGGACTTCCCAGGGGGTCACCCATCCTAGTACTACTCTCGCCCAAGCACGCTTAACTGCGGAGTTCTGATGGGATCCGGTGCATTAGTGCTGGTATGATCGCAACTGAAATAATACCACCTCCTTATTCCTTTATACCTTTCCACGCCTTGATCCATGCCCACCTATGCTCTCATGTGTGGCCTTCGTTACGCGTCTCGGGCCCGCCGTGCGCGCGCGCGCGCCTTCGTCATAGCCTTCCTTTGACAAAAGCGGCCGCTCCCGTCAATAAGCTCTCACGCTTTCCAATAAACTAAGGACACGTCAGGCCAACGCCTACGAGCGGGCCCGTCTCCCCATATCCGGCTCCCGCGCGGACGAGCCTTCGGCACGGTAAACCGCGTTTAATCGAAAGCGCCCCTCCGGGCACCCCGTAGCCCCGTTCACCACATCAACGGCCGCTCGGATGCTACGCCAATGATACATCGACCGGTAAATAAAATAAACCAAACAACGAAAAAAAAGGGGTTGCAACACGAGGACTTCCCAGGGGGTCACCCATCCTAGTACTACTCTCGCCCAAGCACGCTTAACTGCGGAGTTCTGATGGGATCCGGTGCATTAGTGCTGGTATGATCGCAACCGAAAGAATACCACCTCCTTATTCCTTAATACCTTTCCACGCCTTGATCCATGCCCACCTATGCTCTCATGTGTGGCCTTCGTTACGCGTCTCGGGCCCGCCGTGTGCGCGCGCGCGCCTTCGTCATAGCCTTCCTTTGACAGAAGCGGCCGCTCCCGTCAATAAGCTCTCACGCTTTCCAATAAACTAAGGACACGTCAGGCCAACGCCTACGAGCGGGCCCGTCTCCCCATATCCGGCTCCCACGCGGACGAGCCTTCGGCACGGTAAACCGCGTTTAATCGAAAGCGCCCCTCCGGGCACCCCGTAGCCCCGTTCACCACATCAACGGCCGCTCGGATGCTACGCCAATGATACATCGACCGGTAAATAAAATAAACCAAACAACGAAAAAAAAGGGGTTGCAACACGAGGACTTCCCAGGGGGTCACCCATCCTAGTACTACTCTCGCCCAAGCACGCTTAACTGCGGAGTTCTGATGGGATCCGGTGCATTAGTGCTGGTATGATCGCAACCGAAAGAATACCACCTCCTTATTCCTTTATACCTTTCCACGCCTTGATCCATGCCCACCTATGCTCTCATGTGTGGCCTTCGTTACGCGTCTCGGGCCCGCCGTGCGCGCGCGCGCGCCTTCGTCATAGCCTTCCTTTGACAAAAGCGGCCGCTCCCGTCAATAAGCTCTCACGCTTTCCAATAAACTAAGGACACGTCAGGCTACGAGCGGGCCCGTCTCCCCATATCCGGCTCCCGCGCGGACGAGCCTTCGGCACGGTAAACCGCGTTTAATCGAAAGCGCCCCTCCGGGCACCCCGTAGCCCCGTTCACCACATCAACGGCCGCTCGGATGCTACGCCAATGATACATCGACCGGTTAATAAAATAAACCAAACAACGAAAAAAAAGGGGTTGCAACACGAGGACTTCCCAGGGGGTCACCCATCCTAGTACTACTCTCGCCCAAGCACGCTTAACTGCGGAGTTCTGATGGGATCCGGTGCATTAGTGCTGGTATGATCGCAACCGAAAGAATACCACCTCCTTATTCCTTTATACCTTTCCACGCCTTGATCCATGCCCACCTATGCTCTCATGTGTGGCCTTCGTTACGCGTCTCGGGCCCGCCGTGCGCGCGCGCGCGCCTTCGTCAAAGCCTTCCTTTGACAAAAGCGGCCGCTCCCGTCAATAAGCTCTCACGCTTTCCAATAAACTAAGGACACGTCAGGCTACGAGCGGGCCCGTCTCCCCATATCCGGCTCCCGCGCGGACGAGCCTTCGGCACGGTAAACCGCGTTTAATCGAAAGCGCCCCTCCGGGCACCCCGTAGCCCCGTTCACCACATCAACGGCCGCTCGGATGCTACGCCAATGATACATCGACCGGTAAATAAAATAAACCAAACAACGAAAAAAAAGGGGTTGCAACACGAGGACTTCCCAGGGGGTCACCCATCCTAGTACTACTCTCGCCCAAGCACGCTTAACTGCGGAGTTCTGATGGGATCCGGTGCATTAGTGCTGGTATGATCGCAACCGAAATAATACCACCTCCTTATTCCTTTATACCTTTCCACGCCTTGATCCATGCCCACCTATGCTCTCATGTGTGGCCTTCGTTACGCGTCTCGGGCCCGCCGTGCGCGCGCGCGCGCCTTCGTCATAGCCTTCCTTTGACAAAAGCGGCCGCTCCCGTCAATAAGCTCTCACGCTTTCCAATAAACTAAGGACACGTCAGGCCAACGCCTACGAGCGGGCCCGTCTCCCCATATCCGGCTCCCGCGCGGACGAGCCTTCGGCACGGTAAACCGCGTTTAATCGAAAGCGCCCCTCCGGGCACCCCGTAGCCCCGTTCACCACATCAACGGCCGCTCGGATGCTACGCCAATGATACATCGACCGGTAAATAAAATAAACCAAACAACGAAAAAAAAGGGGTTGCAACACGAGGACTTCCCAGGGGGTCACCCATCCTAGTACTACTCTCGCCCAAGCACGCTTAACTGCGGAGTTCTGATGGGATCCGGTGCATTAGTGCTGGTATGATCGCAACCGAAAGAATACCACCTCCTTATTCCTTAATACCTTTCCACGCCTTGATCCATGCCCACCTATGCTCTCATGTGTGGCCTTCGTTACGCGTCTCGGGCCCGCCGTGCGCGCGCGCGCGCCTTCGTCATAGCCTTCCTTTGACAGAAGCGGCCGCTCCCGTCAATAAGCTCTCACGCTTTCCAATAAACTAAGGACACGTCAGGCCAACGCCTACGAGCGGGCCCGTCTCCCCATATCCGGCTCCCACGCGGACGAGCCTTCGGCACGGTAAACCGCGTTTAATCGAAAGCGCCCCTCCGGGCACCCCGTAGCCCCGTTCACCACATCAACGGCCGCTCGGATGCTACGCCAATGATACATCGACCGGTAAATAAAATAAACCAAACAACGAAAAAAAAGGGGTTGCAACACGAGGACTTCCCAGGGGGTCACCCATCCTAGTACTACTCTCGCCCAAGCACGCTTAACTGCGGAGTTCTGATGGGATCCGGTGCATTAGTGCTGGTATGATCGCAACCGAAAGAATACCACCTCCTTATTCCTTTATACCTTTCCACGCCTTGATCCATGCCCACCTATGCTCTCATGTGTGGCCTTCGTTACGCGTCTCGGGCCCGCCGTGCGCGCGCGCGCGCGTCTTCGTCATAGCCTTCCTATGACAAAAGCGGCCGCTCCCGTCAATAAGCTCTCACGCTTTCCAATAAACTAAGGACACGTCAGGCTACGAGCGGGCCCGTCTCCCCATATCCGGCACCCGCGCGGACGAGCCTTCGGCACGGTAAACCGCGTTTAATCGAAAGCGCCCCTCCGGGCACCCCGTAGCCCCGTTCACCACATCAACGGCCGCTCGGAAGCTACGCCAATGATACATCGACCGGTAAATAAAATAAACCAAACAACGAAAAAAAAGGGGTTGCAACACGAGGACTTCCCAGGGGGTCACCCATCCTAGTACTACTCTCGCCCAAGCACGCTTAACTGCGGAGTTCTGATGGGATCCGGTGCATTAGTGCTGGTATGATCGCAACCGAAAGAATACCACCTCCTTATTCCTTTATACCTTTCCACGCCTTGATCCATGCCCACCTATGCTCTCATGTGTGGCCTTCGTTACGCGTCTCGGGCCCGCCGTGCGCGCGCGCGCGCCTTCGTCATAGCCTTCCTTTGACCAAAGCGGCCGCTCCCGTCAATAAGCTCTCACGCTTTCCAATAAACTAAGGACACGTCAGGCTACGAGCGGGCCCGTCTCCCCATATCCGGCTCCCGCGCGGACGAGCCTTCGGCACGGTAAACCGCGTTTAATCGAAAGCGCCCCTCCGGGCACCCCGTAGCCCCGTTCACCACATCAACGGCCGCTCGGATGCTACGCCAATGATACATCGACCGGTAAATAAAATAAACCAAACAACGAAAAAAAAGGGGTTGCAACACGAGGACTTCCCAGGGGGTCACCCATCCTAGTACTACTCTCGCCCAAGCACGCTTAACTGCGGAGTTATGATGGGATCCGGTGCATTAGTGCTGGTATGATCGCAACCGAAAGAATACCACCTCCTTATTCCTATATACCTTTCCACGCCTTGATCCATGCCCACCTATGCTCTCATGTGTGGCCTTCGTTACGCGTCTCGGGCCCGCCGTGCGCGCGCGCGCGCCTTCGTCATAGCCTTCCTTTGACAAAAGCGGCCGCTCCCGTCAATAAGCTCTCACGCTTTCCAATAAACTAAGGACACGTCAGGCTACGAGCGGGCCCGTCTCCCCATATCCGGCTCCCGCGCGGACGAGCCTTCGGCACGGTAAACCGCGTTTAATCGAAAGCGCCCCTCCGGGCACCCCGTAGCCCCGTTCACCACATCAACGGCCGCTCGGATGCTACGCCAATGATACATCGACCGGTAAATAAAATAAACCAAACAACGAAAAAAAAGGGGTTGCAACACGAGGACTTCCCAGGGGGTCACCCATCCTAGTACTACTCTCGCCCAAGCACGCTTAACTGCGGAGTTCTGATGGGATCCGGTGCATTAGTGCTGGTATGATCGCAACCGAAAGAATACCACCTCCTTATTCCTTTATACCTTTCCACGCCTTGATCCATGCCCACCTATGCTCTCATGTGTGGCCTTCGTTACGCGTCTCGGGCCCGCCGTGCGCGCGCGCGCGCCTTCGTCATAGCCTTCCTTTGACAAAAGCGGCCGCTCCCGTCAATAAGCTCTCACGCTTTCCAATAAACTAAGGACACGACAGGCTACGAGCGGGCCCGTCTCCCCATATCCGGCTCCCGCGCGGACGAGCCTTCGGCACGGTAAACCGCGTTTAATCGAAAGCGCCCCTCCGGGCACCCCGTAGCCCCGTTCACCACATCAACGGCCGCTCGGATGCTACGCCAATGATACATCGACCGGTAAATAAAATAAACCAAACAACGAAAAAAAAGGGGTTGCAACACGAGGACTTCCCAGGGGGTCACCCATCCTAGTACTACTCTCGCCCAAGCACGCTTAACTGCGGAGTTCTGATGGGATCCGGTGCATTAGTGCTGGTATGATCGCAACCGAAAGAATACCACCTCCTTATTCCTTTATACCTTTCCACGCCTTGATCCATGCCCACCTATGCTCTCATGTGTGGCCTTCGTTACGCGTCTCGGGCCCGCCGTGCGCGCGCGCGCCTTCGTCATAGCCTTCCTTTGACAAAAGCGGCCGCTCCCGTCAATAAGCTCTCACGCTTTCCTATAAACTAAGGACACGTCAGGCTACGAGCGGGCCCGTCTCCCCATATCCGGCTCCCGCGCGGACGAGCCTTCGGCACGGTAAACCGCGTTTAATCGAAAGCGCCCCTCCGGGCACCCCGTAGCCCCGTTCACCACATCAACGGCCGCTCGGATGCTACGCCAATGATACATCGACCGGTAAATAAAATAAACCAAACAACGAAAAAAAAGGGGTTGCAACACGAGGACTTCCCAGGGGGTCACCCATCCTAGTACTACTCTCGCCCAAGCACGCTTAACTGCGGAGCTCTGATGGGATCCGGTGCATTAGTGCTGGTATGATCGCAACCGAAAGAATACCACCTCCTTATTCCTTTATACCTTTCCACGCCTTGATCCATGCCCACCTATGCTCTCATGTGTGGCCTTCGTTACGCGTCTCAGGCCCGCCGTGCGCGCGCGCGCGCCTTCGTCATAGCCTTCCTTTGACAAAAGCGGCCGCTCCCGTCAATAAGCTCTCACGCTTTCCAATAAACTAAGGACACGTCAGGCTACGAGCGGGCCCGTCTCCCCATATCCGGCTCCCGCGCGGACGAGCCTTCGGCACGGTAAACCGCGTTTAATCGAAAGCGCCCCTCCGGGCACCCCGTAGCCCCGTTCACCACATCAACGGCCGCTCGGATGCTACGCCAATGATACATCGACCGGTAAATAAAATAAACCAAACAACGAAAAAAAAGGGGTTGCAACACGAGGACTTCCCAGGGGGTCACCCATCCTAGTACTACTCTCGCCCAAGCACGCTTAACTGCGGAGTTCTGATGGGATCCGGTGCATTAGTGCTGGTATGATCGCAACCGAAAGAATACCACCTCCTTATTCCTTTATACCTTTCCACGCCTTGATCCATGCCCACCTATGCTCTCATGTGTGGCCTTCGTTACGCGTCTCGGGCCCGCCGTGCGCGCGCGCGCGCCTTCGTCATAGCCTTCCTTTGACAAAAGCGGCCGCTCCCGTCAATAAGCTCTCACGCTTTCCAATAAACTAAGGACACGACAGGCTACGAGCGGGCCCGTCTCCCCATATCCGGCTCCCGCGCGGACGAGCCTTCCGCACGGTAAACCGCGTTTAATCGAAAGCGCCCCTCCGGGCACCCCGTAGCCCCGTTCACCACATCAACGGCCGCTCGGATGCTACGCCAATGATACATCGACCGGTAAATAAAATAAACCAAACAACGAAAAAAAAGGGGTTGCAACACGAGGACTTCCCAGGGGGTCACCCATCCTAGTACTACTCTCGCCCAAGCACGCTTAACTGCGGAGTTCTGATGGGATCCGGTGCATTAGTGCTGGTATGATCGCAACCGAAAGAATACCACCTCCTTATTCCTTTATACCTTTCCACGCCTTGATCCATGCCCACCTATGCTCTCATGTGTGGCCTTCGTTACGCGTCTCGGGCCCGCCGTGTGCGCGCGCGCGCCTTCGTCATAGCCTTCCTTTGACAGAAGCGGCCGCTCCCGTCAATAAGCTCTCACGCTTTCCAATAAACTAAGGACACGTCAGGCCAACGCCTACGAGCGGGCCCGTCTCCCCATATCCGGCTCCCACGCGGACGAGCCTTCGGCACGGTAAACCGCGTTTAATCGAAAGCGCCCCTCCGGGCACCCCGTAGCCCCGTTCACCACATCAACGGCCGCTCGGATGCTACGCCAATGATACATCGACCGGTAAATAAAATAAACCAAACAACGAAAAAAAAGGGGTTGCAACACGAGGACTTCCCAGGGGGTCACCCATCCTAGTACTACTCTCGCCCAAGCACGCTTAACTGCGGAGTTCTGATGGGATCCGGTGCATTAGTGCTGGTATGATCGCAACCGAAATAATACCACCTCCTTATTCCTTTATACCTTTCCACGCCTTGATCCATGCCCACCTATGCTCTCATGTGTGGCCTTCGTTACGCGTCTCGGGCCCGCCGTGCGCGCGCGCGCGCCTTCGTCATAGCCTTCCTTTGACAAAAGCGGCCGCTCCCGTCAATAAGCTCTCACGCTTTCCAATAAACTAAGGACACGTCAGGCCAACGCCTACGAGCGGGCCCGTCTCCCCATATCCGGCTCCCGCGCGGACGAGCCTTCGGCACGGTAAACCGCGTTTAATCGAAAGCGCCCCTCCGGGCACCCCGTAGCCCCGTTCACCACATCAACGGCCGCTCGGATGCTACGCCAATGATACATCGACCGGTAAATAAAATAAACCAAACAACGAAAAAAAAGGGGTTGCAACACGAGGACTTCCCAGGGGGTCACCCATCCTAGTACTACTCTCGCCCAAGCACGCTTAACTGCGGAGTTCTGATGGGATCCGGTGCATTAGTGCTGGTATGATCGCAACCGAAAGAATACCACCTCCTTATTCCTTAATACATTTCCACGCCTTGATCCATGCCCACCTATGCTCTCATGTGTGGCCTTCGTTACGCGTCTCGGGCCCGCCGTGCGCGCGCGCGCGCCTTCGTCATAGCCTTCCTTTGACAGAAGCGGCCGCTCCCGTCAATAAGCTCTCACGCTTTCCAATAAACTAAGGACACGTCAGGCCAACGCCTACGAGCGGGCCCGTCTCCCCATATCCGGCTCCCACGCGGACGAGCCTTCGGCACGGTAAACCGCGTTTAATCGAAAGCGCCCCTCCGGGCACCCCGTAGCCCCGTTCACCACATCAACGGCCGCTCGGATGCTACGCCAATGATACATCGACCGGTAAATAAAATAAACCAAACAACGAAAAAAAAGGGGTTGCAACACGAGGACTTCCCAGGGGGTCACCCATCCTAGTACTACTCTCGCCCAAGCACGCTTAACTGCGGAGTTCTGATGGGATCCGGTGCATTAGTGCTGGTATGATCGCAACCGAAAGAATACCACCTCCTTATTCCTTTATACCTTTCCACGCCTTGATCCATGCCCACCTATGCTCTCATGTGTGGCCTTCGTTACGCGTCTCGGGCCCGCCGTGCGCGCGCGCGCGTCTTCGTCATAGCCTTCCTTTGACAAAAGCGGCCGCTCCCGTCAATAAGCTCTCACGCTTTCCAATAAACTAAGGACACGTCAGGCTACGAGCGGGCCCGTCTCCCCATATCCGGCACCCGCGCGGACGAGCCTTCGGCACGGTAAACCGCGTTTAATCGAAAGCGCCCCTCCGGGCACCCCGTAGCCCCGTTCACCACATCAACGGCCGCTCGGAAGCTACGCCAATGATACATCGACCGGTAAATAAAATAAACCAAACAACGAAAAAAAAGGGGTTGCAACACGAGGACTTCCCAGGGGGTCACCCATCCTAGTACTACTCTCGCCCAAGCACGCTTAACTGCGGAGTTCTGATGGGATCCGGTGCATTAGTGCTGGTATGATCGCAACCGAAAGAATACCACCTCCTTATTCCTTTATACCTTTCCACGCCTTGATCCATGCCCACCTATGCTCTCATGTGTGGCCTTCGTTACGCGTCTCGGGCCCGCCGTGCGCGCGCGCGCGCCTTCGTCATAGCCTTCCTTTGACCAAAGCGGCCGCTCCCGTCAATAAGCTCTCACGCTTTCCAATAAACTAAGGACACGTCAGGCCAACGCCTACGAGCGGGCCCGTCTCCCCATATCCGGCTCCCGCGCGGACGAGCCTTCGGCACGGTAAACCGCGTTTAATCGAAAGCGCCCCTCCGGGCACCCCGTAGCCCCGTTCACCACATCAACGGCCGCTCGGATGCTACGCCAATGATACATCGACCGGTAAATAAAATAAACCAAACAACGAAAAAAAAGGGGTTGCAACACGAGGACTTCCCAGGGGGTCACCCATCCTAGTACTACTCTCGCCCAAGCACGCTTAACTGCGGAGTTCTGATGGGATCCGGTGCATTAGTGCTGGTATGATCGCAACCGAAAGAATACCACCTCCTTATTCCTTTATACCTTTCCACGCCTTGATCCATGCCCACCTATGCTCTCATGTGTGGCCTTCGTTACGCGTCTCGGGCCCGCCGTGCGCGCGCGCGCGCCTTCGTCATAGCCTTCCTTTGACAAAAGCGGCCGCTCCCGTCAATAAGCTCTCACGCTTTCCAATAAACTAAGGACACGTCAGGCTACGAGCGGGCCCGTCTCCCCATATCCGGCTCCCGCGCGGACGAGCCTTCGGCACGGTAAACCGCGTTTAATCGAAAGCGCCCCTCCGGGCACCCCGTAGCCCCGTTCACCACATCAACGGCCGCTCGGATGCTACGCCAATGATACATCGACCGGTAAATAAAATAAACCAAACAACGAAAAAAAAGGGGTTGCAACACGAGGACTTCCCAGGGGGTCACCCATCCTAGTACTACTCTCGCCCAAGCACGCTTAACTGCGGAGTTCTGATGGGATCCGGTGCATTAGTGCTGGTATGATCGCAACCGAAAGAATACCACCTCCTTATTCCTTTATACCTTTCCACGCCTTGATCCATGCCCACCTATGCTCTCATGTGTGGCCTTCGTTACGCGTCTCGGGCCCGCCGTGCGCGCGCGCGCGCCTTCATCATAGCCTTCCTTTGACAAAAGCGGCCGCTCCCGTCAATAAGCTCTCACGCTTTCCAATAAACTAAGGACACGTCAGGCTACGAGCGGGCCCGTCTCCCCATATCCGGCTCCCGCGCGGACGAGCCTTCGGCACGGTAAACCGCGTTTAATCGAAAGCGCCCCTCCGGGCACCCCGTAGCCCCGTTCACCACATCAACGGCCGCTCGGATGCTACGCCAATGATACATCGACCGGTAAATAAAATAAACCAAACAACGAAAAAAAAGGGGTTGCAACACGAGGACTTCCCAGGGGGTTACCCATCCTAGTACTACTCTCGCCCAAGCACGCTTAACTGCGGAGTTCTGATGGGATCCGGTGCATTAGTGCTGGTATGATCGCAACCGAAATAATACCACCTCCTTATTCCTTTATACCTTTCCACGCCTTGATCCATGCCCACCTATGCTCTCATGTGTGGCCTTCGTTACGCGTCTCGGGACCGCCGTGCGCGCGCGCGCGCCTTCGTCATAGCCTTCCTTTGACCAAAGCGGCCGCTCCCGTCAATAAGCTCTCACGCTTTCCAATAAACTAAGGACACGTCAGGCCAACGCCTACGAGCGGGCCCGTCTCCCCATATCCGGCTCCCGCGCGGACGAGCCTTCGGCACGGTAAACCGCGTTTAATCGAAAGCGCCCCTCCGGGCACCCCGTAGCCCCGTTCACCACATCAACGGCCGCTCGGATGCTACGCCAATGATACATCGACCGGTAAATAAAATAAACCAAACAACGAAAAAAAAGGGGTTGCAACACGAGGACTTCCCAGGGGGTCACCCATCCTAGTACTACTCTCGCCCAAGCACGCTTAACTGCGGAGTTCTGATGGGATCCGGTGCATTAGTGCTGGTATGATCGCAACCGAAAGAATACCACCTCCTTATTCCTTTATACCTTTCCACGCCTTGATCCATGCCCACCTATGCTCTCATGTGTGGCCTTCGTTACGCGTCTCGGGCCCGCCGTGCGCGCGCGCGCGCCTTCGTCATAGCCTTCCTTTGACAAAAGCGGCCGCTCCCGTCAATAAGCTCTCACGCTTTCCAATAAACTAAGGACACGTCAGGCTACGAGCGGGCCCGTCTCCCCATATCCGGCTCCCGCGCGGACGAGCCTTCGGCACGGTAAACCGCGTTTAATCGAAAGCGCCCCTCCGGGCACCCCGTAGCCCCGTTCACCACATCAACGGCCGCTCGGATGCTACGCCAATGATACATCGACCGGTAAATAAAATAAACCAAACAACGAAAAAAAAGGGGTTGCAACACGAGGACTTCCCAGGGGGTCACCCATCCTAGTACTACTCTCGCCCAAGCACGCTTAACTGCGGAGTTCTGATGGGATCCGGTGCATTAGTGCTGGTATGATCGCAACCGAAAGAATACCACCTCCTTATTCCTTTATACCTTTCCACGCCTTGATCCATGCCCACCTATGCTCTCATGTGTGGCCTTCGTTACGCGTCTCGGGCCCGCCGTGCGCGCGCGCGCGCCTTCATCATAGCCTTCCTTTGACAAAAGCGGCCGCTCCCGTCAATAAGCTCTCACGCTTTCCAATAAACTAAGGACACGTCAGGCTACGAGCGGGCCCGTCTCCCCATATCCGGCTCCCGCGCGGACGAGCCTTCGGCACGGTAAACCGCGTTTAATCGAAAGCGCCCCTCCGGGCACCCCGTAGCCCCGTTCACCACATCAACGGCCGCTCGGATGCTACGCCAATGATACATCGACCGGTAAATAAAATAAACCAAACAACGAAAAAAAAGGGGTTGCAACACGAGGACTTCCCAGGGGGTTACCCATCCTAGTACTACTCTCGCCCAAGCACGCTTAACTGCGGAGTTCTGATGGGATCCGGTGCATTAGTGCTGGTATGATCGCAACCGAAATAATACCACCTCCTTATTCCTTTATACCTTTCCACGCCTTGATCCATGCCCACCTATGCTCTCATGTGTGGCCTTCGTTACGCGTCTCGGGCCCGCCGTGCGCGCGCGCGCGCCTTCGTCATAGCCTTCCTTTGACAAAAGCGGCCGCTCCCGTCAATAAGCTCTCACGCTTTCCAATAAACTAAGGACACGTCAGGCCAACGCCTACGAGCGGGCCCGTCTCCCCATATCCGGCTCCCGCGCGGACGAGCCTTCGGCACGGTAAACCGCGTTTAATCGAAAGCGCCCCTCCGGGCACCCCGTAGCCCCGTTCACCACATCAACGGCCGCTCGGATGCTACGCCAATGATACATCGACCGGTAAATAAAATAAACCAAACAACGAAAAAAAAGGGGTTGCAACACGAGGACTTCCCAGGGGGTCACCCATCCTAGTACTACTCTCGCCCAAGCACGCTTAACTGCGGAGTTCTGATAGGATCCGGTGCATTAGTGCTGGTATGATCGCAACCGAAAGAATACCACCTCCTTATTCCTTTATACCTTTCCACGCCTTGATCCATGCCCACCTATGCTCTCATGTGTGGCCTTCGTTACGCGTCTCGGGCCCGCCGTGCGCGCGCGCGCGCCTTCGTCATAGCCTTCCTTTGACAGAAGCGGCCGCTCCCGTCAATAAGCTCTCACGCTTTCCAATAAACTAAGGACACGTCAGGCCAACGCCTACGAGCGGGCCCGTCTCCCCATATCCGGCTCCCGCGCGGACGAGCCTTCAGCACGGTAAACCGCGTTTAATCGAAAGCGCCCCTCCGGACACCCCGTAGCCCCGTTCACCACATCAACGGCCGCTCGGATGCTACGCCAATGATACATCGACCGGTAAATAAAATAAACCAAACAACGAAAAAAAAGGGGTTGCAACACGAGGACTTCCCAGGGGGTCACCCATCCTAGTACTACTCTCGCCCAAGCACGCTTAACTGCGGAGTTCTGATGGGATCCGGTGCATTAGTGCTGGTATGATCGCAACCGAAAGAATACCACCTCCTTATTCCTTTATACCTTTCCACGCCTTGATCCATGCCCACCTATGCTCTCATGTGTGGCCTTCGTTACGCGTCTCGGGCCCGCCGTGCGCGCGCGCGCGCCTTCGTCATAGCCTTCCTTTGACAAAAGCGGCCGCTCCCGTCAATAAGCTCTCACGCTTTCCAATAAACTAAGGACACGCAGGCTACGAGCGGGCCCGTCTCCCCATATCCGGCTCCCGCGCGGACGAGCCTTCGGCACGGTAAACCGCGTTTAATCGAAAGCGCCCCTACGGGCACCCCGTAGCCCCGTTCACCACATCAACGGCCGCTCGGATGCTACGCCAATGATACATCGACCGGTAAATAAAATAAACCAAACAACGAAAAAAAAGGGGTTGCAACACGAGGACTTCCCAGGGGGTCACCCATCCTAGTACTACTCTCGCCCAAGCACGCTTAACTGCGGAGTTCTGATGGGATCCGGTGCATTAGTGCTGGTATGATCGCAACCGAAAGAATACCACCTCCTTATTCCTTTATACCTTTCCACGCCTTGATCCATGCCCACCTATGCTCTCATGTGTGGCCTTCGTTACGCGTCTCGGGCCCGCCGTGCGCGCGCGCGCGCCTTCGTCATAGCCTTCCTTTGACCAAAGCGGCCGCTCCCGTCAATAAGCTCTCACGCTTTCCAATAAACTAAGGACACGTCAGGCCAACGCCTACGAGCGGGCCCGTCTCCCCATATCCGGCTCCCGCGCGGACGAGCCTTCGGCACGGTAAACCGCGTTTAATCGAAAGCGCCCCTCCGGGCACCCCGTAGCCCCGTTCACCACATCAACGGCCGCTCGGATGCTACGCCAATGATACATCGACCGGTAAATAAAATAAACCAAACAACGAAAAAAAAGGGGTTGCAACACGAGGACTTCCCAGGGGGTCACCCATCCTAGTACTACTCTCGCCCAAGCACGCTTAACTGCGGAGTTCTGATGGGATCCGGTACATTAGTGCTGGTATGATCGCAACCGAAAGAATACCACCTCCTTATTCCTTTATACCTTTCCACGCCTTGATCCATGCCCACCTATGCTCTCATGTGTGGCCTTCGTTACGCGTCTCGGGCCCGCCGTGCGCGCGCGCGCGCCTTCGTCATAGCCTTCCTTTGACAAAAGCGGCCGCTCCCGTCAATAAGCTCTCACGCTTTCCAATAAACTAAGGACACGTCAGGCTACGAGCGGGCCCGTCTCCCCATATCCGGCTCCCGCGCGGACGAGCCTTCGGCACGGTAAACCGCGTTTAATAGAAAGCGCCCCTCCGGGCACCCCGTAGCCCCGTTCACCACATCAACGGCCGCTCGGATGCTACGCCAATGATACATCGACCGGTAAATAAAATAAACCAAACAACGAAAAAAAAGGGGTTGCAACACGAGGACTTCCCAGGGGGTCACCCATCCTAGTACTACTCTCGCCCAAGCACGCTTAACTGCGGAGTTCTGATGGGATCCGGTGCATTAGTGCTGGTATGATCGCAACCGAAAGAATACCACCTCCTTATTCCTTTATACCTTTCCACGCCTTGATCCATGCCCACCTATGCTCTCATGTGTGGCCTTCGTTACGCGTCTCGGGCCCGCCGTGCGCGCGCGCGCGCCTTCGTCATAGCCTTCCTTTGACAAAAGCGGCCGCTCCCGTCAATAAGCTCTCACGCTTTCCAATAAACTAAGGACACGTCAGGCTACGAGCGGGCCCGTCTCCCCATATCCGGCTCCCGCGCGGACGAGCCTTCGGCACGGTAAACCGCGTTTAATCGAAAGCGCCCCTCCGGGCACCCCGTAGCCCCGTTCACCACATCAACGGCCGCTCGGATGCTACGCCAATGATACATCGACCGGTAAATAAAATAAACCAAACAACGAAAAAAAAGGGGTTGCAACACGAGGACTTCCCAGGGGGTCACCCATCCTAGTACTACTCTCGCCCAAGCACGCTTAATTGCGGAGTTCTGATGGGATCCGGTGCATTAGTGCTGGTATGATCGCAACCGAAATAATACCACCTCCTTATTCCTTTATACCTTTCCACGCCTTGATCCATGCCCACCTATGCTCTCATGTGTGGCCTTCGTTACGCGTCTCGGGCCCGCC
This sequence comes from Helianthus tuberosus, assembly GCA_030545235.1. NCBI lineage: Eukaryota > Viridiplantae > Streptophyta > Magnoliopsida > Asterales > Asteraceae > Helianthus > Helianthus tuberosus. The sequence continues at coordinate 312,137 of JARYGA010009310.1, read as the reverse complement.
GTGCGCGCGCGCGCGCCTTCGTCATAGCCTTCCTTTGACAAAAGCGGCCGCTCCCGTCAATAAGCTCTCACGCTTTCCAATAAACTAAGGACACGTCAGGCCAACGCCTACGAGCGGGCCCGTCTCCCCATATCCGGCTCCCGCGCGGACGAGCCTTCGGCACGGTAAACGGCGTTTAATCGAAAGCGCCCCTCCGGGCACCCCGTAGCCCCGTTCACCACATCAACGGCCGCTCGGATGCTACGCCAATGATACATCGACCGGTAAATAAAATAAACCAAACAACGAAAAAAAACGGGTTGCAACACGAGGACTTCCCAGGGGGTCACCCATCCTAGTACTACTCTCGCCCAAGCACGCTTAACTGCGGAGTTCTGATGGGATCCGGTGCATTAGTGCTGGTATGATCGCAACCGAAAGAATACCACCTCCTTATTCCTTTATACCTTTCCACGCCTTGATCCATGCCCACCTATGCTCTCATGTGTGGCCCTCGTTACGCGTCTCGGGCCCGCCGTGCGCGCGCGCGCGCCTTCGTCATAGCCTTCCTTTGACAAAAGCGGCCGCTCCCGTCAATAAGCTCTCACGCTTTCCAATAAACTAAGGACACGTCAGGCTACGAGCGGGCCCGTCTCCCCATATCCGGCTCCCGCGCGGACGAGCCTTCGGCACGGTAAACCGCGTTTAATCGAAAGCGCCCCTCCGGGCACCCCGTAGCCCCGTTCACCACATCAACGGCCGCTCGGATGCTACGCCAATGATACATCGACCGGTTAATAAAATAAACCAAACAACGAAAAAAAAGGGGTTGCAACACGAGGACTTCCCAGGGGGTCACCCATCCTAGTACTACTCTCGCCCAAGCACGCTTAACTGCGGAGTTCTGATGGGATCCGGTGCATTAGTGCTGGTATGATCGCAACCGAAAGAATACCACCTCCTTATTCCTTTATACCTTTCCACGCCTTGATGCATGCCCACCTATGCTCTCATGTGTGGCCTTCGTTACGCGTCTCGGGCCCGCCGTGCGCGCGCGCGCGCCTTCGTCATAGCCTTCCTTTGACAAAAGCGGCCGCTCCCGTCAATAAGCTCTCACGCTTTCCAATAAACTAAGGACACGTCAGGCTACGAGCGGGCCCGTCTCCCCATATCCGGCTCCCGCGCGGACGAGCCTTCGGCACGGTAAACCGCGTTTAATCGAAAGCGCCCCTCCGGGCACCCCGTAGCCCCGTTCACCACATCAACGGCCGCTCGGATGCTACGCCAATGATACATCGACCGGTAAATAAAATAAACCAAACAACGAAAAAAAAGGGGTTGCAACACGAGGACTTCCCAGGGGGTCACCCATCCTAGTACTACTCTCGCCCAAGCACGCTTAACTGCGGAGTTCTGATGGGATCCGGTGCATTAGTGCTGGTATGATCGCAACCGAAATAATACCACCTCCTTATTCCTTTATACCTTTCCACGCCTTGATCCATGCCCACCTATGCTCTCATGTGTGGCCTTCGTTACGCGTCTCGGGCCCGCCGTGCGCGCGCGCGCGCCTTCGTCATAGCCTTCCTTTGACAAAAGCGGCCGCTCCCGTCAATAAGCTCTCACGCTTTCCAATAAACTAAGGACACGTCAGGCCAACGCCTACGAGCGGGCCCGTCTCCCCATATCCGGCTCCCGCGCGGACGAGCCTTCGGCACGGTAAACCGCGTTTAATCGAAAGCGCCCCTCCGGGCACCCCGTAGCCCCGTTCACCACATCAACGGCCGCTCGGATGCTACGCCAATGATACATCGACCGGTAAATAAAATAAACCAAACAACGAAAAAAAAGGGGTTGCAACACGAGGACTTCCCAGGGGGTCACCCATCCTAGTACTACTCTCGCCCAAGCACGCTTAACTGCGGAGTTCTGATGGGATCCGGTGCATTAGTGCTGGTATGATCGCAACCGAAAGAATACCACCTCCTTATTCCTTAATACCTTTCCACGCCTTGATCCATGCCCACCTATGCTCTCATGTGTGGCCTTCGTTACGCGTCTCGGGCCCGCCGTGCGCGCGCGCGCGCCTTCGTCATAGCCTTCCTTTGACAGAAGCGGCCGCTCCCGTCAATAAGCTCTCACGCTTTCCAATAAACTAAGGACACGTCAGGCCAACGCCTACGAGCGGGCCCGTCTCCCCATATCCGGCTCCCACGCGGACGAGCCTTCGGCACGGTAAACCGCGTTTAATCGAAAGCGCCCCTCCGGGCACCCCGTAGCCCCGTTCACCACATCAACGGCCGCTCGGATGCTACGCCAATGATACATCGACCGGTAAATAAAATAAACCAAACAACGAAAAAAAAGGGGTTGCAACACGAGGACTTCCCAGGGGGTCACCCATCCTAGTACTACTCTCGCCCAAGCACGCTTAACTGCGGAGTTCTGATGGGATCCGGTGCATTAGTGCTGGTATGATCGCAACCGAAAGAATACCACCTCCTTATTCCTTTATACCTTTCCACGCCTTGATCCATGCCCACCTATGCTCTCATGTGTGGCCTTCGTTACGCGTCTCGGGCCCGCCGTGCGCGCGCGCGCGCCTTCGTCATAGCCTTCCTTTGACAGAAGCGGCCGCTCCCGTCAATAAGCTCTCACGCTTTCCAATAAACTAAGGACACGTCAGGCCAACGCCTACGAGCGGGCCCGTCTCCCCATATCCGGCTCCCGCGCGGACGAGCCTTCGGCACGGTAAACGGCGTTTAATCGAAAGCGCCCCTCCGGGCACCCCGTAGCCCCGTTCACCACATCAACGGCCGCTCGGATGCTACGCCAATGATACATCGACCGGTAAATAAAATAAACCAAACAACGAAAAAAAACGGGTTGCAACACGAGGACTTCCCAGGGGGTCACCCATCCTAGTACTACTCTCGCCCAAGCACGCTTAACTGCGGAGTTCTGATGGGATCCGGTGCATTAGTGCTGGTATGATCGCAACCGAAAGAATACCACCTCCTTATTCCTTTATACCTTTCCACGCCTTGATCCATGCCCACCTATGCTCTCATGTGTGGCCCTCGTTACGCGTCTCGGGCCCGCCGTGCGCGCGCGCGCGCCTTCGTCATAGCCTTCCTTTGACAAAAGCGGCCGCTCCCGTCAATAAGCTCTCACGCTTTCCAATAAACTAAGGACACGTCAGGCTACGAGCGGGCCCGTCTCCCCATATCCGGCTCCCGCGCGGACGAGCCTTCGGCACGGTAAACCGCGTTTAATCGAAAGCGCCCCTCCGGGCACCCCGTAGCCCCGTTCACCACATCAACGGCCGCTCGGATGCTACGCCAATGATACATCGACCGGTTAATAAAATAAACCAAACAACGAAAAAAAAGGGGTTGCAACACGAGGACTTCCCAGGGGGTCACCCATCCTAGTACTACTCTCGCCCAAGCACGCTTAACTGCGGAGTTCTGATGGGATCCGGTGCATTAGTGCTGGTATGATCGCAACCGAAAGAATACCACCTCCTTATTCCTTTATACCTTTCCACGCCTTGATGCATGCCCACCTATGCTCTCATGTGTGGCCTTCGTTACGCGTCTCGGGCCCGCCGTGCGCGCGCGCGCGCGCCTTCGTCATAGCCTTCCTTTGACAAAAGCGGCCGCTCCCGTCAATAAGCTCTCACGCTTTCCAATAAACTAAGGACACGTCAGGCTACGAGCGGGCCCGTCTCCCCATATCCGGCTCCCGCGCGGACGAGCCTTCGGCACGGTAAACCGCGTTTAATCGAAAGCGCCCCTCCGGGCACCCCGTAGCCCCGTTCACCACATCAACGGCCGCTCGGATGCTACGCCAATGATACATCGACCGGTAAATAAAATAAACCAAACAACGAAAAAAAAGGGGTTGCAACACGAGGACTTCCCAGGGGGTCACCCATCCTAGTACTACTCTCGCCCAAGCACGCTTAACTGCGGAGTTCTGATGGGATCCGGTGCATTAGTGCTGGTATGATCGCAACCGAAATAATACCACCTCCTTATTCCTTTATACCTTTCCACGCCTTGATCCATGCCCACCTATGCTCTCATGTGTGGCCTTCGTTACGCGTCTCGGGCCCGCCGTGCGCGCGCGCGCGCCTTCGTCATAGCCTTCCTTTGACAAAAGCGGCCGCTCCCGTCAATAAGCTCTCACGCTTTCCAATAAACTAAGGACACGTCAGGCCAACGCCTACGAGCGGGCCCGTCTCCCCATATCCGGCTCCCGCGCGGACGAGCCTTCGGCACGGTAAACCGCGTTTAATCGAAAGCGCCCCTCCGGGCACCCCGTAGCCCCGTTCACCACATCAACGGCCGCTCGGATGCTACGCCAATGATACATCGACCGGTAAATAAAATAAACCAAACAACGAAAAAAAAGGGGTTGCAACACGAGGACTTCCCAGGGGGTCACCCATCCTAGTACTACTCTCGCCCAAGCACGCTTAACTGCGGAGTTCTGATGGGATCCGGTGCATTAGTGCTGGTATGATCGCAACCGAAAGAATACCACCTCCTTATTCCTTAATACCTTTCCACGCCTTGATCCATGCCCACCTATGCTCTCATGTGTGGCCTTCGTTACGCGTCTCGGGCCCGCCGTGCGCGCGCGCGCGCCTTCGTCATAGCCTTCCTTTGACAGAAGCGGCCGCTCCCGTCAATAAGCTCTCACGCTTTCCAATAAACTAAGGACACGTCAGGCCAACGCCTACGAGCGGGCCCGTCTCCCCATATCCGGCTCCCACGCGGACGAGCCTTCGGCACGGTAAACCGCGTTTAATCGAAAGCGCCCCTCCGGGCACCCCGTAGCCCCGTTCACCACATCAACGGCCGCTCGGATGCTACGCCAATGATACATCGACCGGTAAATAAAATAAACCAAACAACGAAAAAAAAGGGGTTGCAACACGAGGACTTCCCAGGGGGTCACCCATCCTAGTACTACTCTCGCCCAAGCACGCTTAACTGCGGAGTTCTGATGGGATCCGGTGCATTAGTGCTGGTATGATCGCAACCGAAAGAATACCACCTCCTTATTCCTTTATACCTTTCCACGCCTTGATCCATGCCCACCTATGCTCTCATGTGTGGCCTTCGTTACGCGTCTCGGGCCCGCCGTGCGCGCGCGCGCGCCTTCGTCATAGCCTTCCTTTGACAAAAGCGGCCGCTCCCGTCAATAAGCTCTCACGCTTTCCAATAAACTAAGGACACGTCAGGCTACGAGCGGGCCCGTCTCCCCATATCCGGCTCCCGCGCGGACGAGCCTTCGGCACGGTAAACCGCGTTTAATCGAAAGCGCCCCTCCGGGCACCCCGTAGCCCCGTTCACCACATCAACGGCCGCTCGGATGCTACGCCAATGATACATCGACCGGTTAATAAAATAAACCAAACAACGAAAAAAAAGGGGTTGCAACACGAGGACTTCCCAGGGGGTCACCCATCCTAGTACTACTCTCGCCCAAGCACGCTTAACTGCGGAGTTCTGATGGGATCCGGTGCATTAGTGCTGGTATGATCGCAACCGAAAGAATACCACCTCCTTATTCCTTTATACCTTTCCACGCCTTGATCCATGCCCACCTATGCTCTCATGTGTGGCCTTCGTTACGCGTCTCGGGCCCGCCGTGCGCGCGCGCGCGCCTTCGTCAAAGCCTTCCTTTGACAAAAGCGGCCGCTCCCGTCAATAAGCTCTCACGCTTTCCAATAAACTAAGGACACGTCAGGCTACGAGCGGGCCCGTCTCCCCATATCCGGCTCCCGCGCGGACGAGCCTTCGGCACGGTAAACCGCGTTTAATCGAAAGCGCCCCTCCGGGCACCCCGTAGCCCCGTTCACCACATCAACGGCCGCTCGGATGCTACGCCAATGATACATCGACCGGTAAATAAAATAAACCAAACAACGAAAAAAAAGGGGTTGCAACACGAGGACTTCCCAGGGGGTCACCCATCCTAGTACTACTCTCGCCCAAGCACGCTTAACTGCGGAGTTCTGATGGGATCCGGTGCATTAGTGCTGGTATGATCGCAACCGAAATAATACCACCTCCTTATTCCTTTATACCTTTCCACGCCTTGATCCATGCCCACCTATGCTCTCATGTGTGGCCTTCGTTACGCGTCTCGGGCCCGCCGTGCGCGCTGCGCGCGCCTTCGTCATAGCCTTCCTTTGACAAAAGCGGCCGCTCCCGTCAATAAGCTCTCACGCTTTCCAATAAACTAAGGACACGTCAGGCCAACGCCTACGAGCGGGCCCGTCTCCCCATATCCGGCTCCCGCGCGGACGAGCCTTCGGCACGGTAAACCGCGTTTAATCGAAAGCGCCCCTCCGGGCACCCCGTAGCCCCGTTCACCACATCAACGGCCGCTCGGATGCTACGCCAATGATACATCGACCGGTAAATAAAATAAACCAAACAACGAAAAAAAAGGGGTTGCAACACGAGGACTTCCCAGGGGGTCACCCATCCTAGTACTACTCTCGCCCAAGCACGCTTAACTGCGGAGTTCTGATGGGATCCGGTGCATTAGTGCTGGTATGATCGCAACCGAAATAATACCACCTCCTTATTCCTTTATACCTTTCCACGCCTTGATCCATGCCCACCTATGCTCTCATGTGTGGCCTTCGTTACGCGTCTCGGGCCCGCCGTGCGCGCGCGCGCGCCTTCGTCATAGCCTTCCTTTGACAAAAGCGGCCGCTCCCGTCAATAAGCTCTCACGCTTTCCAATAAACTAAGGACACGTCAGGCTACGAGCGGGCCCGTCTCCCCATATCCGGCTCCCGCGCGGACGAGCCTTCGGCACGGTAAACCGCGTTTAATCGAAAGCGCCCCTCCGGGCACCCCGTAGCCCCGTTCACCACATCAACGGCCGCTCGGATGCTACGCCAATGATACATCGACCGGTTAATAAAATAAACCAAACAACGAAAAAAAAGGGGTTGCAACACGAGGACTTCCCAGGGGGTCACCCATCCTAGTACTACTCTCGCCCAAGCACGCTTAACTGCGGAGTTCTGATGGGATCCGGTGCATTAGTGCTGGTATGATCGCAACCGAAAGAATACCACCTCCTTATTCCTTTATACCTTTCCACGCCTTGATCCATGCCCACCTATGCTCTCATGTGTGGCCTTCGTTACGCGTCTCGGGCCCGCCGTGCGCGCGCGCGCGCCTTCGTCAAAGCCTTCCTTTGACAAAAGCGGCCGCTCCCGTCAATAAGCTCTCACGCTTTCCAATAAACTAAGGACACGTCAGGCTACGAGCGGGCCCGTCTCCCCATATCCGGCTCCCGCGCGGACGAGCCTTCGGCACGGTAAACCGCGTTTAATCGAAAGCGCCCCTCCGGGCACCCCGTAGCCCCGTTCACCACATCAACGGCCGCTCGGATGCTACGCCAATGATACATCGACCGGTAAATAAAATAAACCAAACAACGAAAAAAAAGGGGTTGCAACACGAGGACTTCCCAGGGGGTCACCCATCCTAGTACTACTCTCGCCCAAGCACGCTTAACTGCGGAGTTCTGATGGGATCCGGTGCATTAGTGCTGGTATGATCGCAACCGAAATAATACCACCTCCTTATTCCTTTATACCTTTCCACGCCTTGATCCATGCCCACCTATGCTCTCATGTGTGGCCTTCGTTACGCGTCTCGGGCCCGCCGTGCGCGCGCGCGCGCCTTCGTCATAGCCTTCCTTTGACAAAAGCGGCCGCTCCCGTCAATAAGCTCTCACGCTTTCCAATAAACTAAGGACACGTCAGGCCAACGCCTACGAGCGGGCCCGTCTCCCCATATCCGGCTCCCGCGCGGACGAGCCTTCGGCACGGTAAACCGCGTTTAATCGAAAGCGCCCCTCCGGGCACCCCGTAGCCCCGTTCACCACATCAACGGCCGCTCGGATGCTACGCCAATGATACATCGACCGGTAAATAAAATAAACCAAACAACGAAAAAAAAGGGGTTGCAACACGAGGACTTCCCAGGGGGTCACCCATCCTAGTACTACTCTCGCCCAAGCACGCTTAACTGCGGAGTTCTGATGGGATCCGGTGCATTAGTGCTGGTATGATCGCAACCGAAAGAATACCACCTCCTTATTCCTTAATACCTTTCCACGCCTTGATCCATGCCCACCTATGCTCTCATGTGTGGCCTTCGTTACGCGTCTCGGGCCCGCCGTGCGCGCGCGCGCGCCTTCGTCATAGCCTTCCTTTGACAGAAGCGGCCGCTCCCGTCAATAAGCTCTCACGCTTTCCAATAAACTAAGGACACGTCAGGCCAACGCCTACGAGCGGGCCCGTCTCCCCATATCCGGCTCCCACGCGGACGAGCCTTCGGCACGGTAAACCGCGTTTAATCGAAAGCGCCCCTCCGGGCACCCCGTAGCCCCGTTCACCACATCAACGGCCGCTCGGATGCTACGCCAATGATACATCGACCGGTAAATAAAATAAACCAAACAACGAAAAAAAAGGGGTTGCAACACGAGGACTTCCCAGGGGGTCACCCATCCTAGTACTACTCTCGCCCAAGCACGCTTAACTGCGGAGTTCTGATGGGATCCGGTGCATTAGTGCTGGTATGATCGCAACCGAAAGAATACCACCTCCTTATTCCTTTATACCTTTCCACGCCTTGATCCATGCCCACCTATGCTCTCATGTGTGGCCTTCGTTACGCGTCTCGGGCCCGCCGTGCGCGCGGCGCGCGCCTTCGTCATAGCCTTCCTTTGACAAAAGCGGCCGCTCCCGTCAATAAGCTCTCACGCTTTCCAATAAACTAAGGACACGTCAGGCTACGAGCGGGCCCGTCTCCCCATATCCGGCACCCGCGCGGACGAGCCTTCGGCACGGTAAACCGCGTTTAATCGAAAGCGCCCCTCCGGGCACCCCGTAGCCCCGTTCACCACATCAACGGCCGCTCGGAAGCTACGCCAATGATACATCGACCGGTAAATAAAATAAACCAAACAACGAAAAAAAAGGGGTTGCAACACGAGGACTTCCCAGGGGGTCACCCATCCTAGTACTACTCTCGCCCAAGCACGCTTAACTGCGGAGTTCTGATGGGATCCGGTGCATTAGTGCTGGTATGATCGCAACCGAAAGAATACCACCTCCTTATTCCTTTATACCTTTCCACGCCTTGATCCATGCCCACCTATGCTCTCATGTGTGGCCTTCGTTACGCGTCTCGGGCCCGCCGTGCGCGCGCGCGCGCCTTCGTCATAGCCTTCCTTTGACCAAAGCGGCCGCTCCCGTCAATAAGCTCTCACGCTTTCCAATAAACTAAGGACACGTCAGGCCAACGCCTACGAGCGGGCCCGTCTCCCCATATCCGGCTCCCGCGCGGACGAGCCTTCGGCACGGTAAACCGCGTTTAATCGAAAGCGCCCCTCCGGGCACCCCGTAGCCCCGTTCACCACATCAACGGCCGCTCGGATGCTACGCCAATGATACATCGACCGGTAAATAAAATAAACCAAACAACGAAAAAAAAGGGGTTGCAACACGAGGACTTCCCAGGGGGTCTCCCATCCTAGTACTACTCTCGCCCAAGCACGCTTAACTGCGGAGTTCTGATGGGATCCGGTGCATTAGTGCTGGTATGATCGCAACCGAAAGAATACCACCTCCTTATTCCTTTATACCTTTCCACGCCTTGATCCATGCCCACCTATGCTCTCATGTGTGGCCTTCGTTACGCGTCTCGGGCCCGCCGTGCGCGCGCGCGCGCCTTCGTCATAGCCTTCCTTTGACAAAAGCGGCCGCTCCCGTCAATAAGCTCTCACGCTTTCCAATAAACTAAGGACACGTCAGGCTACGAGCGGGCCCGTCTCCCCATATCCGGCTCCCGCGCGGACGAGCCTTCGGCACGGTAAACCGCGTTTAATCGAAAGCGCCCCTCCGGGCACCCCGTAGCCCCGTTCACCACATCAACGGCCGCTCGGATGCTACGCCAATGATACATCGACCGGTAAATAAAATAAACCAAACAACGAAAAAAAAGGGGTTGCAACACGAGGACTTCCCAGGGGGTCACCCATCCTAGTACTACTCTCGCCCAAGCACGCTTAACTGCGGAGTTCTGATGGGATCCGGTGCATTAGTGCTGGTATGATCGCAACCGAAAGAATACCACCTCCTTATTCCTTTATACCTTTCCACGCCTTGATCCATGCCCACCTATGCTCTCATGTGTGGCCTTCGTTACGCGTCTCGGGCCCGCCGTGCGCGCGCGCGCGCCTTCATCATAGCCTTCCTTTGACAAAAGCGGCCGCTCCCGTCAATAAGCTCTCACGCTTTCCAATAAACTAAGGACACGTCAGGCTACGAGCGGGCCCGTCTCCCCATATCCGGCTCCCGCGCGGACGAGCCTTCGGCACGGTAAACCGCGTTTAATCGAAAGCGCCCCTCCGGGCACCCCGTAGCCCCGTTCACCACATCAACGGCCGCTCGGATGCTACGCCAATGATACATCGACCGGTAAATAAAATAAACCAAACAACGAAAAAAAAGGGGTTGCAACACGAGGACTTCCCAGGGGGTTACCCATCCTAGTACTACTCTCGCCCAAGCACGCTTAACTGCGGAGTTCTGATGGGATCCGGTGCATTAGTGCTGGTATGATCGCAACCGAAATAATACCACCTCCTTATTCCTTTATACCTTTCCACGCCTTGATCCATGCCCACCTATGCTCTCATGTGTGGCCTTCGTTACGCGTCTCGGGACCGCCGTGCGCGCGCGCGCGCCTTCGTCATAGCCTTCCGTTGACCAAAGCGGCCGCTCCCGTCAATAAGCTCTCACGCTTTCCAATAAACTAAGGACACGTCAGGCCAACGCCTACGAGCGGGCCCGTCTCCCCATATCCGGCTCCCGCGCGGACGAGCCTTCGGCACGGTAAACCGCGTTTAATCGAAAGCGCCCCTCCGGGCACCCCGTAGCCCCGTTCACCACATCAACGGCCGCTCGGATGCTACGCCAATGATACATCGACCGGTAAATAAAATAAACCAAACAACGAAAAAAAAGGGGTTGCAACACGAGGACTTCCCAGGGGGTCACCCATCCTAGTACTACTCTCGCCCAAGCACGCTTAACTGCGGAGTTCTGATGGGATCCGGTGCATTAGTGCTGGTATGATCGCAACCGAAAGAATACCACCTCCTTATTCCTTTATACCTTTCCACGCCTTGATCCATGCCCACCTATGCTCTCATGTGTGGCCTTCGTTACGCGTCTCGGGCCCGCCGTGCGCGCGCGCGCGCCTTCGTCATAGCCTTCCTTTGACAAAAGCGGCCGCTCCCGTCAATAAGCTCTCACGCTTTCCAATAAACTAAGGACACGTCAGGCTACGAGCGGGCCCGTCTCCCCATATCCGGCTCCCGCGCGGACGAGCCTTCGGCACGGTAAACCGCGTTTAATCGAAAGCGCCCCTCCGGGCACCCCGTAGCCCCGTTCACCACATCAACGGCCGCTCGGATGCTACGCCAATGATACATCGACCGGTAAATAAAATAAACCAAACAACGAAAAAAAAGGGGTTGCAACACGAGGACTTCCCAGGGGGTCACCCATCCTAGTACTACTCTCGCCCAAGCACGCTTAACTGCGGAGTTCTGATGGGATCCGGTGCATTAGTGCTGGTATGATCGCAACCGAAAGAATACCACCTCCTTATTCCTTTATACCTTTCCACGCCTTGATCCATGCCCACCTATGCTCTCATGTGTGGCCTTCGTTACGCGTCTCGGGCCCGCCGTGCGCGCGCGCGCGCCTTCATCATAGCCTTCCTTTGACAAAAGCGGCCGCTCCCGTCAATAAGCTCTCACGCTTTCCAATAAACTAAGGACACGTCAGGCCAACGCCTACGAGCGGGCCCGTCTCCCCATATCCGGCTCCCGCGCGGACGAGCCTTCGGCACGGTAAACCGCGTTTAATCGAAAGCGCCCCTCCGGGCACCCCGTAGCCCCGTTCACCACATCAACGGCCGCTCGGATGCTACGCCAATGATACATCGACCGGTAAATAAAATAAACCAAACAACGAAAAAAAAGGGGTTGCAACACGAGGACTTCCCAGGGGGTCACCCATCCTAGTACTACTCTCGCCCAAGCACGCTTAACTGCGGAGTTCTGATGGGATCCGGTGCATTAGTGCTGGTATGATCGCAACCGAAAGAATACCACCTCCTTATTCCTTTATACCTTTCCACGCCTTGATCCATGCCCACCTATGCTCTCATGTGTGGCCTTCGTTACGCGTCTCGGGCCCGCCGTGCGCGCGCGCGCGCCTTCGTCATAGCCTTCCTTTGACCAAAGCGGCCGCTCCCGTCAATAAGCTCTCACGCTTTCCAATAAACTAAGGACACGTCAGGCCAACGCCTACGAGCGGGCCCGTCTCCCCATATCCGGCTCCCGCGCGGACGAGCCTTCGGCACGGTAAACCGCGTTTAATCGAAAGCGCCCCTCCGGGCACCCCGTAGCCCCGTTCACCACATCAACGGCCGCTCGGATGCTACGCCAATGATACATCGACCGGTAAATAAAATAAACCAAACAACGAAAAAAAAGGGGTTGCAACACGAGGACTTCCCAGGGGGTCACCCATCCTAGTACTACTCTCGCCCAAGCACGCTTAACTGCGGAGTTCTGATGGGATCCGGTACATTAGTGCTGGTATGATCGCAACCGAAAGAATACCACCTCCTTATTCCTTTATACCTTTCCACGCCTTGATCCATGCCCACCTATGCTCTCATGTGTGGCCTTCGTTACGCGTCTCGGGCCCGCCGTGCGCGCGCGCGCGCCTTCGTCATAGCCTTCCTTTGACAAAAGCGCCCGCTCCCGTCAATAAGCTCTCACGCTTTCCAATAAACTAAGGACACGTCAGGCTACGAGCGGGCCCGTCTCCCCATATCCGGCTCCCGCGCGGACGAGCCTTCGGCACGGTAAACCGCGTTTAATAGAAAGCGCCCCTCCGGGCACCCCGTAGCCCCGTTCACCACATCAACGGCCGCTCGGATGCTACGCCAATGATACATCGACCGGTAAATAAAATAAACCAAACAACGAAAAAAAAGGGGTTGCAACACGAGGACTTCCCAGGGGGTCACCCATCCTAGTACTACTCTCGCCCAAGCACGCTTAACTGCGGAGTTCTGATGGGATCCGGTGCATTAGTGCTGGTATGATCGCAACCGAAAGAATACCACCTCCTTATTCCTTTATACCTTTCCACGCCTTGATCCATGCCCACCTATGCTCTCATGTGTGGCCTTCGTTACGCGTCTCGGGCCCGCCGTGCGCGCGCGCGCGCCTTCATCATAGCCTTCCTTTGACAAAAGCGGCCGCTCCCGTCAATAAGCTCTCACGCTTTCCAATAAACTAAGGACACGTCAGGCTACGAGCGGGCCCGTCTCCCCATATCCGGCTCCCGCGCGGACGAGCCTTCGGCACGGTAAACCGCGTTTAATCGAAAGCGCCCCTCCGGGCACCCCGTAGCCCCGTTCACCACATCAACGGCCGCTCGGATGCTACGCCAATGATACATCGACCGGTAAATAAAATAAACCAAACAACGAAAAAAAAGGGGTTGCAACACGAGGACTTCCCAGGGGGTTACCCATCCTAGTACTACTCTCGCCCAAGCACGCTTAACTGCGGAGTTCTGATGGGATCCGGTGCATTAGTGCTGGTATGATCGCAACCGAAATAATACCACCTCCTTATTCCTTTATACCTTTCCACGCCTTGATCCATGCCCACCTATGCTCTCATGTGTGGCCTTCGTTACGCGTCTCGGGACCGCCGTGCGCGCGCGCGCGCCTTCGTCATAGCCTTCCTTTGACCAAAGCGGCCGCTCCCGTCAATAAGCTCTCACGCTTTCCAATAAACTAAGGACACGTCAGGCCAACGCCTACGAGCGGGCCCGTCTCCCCATATCCGGCTCCCGCGCGGACGAGCCTTCGGCACGGTAAACCGCGTTTAATCGAAAGCGCCCCTCCGGGCACCCCGTAGCCCCGTTCACCACATCAACGGCCGCTCGGATGCTACGCCAATGATACATCGACCGGTAAATAAAATAAACCAAACAACGAAAAAAAAGGGGTTGCAACACGAGGACTTCCCAGGGGGTCACCCATCCTAGTACTACTCTCGCCCAAGCACGCTTAACTGCGGAGTTCTGATGGGATCCGGTGCATTAGTGCTGGTATGATCGCAACCGAAAGAATACCACCTCCTTATTCCTTTATACCTTTCCACGCCTTGATCCATGCCCACCTATGCTCTCATGTGTGGCCTTCGTTACGCGTCTCGGGCCCGCCGTGCGCGCGCGCGCGCCTTCGTCATAGCCTTCCTTTGACAAAAGCGGCCGCTCCCGTCAATAAGCTCTCACGCTTTCCAATAAACTAAGGACACGTCAGGCCAACGCCTACGAGCGGGCCCGTCTCCCCATATCCGGCTCCCGCGCGGACGAGCCTTCGGCACGGTAAACCGCGTTTAATCGAAAGCGCCCCTCCGGGCACCCCGTAGCCCCGTTCACCACATCAACGGCCGCTCGGATGCTACGCCAATGATACATCGACCGGTAAATAAAATAAACCAAACAACGAAAAAAAAGGGGTTGCAACACGAGGACTTCCCAGGGGGTCACCCATCCTAGTACTACTCTCGCCCAAGCACGCTTAACTGCGGAGTTCTGATGGGATCCGGTGCATTAGTGCTGGTATGATCGCAACCGAAAGAATACCACCTCCTTATTCCTTTATACCTTTCCACGCCTTGATCCATGCCCACCTATGCTCTCATGTGTGGCCTTCGTTACGCGTCTCGGGCCCGCCGTGCGCGCGCGCGCGCCTTCGTCATAGCCTTCCTTTGACCAAAGCGGCCGCTCCCGTCAATAAGCTCTCACGCTTTCCAATAAACTAAGGACACGTCAGGCCAACGCCTACGAGCGGGCCCGTCTCCCCATATCCGGCTCCCGCGCGGACGAGCCTTCGGCACGGTAAACCGCGTTTAATCGAAAGCGCCCCTCCGGGCACCCCGTAGCCCCGTTCACCACATCAACGGCCGCTCGGATGCTACGCCAATGATACATCGACCGGTAAATAAAATAAACCAAACAACGAAAAAAAAGGGGTTGCAACACGAGGACTTCCCAGGGGGTCACCCATCCTAGTACTACTCTCGCCCAAGCACGCTTAACTGCGGAGTTCTGATGGGATCCGGTACATTAGTGCTGGTATGATCGCAACCGAAAGAATACCACCTCCTTATTCCTTTATACCTTTCCACGCCTTGATCCATGCCCACCTATGCTCTCATGTGTGGCCTTCGTTACGCGTCTCGGGCCCGCCGTGCGCGCGCGCGCGCCTTCGTCATAGCCTTCCTTTGACAAAAGCGCCCGCTCCCGTCAATAAGCTCTCACGCTTTCCAATAAACTAAGGACACGTCAGGCTACGAGCGGGCCCGTCTCCCCATATCCGGCTCCCGCGCGGACGAGCCTTCGGCACGGTAAACCGCGTTTAATAGAAAGCGCCCCTCCGGGCACCCCGTAGCCCCGTTCACCACATCAACGGCCGCTCGGATGCTACGCCAATGATACATCGACCGGTAAATAAAATAAACCAAACAACGAAAAAAAAGGGGTTGCAACACGAGGACTTCCCAGGGGGTCACCCATCCTAGTACTACTCTCGCCCAAGCACGCTTAACTGCGGAGTTCTGATGGGATCCGGTGCATTAGTGCTGGTATGATCGCAACCGAAAGAATACCACCTCCTTATTCCTTTATACCTTTCCACGCCTTGATCCATGCCCACCTATGCTCTCATGTGTGGCCTTCGTTACGCGTCTCGGGCCCGCCGTGCGCGCGCGCGCGCCTTCGTCATAGCCTTCCTTTGACAAAAGCGGCCGCTCCCGTCAATAAGCTCTCACGCTTTCCAATAAACTAAGGACACGTCAGGCTACGAGCGGGCCCGTCTCCCCATATCCGGCTCCCGCGCGGACGAGCCTTCGGCACGGTAAACCGCGTTTAATCGAAAGCGCCCCTCCGGGCACCCCGTAGCCCCGTTCACCACATCAACGGCCGCTCGGATGCTACGCCAATGATACATCGACCGGTAAATAAAATAAACCAAACAACGAAAAAAAAGGGGTTGCAACACGAGGACTTCCCAGGGGGTCACCCATCCTAGTACTACTCTCGCCCAAGCACGCTTAACTGCGGAGTTCTGATGGGATCCGGTGCATTAGTGCTGGTATGATCGCAACCGAAATAATACCACCTCCTTATTCCTTTATACCTTTCCACGCCTTGATCCATGCCCACCTATGCTCTCATGTGTGGCCTTCGTTACGCGTCTCGGGCCCGCCGTGCGCGCTGCGCGCGCCTTCGTCATAGCCTTCCTTTGACAAAAGCGGCCGCTCCCGTCAATAAGCTCTCACGCTTTCCAATAAACTAAGGACACGTCAGGCCAACGCCTACGAGCGGGCCCGTCTCCCCATATCCGGCTCCCGCGCGGACGAGCCTTCGGCACGGTAAACGGCGTTTAATCGAAAGCGCCCCTCCGGGCACCCCGTAGCCCCGTTCACCACATCAACGGCCGCTCGGATGCTACGCCAATGATACATCGACCGGTAAATAAAATAAACCAAACAACGAAAAAAAAGGGGTTGCAACACGAGGACTTCCCAGGGGGTCACCCATCCTAGTACTACTCTCGCCCAAGCACGCTTAACTGCAGAGTTCTGATGGGATCCGGTGCATTAGTGCTGGTATGATCGCAACCGAAAGAATACCACCTCCTTATTCCTTTATACCTTTCCACGCCTTGATCCATGCCCACCTATGCTCTCATGTGTGGCCTTCGTTACGCGTCTCGGGCCCGCCGTGCGCGCGCGCGCGCCTTCGTCATAGCCTTCCTTTGACAGAAGCGGCCGCTCCCGTCAATAAGCTCTCACGCTTTCCAATAAACTAAGGACACGTCAGGCCAACGCCTACGAGCGGGCCCGTCTCCCCATATCCGGCTCCCGCGCGGACGAGCCTTCGGCACGGTAAACCGCGTTTAATCGAAAGCGCCCCTCCGGGCACCCCGTAGCCCCGTTCACCACATCAACGGCCGCTCGGATGCTACGCCAATGATACATCGACCGGTAAATAAAATAAACCAAACAACGAAAAAAAAGGGGTTGCAACACGAGGACTTCCCAGGGGGTCACCCATCCTAGTACTACTCTCGCCCAAGCACGCTTAACTGCGGAGTTCTGATGGGATCCGGTGCATTAGTGCTGGTATGATCGCAACCGAAAGAATACCACCTCCTTATTCCTTTATACCTTTCCACGCCTTGATCCATGCCCACCTATGCTCTCATGTGTGGCCTTCGTTACGCGTCTCGGGCCCGCCGTGCGCGCGCGCGCGCCTTCGTCATAGCCTTCCTTTGACAAAAGCGGCCGCTCCCGTCAATAAGCTCTCACGCTTTCCAATAAACTAAGGACACGCAGGCTACGAGCGGGCCCGTCTCCCCATATCCGGCTCCCGCGCGGACGAGCCTTCGGCACGGTAAACCGCGTTTAATCGAAAGCGCCCCTCCGGGCACCCCGTAGCCCCGTTCACCACATCAACGGCCGCTCGGATGCTACGCCAATGATACATCGACCGGTAAATAAAATAAACCAAACAACGAAAAAAAAGGGGTTGCAACACGAGGACTTCCCAGGGGGTCACCCATCCTAGTACTACTCTCGCCCAAGCACGCTTAACTGCGGAGTTCTGATGGGATCCGGTGCATTAGTGCTGGTATGATCGCAACCGAAAGAATACCACCTCCTTATTCCTTTATACCTTTCCACGCCTTGATCCATGCCCACCTATGCTCTCATGTGTGGCCTTCGTTACGCGTCTCGGGCCCGCCATGCGCGCGCGCGCGCCTTCGTCATAGCCTTCCTTTGACAAAAGCGGCCGCTCCCGTCAATAAGCTCTCACGCTTTCCAATAAACTAAGGACACGTCAGGCCAACGCCTACGAGCGGGCCCGTCTCCCCATATCCGGCTCCCGCGCGGACGAGCCTTCGGCACGGTAAACCGCGTTTAATCGAAAGCGCCCCTCCGGGCACCCCGTAGCCCCGTTCACCACATCAACGGCCGCTCGGATGCTACGCCAATGATACATCGACCGGTAAATAAAATAAACCAAACAACGAAAAAAAAGAGGTTGCAACACGAGGACTTCCCAGGGGGTCACCCATCCTAGTACTACTCTCGCCCAAGCACGCTTAACTGCGGAGTTCTGATGGGATCCGGTGCATTAGTGCTGGTATGATCGCAACCGAAAGAATACCACCTCCTTATTCCTTTATACCTTTCCACGCCTTGATCCATGCCCACCTATGCTCTCATGTGTGGCCTTCGTTACGCGTCTCGGGCCCGCCGTGCGCGCGCGCGCGCCTTCGTCATAGCCTTCCTTTGACAAAAGCGGCCGCTCCCGTCAATAAGCTCTCACGCTTTCCAATAAACTAAGGACACGTCAGGCTACGAGCGGGCCCGTCTCCCCATATCCGGCTCCCGCGCGGACGAGCCTTCGGCACGGTAAACCGCGTTTAATCGAAAGCGCCCCTCCGGGCACCCCGTAGCCCCGTTCACCACATCAACGGCCGCTCGGATGCTACGCCAATGATACATCGACCGGTAAATAAAATAAACCAAACAACGAAAAAAAGGGGTTGCAACACGAGGACTTCCCAGGGGGTCACCCATCCTAGTACTACTCTCGCCCAAGCACGCTTAACTGCGGAGTTCTGATGGGATCCGGTGCATTAGTGCTGGTATGATCGCAACCGAAAGAATACCACCTCCTTATTCCTTTATACCTTTCCACGCCTTGATCCATGCCCACCTATGCTCTCATGTGTGGCCTTCGTTACGCGTCTCGGGCCCGCCGTGCGCGCGCGCGCGCCTTCGTCATAGCCTTCCTTTGACAAAAGCGGCCGCTCCCGTCAATAAGCTCTCACGCTTTCCAATAAACTAAGGACACGTCAGGCTACGAGCGGGCCCGTCTCCCCATATCCGGCTCCCGCGCGGACGAGCCTTCGGCACGGTAAACCGCGTTTAATCGAAAGCGCCCCTCCGGGCACCCCGTAGCCCCGTTCACCACATCAACGGCCGCTCGGATGCTACGCCAATGATACATCGACCGGTAAATAAAATAAACCAAACAACGAAAAAAAAGGGGTTGCAACACGAGGACTTCCCAGGGGGTCACCCATCCTAGTACTACTCTCGCCCAAGCACGCTTAACTGCGGAGTTCTGATGGGATCCGGTGCATTAGTGCTGGTATGATCGCAACCGAAAGAATACCACCTCCTTATTCCTTTATACCTTTCCACGCCTTGATCCATGCCCACCTATGCTCTCATGTGTGGCCTTCGTTACGCGTCTCGGGCCCGCCGTGCGCGCGCGCGCCTTCGTCATAGCCTTCCTTTGACAAAAGCGGCCGCTCCCGTCAATAAGCTCTCACGCTTTCCAATAAACTAAGGACACGTCAGGCTACGAGCGGGCCCGTCTCCCCATATCCGGCTCCCGCGCGGACGAGCCTTCGGCACGGTAAACCGCGTTTAATCGAAAGCGCCCCTCCGGGCACCCCGTAGCCCCGTTCACCACATCAACGGCCGCTCGGATGCTACGCCAATGATACATCGACCGGTAAATAAAATAAACCAAACAACGAAAAAAAAGGGGTTGCAACACGAGGACTTCCCAGGGGGTCACCCATCCTAGTACTACTCTCGCCCAAGCACGCTTAACTGCGGAGTTCTGATGGGATCCGGTGCATTAGTGCTGGTATGATCGCAACCGAAAGAATACCACCTCCTTATTCCTTTATACCTTTCCACGCCTTAATCCATGCCCACCTATGCTCTCATGTGTGGCCTTCGTTACGCGTCTCGGGCCCGCCATGCGCGCGCGCGCGCATTCGTCATAGCCTTCCTTTGACAAAAGCGGCCGCTCCCGTCAATAAGCTCTCACGCTTTCCAATAAACTAAGGACACGTCAGGCTACGAGCGGGCCCGTCTCCACATATCCGGCTCCCGCGCGGACGAGCCTTCGGCACGGTAAACCGCGTTTAATCGAAAGCGCCCCTCCGGGCACCCCGTAGCCCCGTTCCCCACATCAACGGCCGCTCGGATGCTACGCCAATGATACATCGACCGGTAAATAAAATAAACCAAACAACGAAAAAAAAGGGGTTGCAACACGAGGACTTCCCAGGGGGTCACCCATCCTAGTACTACTCTCGCCCAAGCACGCTTAACTGCGGAGTTCTGATGGGATCCGGTGCATTAGTGCTGGTATGATCGCAACCGAAAGAATACCACCTCCTTATTCCTTTATACCTTTCCACGCCTTGATCCATGCCCACCTATGCTCTCATGTGTGGCCTTCGTTACGCGTCTCGGGCCCGCCGTGCGCGCGCGCGCGCCTTCGTCATAGCCTTCCTTTGACAAAAGCGGCCGCTCCCGTCAATAAGCTCTCACGCTTTCCAATAAACTAAGGACACGTCAGGCCAACGCCTACGAGCGGGCCCGTCTCCCCATATCCGGCTCCCGCGCGGACGAGCCTTCGGCACGGTAAACCGCGTTTAATCGAAAGCGCCCCTCCGGGCACCCCGTAGCCCCGTTCACCACATCAACGGCCGCTCGGATGCTACGCCAATGATACATCGACCGGTAAATAAAATAAACCAAACAACGAAAAAAAAGGGGTTACAACACGAGGACTTCCCAGGGGGTCACCCATCCTAGTACTACTCTCGCCCAAGCACGCTTAACTGCGGAGTTCTGATGGGATCCGGTGCATTAGTGCTGGTATGATCACAACCGAAAGAATACCACCTCCTTATTCCTTTATACCTTTCCACGCCTTGATCCATGCCCACCTATGCTCTCATGTGTGGCCTTCGTTACGCGTCTCGGGCCCGCCGTGCGCGCGCGCGCGCCTTCGTCATAGCCTTCCTTTGACAAAAGCGGCCGCTCCCGTCAATAAGCTCTCACGCTTTCCAATAAACTAAGGACACGTCAGGCCAACGCCTACGAGCGGGCCCGTCTCCCCATATCCGGCTCCCGCGCGGACGAGCCTTCGGCACGGTAAACCGCGTTTAATCGAAAGCGCCCCTCCGGGCACCCCGTAGCCCCGTTCACCACATCAACGGCCGCTCGGATGCTACGCCAATGATACATCGACCGGTAAATAAAATAAACCAAACAACGAAAAAAAAGGGGTTGCAACACGAGGACTTCCCAGGGGGTCACCCATCCTAGTACTACTCTCGCCCAAGCACGCTTAACTGCGGAGTTCTGATGGGATCCGGTGCATTAGTGCTGGTATGATCGCAACCGAAAGAATACCACCTCCTTATTCCTTTATACCTTTCCACGCCTTGATCCATGCCCACCTATGCTCTCATGTGTGGCCTTCGTTACGCGTCTCGGGCCTGCCGTGCGCGCGCGCGCGCTTTCGTCATAGCCTTCCTTTGACAAAAGCGGCCGCTCCCGTCAATAAGCTCTCACGCTTTCCAATAAACTAAGGACACGTCAGGCCAACGCCTACGAGCGGGCCCGTCTCCCCATATCCGGCTCCCGCGCGGACGAGCCTTCGGCACGGTAAACCGCGTTTAATCGAAAGCGCCCCTCCGGGCACCCCGTAGCCCCGTTCACCACATCAACGGCCGCTCGGATGCTACGCCAATGATACATCGACCGGTAAATAAAATAAACCAAACAACGAAAAAAAAGGGGTTGCAACACGAGGACTTCCCAGGGAGTCACCCATCCTAGTACTACTCTCGCCCAAGCACGCTTAACTGCGAAGTTCTGATGGGATCCGGTGCATTAGTGCTGGTATGATCACAACCGAAAGAATACCACCTCCTTATTCCTTTATACCTTTCCACGCCTTGATCCATGCCCACCTATGCTCTCATGTGTGGCCTTCGTTACGCGTCTCGGGCCCGCCGTGCGCGCGCGCGCGCCTTCGTCATAGCCTTCCTTTGACAAAAGCGGCCGCTCCCGTCAATAAGCTCTCACGCTTTCCAATAAACTAAGGACACGTCAGGCCAACGCCTACGAGCGGGCCCGTCTCCCCATATCCGGCTCCCGCGCGGACGAGCCTTCGGCACGGTAAACCGCGTTTAATCGAAAGCGCCCCTCCGGGCACCCCGTAGCCCCGTTCACCACATCAACGGCCGCTCGGATGCTACGCCAATGATACATCGACCGGTAAATAAAATAAACCAAACAACGAAAAAAAAGGGGTTGCAACACGAGGACTTCCCAGGGGGTCACCCATCCTAGTACTACTCTCGCCCAAGCACGCTTAACTGCGGAGTTCTGATGGGATCCGGTGCATTAGTGCTGGTATGATCGCAACCGAAAGAATACCACCTCCTTATTCCTTTATACCTTTCCACGCCTTGATCCATGCCCACCTATGCTCTCATGTGTGGCCTTCGTTACGCGTCTCGGGCCCGCCGTGCGCGCGCGCGCGCCTTCGTCATAGCCTTCCTTTGACAAAAGCGGCCGCTCCCGTCAATAAGCTCTCACGCTTTCCAATAAACTAAGGACACGTCAGGCCAACGCCTACGAGCGGGCCCGTCTCCCCATATCCGGCTCCCGCGCGGACGAGCCTTCGGCACGGTAAACCGCGTTTAATCGAAAGCGCCCCTCCGGGCACCCCGTAGCCCCGTTCACCACATCAACGGCCGCTCGGATGCTACGCCAATGATACATCGACCGGTAAATAAAATAAACCAAACAACGAAAAAAAAGGGTTGCAACACGAGGACTTCCCAGGGGGTCACCCATCCTAGTACTACTCTCGCCCAAGCACGCTTAACTGCGGAGTTCTGATGGGATCCGGTGCATTAGTGCTGGTATGATCGCAACCGAAAGAATACCACCTCCTTATTCCTTTATACCTTTCCACGCCTTGATCCATGCCCACCTATGCTCTCATGTGTGGCCTTCGTTACGCGTCTCGGGCCCGCCGTGCGCGCGCGCGCGCCTTCGTCATAGCCTTCCTTTGACAAAAGCGGCCGCTCCCGTCAATAAGCTCTCACGCTTTCCAATAAACTAAGGACACGTCAGGCCAACGCCTACGAGCGGGCCCGTCTCCCCATATCCGGCTCCCGCGCGGACGAGCCTTCGGCACGGTAAACCGCGTTTAATCGAAAGCGCCCCTCCGGGCACCCCGTAGCCCCGTTCACCACATCAACGGCCGCTCGGATGCTACGCCAATGATACATCGACCGGTAAATAAAATAAACCAAACAACGAAAAAAAAGGGGTTGCAACACGAGGACTTCCCAGGGGGTCACCCATCCTAGTACTACTCTCGCCCAAGCACGCTTAACTGCGGAGTTCTGATGGGATCCGGTGCATTAGTGCTGGTATGATCGCAACCGAAAGAATACCACCTCCTTATTCCTTTATACCTTTCCACGCCTTGATCCATGCCCACCTATGCTCTCATGTGTGGCCTTCGTTACGCGTCTCAGGCCCGCCGTGCGCGCGCGCGCGCCTTCGTCATAGCCTTCCTTTGACAAAAGCGGCCGTTCCCGTCAATAAGCTCTCACGCTTTCCAATAAACTAAGGACACGTCAGGCCAACGCCTACGAGCGGGCCCGTCTCCCCATATCCGGCTCCCGCGCGGACGAGCCTTCGGCACGGTAAACCGCGTTTAATCGAAAGCGCCCCTCCGGGCACCCCGTAGCCCCGTTCACCACATCAACGGCCGCTCGGATGCTACGCCAATGATACATCGACCGGTAAATAAAATAAACCAAACAACGAAAAAAAAGTGGTTGCAACACGAGGACTTCCCAGGGGGTCACCCATCCTAGTACTACTCTCGCCCAAGCACGCTTAACTGCGGAGTTCTGATGGGATCCGGTGCATTAGTGCTGGTATGATCGCAACCGAAAGAATACCACCTCCTTATTCCTTTATACCTTTCCACGCCTTGATCCATGCCCACCTATGCTCTCATGTGTGGCCTTCGTTACGCGTCTCGGGCCCGCCGTGCGCGCGCGCGCGCCTTCGTCATAGCCTTCCTTTGACAAAAGCGGCCGCTCCCGTCAATAAGCTCTCACGCTTTCCAATAAACTAAGGACACGTCAGGCCAACGCCTACGAGCGGGCCCGTCTCCCCATATCCGGCTCCCGCGCGGACGAGCCTTCGGCACGGTAAACCGCGTTTAATCGAAAGCGCCCCTCCGGGCACCCCGTAGCCCCGTTCACCACATCAACGGCCGCTCGGATGCTACGCCAATGATACATCGACCGGTAAATAAAATAAACCAAACAACGAAAAAAAAGGGGTTGCAACACGAGGACTTCCCGGGGGTCACCCATCCTAGTACTACTCTCGCCCAAGCACGCTTAACTGCGGAGTTCTGATGGGATCCGGTGCATTAGTGCTGGTATGATCGCAACCGAAAGAATACCACCTCCTTATTCCTTTATACCTTTCCACGCCTTGATCCATGCCCACCTATGCTCTCATGTGTGGCCTTCGTTACGCGTCTCGGGCCCGCCGTGCGCGCGCGCGCGCCTTCGTCATAGCCTTCCTTTGACAAAAGCGGCCGCTCCCGTCAATAAGCTCTCACGCTTTCCAATAAACTAAGGACACGTCAGGCCAACGCCTACGAGCGGGCCCGTCTCCCCATATCCGGCTCCCGCGCGGACGAGCCTTCGGCACGGTAAACCGCGTTTAATCGAAAGCGCCCCTCCGGGCACCCCGTAGCCCCGTTCACCACATCAACGGCCGCTCGGATGCTACGCCAATGATACATCGACCGGTAAATAAAATAAACCAAACAACGAAAAAAAAGGGGTTGCAACACGAGGACTTCCCAGGGGGTCACCCATCCTAGTACTACTCTCGCCCAAGCACGCTTAACTGCGGAGTTCTGATGGGATCCGGTGCATTAGTGCTGGTATGATCGCAACCGAAAGAATACCACCTCCTTATTCCTTTATACCTTTCCACGCCTTGATCCATGCCCACCTATGCTCTCATGTGTGGCCTTCGTTACGCGTCTCGGGCCCGCCGTGCGCGCGCGCGCGCCTTCGTCATAGCCTTCCTTTGACAAAAGCGGCCGCTCCCGTCAATAAGCTCTCACGCTTTCCAATAAACTAAGGACACGTCAGGCCAACGCCTACGAGCGGGCCCGTCTCCCCATATCCGGCTCCCGCGCGGACGAGCCTTCGGCACGGTAAACCGCGTTTAATCGAAAGCGCCCCTCCGGGCACCCCGTAGCCCCGTTCACCACATCAACGGCCGCTCGGATGCAACGCCAATGATACATCGACCGGTAAATAAAATAAACCAAACAACGAAAAAAAAGGGTTGCAACACGAGGACTTCCCAGGGGGTCACCCATCCTAGTACTACTCTCGCCCAAGCACGCTTAACTGCGGAGTTCTGATGGGATCCGGTGCATTAGTGCTGGTATGATCGCAACCGAAAGAATACCACCTCCTTATTCCTTTATACCTTTCCACGCCTTGATCCATGCCCACCTATGCTCTCATGTGTGGCCTTCGTTACGCGTCTCGGGCCCGCCGTGCGCGCGCGCGCGCCTTCGTCATAGCCTTCCTTTGACAAAAGCGGCCGCTCCCGTCAATAAGCTCTCACGCTTTCCAATAAACTAAGGACACGTCAGGCCAACGCCTACGAGCGGGCCCGTCTCCCCATATCCGGCTCCCGCGCGGACGAGCCTTCGGCACGGTAAACCGCGTTTAATCGAAAGCGCCCCTCCGGGCACCCCGTAGCCCCGTTCACCACATCAACGGCCGCTCGGATGCTACGCCAATGATACATCGACCGGTAAATAAAATAAACCAAACAACGAAAAAAAAGTGGTTGCAACACGAGGACTTCCCAGGGGGTCACCCATCCTAGTACTACTCTCGCCCAAGCACGCTTAACTGCGGAGTTCTGATGGGATCCGGTGCATTAGTGCTGGTATGATCGCAACCGAAAGAATACCACCTCCTTATTCCTTTATACCTTTCCACGCCTTGATCCATGCCCACCTATGCTCTCATGTGTGGCCTTCGTTACGCGTCTCGGGCCCGCCGTGCGCGCGCGCGCGCCTTCGTCATAGCCTTCCTTTACAAAAGCGGCCGCTCCCGTCAATAAGCTCTCACGCTTTCCAATAAACTAAGGACACGTCAGGCTACGAGCGGGCCCGTCTCCCCATATCCGGCTCCCGCGCGGACGAGCCTTCGGCACGGTAAACCGCGTTTAATCGAAAGCGCCCCTCCGGGCACCCCGTAGCCCCGTTCACCACATCAACGGCCGCTCGGATGCTACGCCAATGATACATCGACCGGTAAATAAAATAAACCAAACAACGAAAAAAAAGGGGTTGCAACACGAGGACTTCCCAGGGGGTCACCCATCCTAGTACTACTCTCGCCCAAGCACGCTTAACTGCGGAGTTCTGATGAGATCCGGTGCATTAGTGCTGGTATGATCGCAACCGAAAGAATACCACCTCCTTATTCCTTTATACCTTTCCACGCCTTGATCCATGCCCACCTATGCTCTCATGTGTGGCCTTCGTTACGCGTCTCGGGCCCGCCGTGCGCGCGCGCGCGCCTTCGTCATAGCCTTCCTTTGACAAAAGCGGCCGCTCCCGTCAATAA
The DNA here is from genome assembly GCA_030545235.1 of Helianthus tuberosus. Classification (NCBI taxonomy): domain Eukaryota; kingdom Viridiplantae; phylum Streptophyta; class Magnoliopsida; order Asterales; family Asteraceae; genus Helianthus; species Helianthus tuberosus. The sequence goes on along the minus strand of JARYGA010009310.1, from coordinate 285,399 downwards.
GCTCTCACGCTTTCCAATAAACTAAGGACACGTCAGGCCAACGCCTACGAGCGGGCCCGTCTCCCCATATCCGGCTCCCGCGCGGACGAGCCTTCGGCACGGTAAACCGCGTTTAATCGAAAGCGCCTCTCCGGGCACCCCGTAGCCCCGTTCACCACATCAACGGCCGCTCGGATGCTACGCCAATGATACATCGACCGGTAAATAAAATAAACCAAACAACGAAAAAAAAGGGGTTGCAAGACGAGGACTTCCCAGGGGGGTCACCCATCCTAGTACTACTCTCGCCCAAGCACGCTTAACTGCGGAGTTCTGATGGGATCCGGTGCATTAGTGCTGGTATGATCGCAACCGAAAGAATACCACCTCCTTATTCCTTTATACCTTTCCACGCCTTGATCCAGGCCCACCTATGCTCTCATGTGTGGCCTTCGTTACGCGTCTCGGGCCCGCCGTGCGCGCCCGCGCGCCTTCGTCATAGCCTTCCTTTGACAAAAGCGGCCGCTCCCGTCAATAAGCTCTCACGCTTTCCAATAAACTAAGGACACGTCAGGCCAACGCCTACGAGCGGGCCCGTCTCCCCATATCCGGCTCCCGCGCGGATGAGCCTTCGGCACGGTAAACCGCGTTTAATCGAAAGCGCCCCTCCGGGCACCCCGTAGCCCCGTTCACCACATCAACGGCCGCTCGGATGCTACGCCAATGATACATCGACCGGTAAATAAAATAAACCAAACAACGAAAAAAAAGGGGTTGCAACACGAGGACTTCCCAGGGGGTCACCCATCCTAGTACTACTCTCGCCCAAGCACGCTTAACTGCGGAGTTCTGATGGGATCCGGTGCATTAGTGCTGGTATGATCGCAACCGAAAGAATACCACCTCCTTATTCCTTTATACCTTTCCACGCCTTGATCCATGCCCACCTATGCTCTCATGTGTGGCCTTCGTTACGCGTCTCGGGCCCGCCGTGCGCGCGCGCGCGCCTTCGTCATAGCCTTCCTTTGACAAAAGCGGCCGCTCCCGTCAATAAGCTCTCACGCTTTCCAATAAACTAAGGACACGTCAGGCCAACGCCTACGAGCGGGCCCGTCTCCCCATATCCGGCTCCCGCGCGGACGAGCTTTCGGCACGGTAAACCGCGTTTAATCGAAAGCGCCCCTCCGGGCACCCCGTAGCCCCGTTCACCACATCAACGGCCGCTCGGATGCTACGCCAATGATACATCGACCGGTAAATAAAATAAACCAACCAACGAAAAAAAAGGGGTTGCAACACGAGGACTTCCCAGGGGGTCACCCATCCTAGTACTACTCTCGCCCAAGCACGCTTAACTGCGGAGTTCTGATGGGATCCGGTGCATTAGTGCTGGTATGATCGCAACCGAAAGAATACCACCTCCTTATTCCTTTATACCTTTCCACGCCTTGATCCATGCCCACCTATGCTCTCATGTGTGGCCTTCGTTACGCGTCTCGGGCCCGCCGTGCGCGCGCGCGCGCCTTCGTCATAGCCTTCCTTTGACAAAAGCGGCCGCTCCCGTCAATAAGCTCTCACGCTTTCCAATAAACTAAGGACACGTCAGGCCAACGCCTACGAGCGGGCCCGTCTCCCCATATCCGGCTCCCGCGCGGACGAGCCTTCGGCACGGTAAACCGCGTTTAATCGAAAGCGCCCCTCCGGGCACCCCGTAGCCCCGTTCACCACATCAACGGCCGCTCGGATGCTACGCCAATGATACATCGACCGGTAAATAAAATAAACCAAACAACGAAAAAAAAGGGGTTGCAACACGAGGACTTCCCAGGGGGTCACCCATCCTAGTACTACTCTCGCCCAAGCACGCTTAACTGCGGAGTTCTGATGGGATCCGGTGCATTAGTGCTGGTATGATCGCAACCGAAAGAATACCACCTCCTTATTCCTTTATACCTTTCGACGCCTTGATCCATGCCCACCTATGCTCTCATGTGTGGCCTTCGTTACGCGTCTCGGGCCCGCCGTGCGCGCGCGCGTGATTTCGTCATAGCCGTCCTTTGACAAAAGCGGCCGCTCCCGTCAATAAGCTCTCACGCTTTCCAATAAACTAAGGACACGTCAGGCCAACGCCTACGAGCGGGCCCGTCTCCCCATATCCGGCTCCCGCGCGGACGAGCTTTCGGCACGGTAAACCGCGTTTAATCGAAAGCGCCCCTCCGGGCACCCCGTAGCCCCGTTCACCACATCAACGGCCGCTCGGATGCTACGCCAATGATACATCGACCGGTAAATAAAATAAACCAACCAACGAAAAAAAAGGGGTTGCAACACGAGGACTTCCCAGGGGGTCACCCATCCTAGTACTACTCTCGCCCAAGCACGCTTAACTGCGGAGTTCTGATGGGATCCGGTGCATTAGTGCTGGTATGATCGCAACCGAAAGAATACCACCTCCTTATTCCTTTATACCTTTCCACGCCTTGATCCATGCCCACCTATGCTCTCATGTGTGGCCTTCGTTACGCGTCTCGGGCCCGCCGTGCGCGCGCGCGCGCCTTCGTCATAGCCTTCCTTTGACAAAAGCGGCCGCTCCCGTCAATAAGCTCTCACGCTTTCCAATAAACTAAGGACACGTCAGGCCAACGCCTACGAGCGGGCCCGTCTCCCCATATCCGGCTCCCGCGCGGACGAGCCTTCGGCACGGTAAACCGCGTTTAATCGAAAGCGCCCCTCCGGGCACCCCGTAGCCCCGTTCACCACATCAACGGCCGCTCGGATGCTACGCCAATGATACATCGACCGGTAAATAAAATAAACCAAACAACGAAAAAAAAGGGGTTGCAACACGAGGACTTCCCAGGGGGTCACCCATCCTAGTACTACTCTCGCCCAAGCACGCTTAACTGCGGAGTTCTGATGGGATCCGGTGCATTAGTGCTGGTATGATCGCAACCGAAAGAATACCACCTCCTTATTCCTTTATACCTTTCGACGCCTTGATCCATGCCCACCTATGCTCTCATGTGTGGCCTTCGTTACGCGTCTCGGGCCCGCCGTGCGCGCGCGCGCGATTTCGTCATAGCCGTCCTTTGACAAAAGCGGCCGCTCCCGTCAATAAGCTCTCACGCTTTCCAATAAACTAAGGACACGTCAGGCCAACGCCTACGAGCGGGCCCGTCTCCCCATATCCGGCTCCCGCGCGGACGAGCCTTCGGCACGGCAAACCGCGTTTAATCGAAAGCGCCCCTCCGGGCACCCCGTAGCCCCGTTCACCACATCAACGGCCGCTCGGATGCTACGCCAATGATACATCGACCGGTAAATAAAATAAACCAAACAACGAAAAAAAAGGGGTTGCAACACGAGGACTTCCCAGGGGGTCACCCATCCTAGTACTACTCTCGCCCAAGCACGCTTAACTGCGGAGTTCTGATGGGATCCGGTGCATTAGTGCTGGTATGATCGCAACCGAAAGAATACCACCTCCTTATTCCTTTATACCTTTCCACGCCTTGATCCATGCCCACCTATGCTCTCATGTGTGGCCTTCGTTACGAGTCTCGGGCCCGCCGTGCGCGCGCGCGCGCCTTCGTCATAGCCTTCCTTTGACAAAAGCGGCCGCTCCCGTCAATAAGCTCTCACGCTTTCCAATAAACTAAGGACACGTCAGGCCAACGCCTACGAGCGGGCCCGTCTCCCCATATCCGGCTCCCGCGCGGACGAGCCTTCGGCACGGCAAACCGCGTTTAATCGAAAGCGCCCCTCCGGGCACCCCGTAGCCCCGTTCACCACATCAACGGCCGCTCGGATGCTACGCCAATGATACATCGACCGGTAAATAAAATAAACCAAACAACGAAAAAAAAGGGGTTGCAACACGAGGACTTCCCAGGGGGTCACCCATCCTAGTACTACTCTCGCCCAAGCACGCTTAACTGCGGAGTTCTGATGGGATCCGGTGCATTAGTGCTGGTATGATCGCAACCGAAAGAATACCACCTCCTTATTCCTTTATACCTTTCCACGCCTTGATCCATGCCCACCTATGCTCTCATGTGTGGCCTTCGTTACGCGTCTCGGGCCCGCCGTGCGCGCGCGCGCGCCTTCGTCATAGCCTTCCTTTGACAAAAGCGGCCGCTCCCGTCAATAAGCTCTCACGCTTTCCAATAAACTAAGGACACGTCAGGCCAACGCCTACGAGCGGGCCCGTCTCCCCATATCCGGCTCCCGCGCGGACGAGCCTTCGGCACGGCAAACCGCGTTTAATCGAAAGCGCCCCTCCGGGCATCCCGTAGCCCCGTTCACCACATCAACGGCCGCTCGGATGCTACGCCAATGATACATCGACCGGTAAATAAAATAAACCAAACAACGAAAAAAAAGGGGTTGCAACACGAGGACTTCCCAGGGGGTCACCCATCCTAGTACTACTCTCGCCCAAGCACGCTTAACTGCGGAGTTCAGATGGGATCCGGTGCATTAGTGCTGGTATGATCGCAACCGAAAGAATACCACCTCCTTATTCCTTTATACCTTTCCACGCCTTGATCCATGCCCACCTATGCTCTCATGTGTGGTCTTCGTTACGCGTCTCGGGCCCGCCGTGCGCGCGCGCGCCTTCGTCATAGCCTTCCTTTGACAAAAGCGGCCGCTCCCGTCAATAAGCTCTCACGCTTTCCAATAAACTAAGGACACGTCAGGCCAACGCCTACGAGCGGGCCCGTCTCCCCATATCCGGCTCCCGCGCGGACGAGCCTTCGGCACGGTAAACCGCGTTTAATCGAAAGCGCCCCTCCGGGCACCCCGTAGCCCCGTTCACCACATCAACGGCCGCTCGGATGCTACGCCAATGATACATCGACCGGTAAATAAAATAAACCAAACAACGAAAAAAAAGGGGTTGCAACACGAGGACTTCCCAGGGGGTCACCCATCCTAGTACTACTCTCGCCCAAGCACGCTTAACTGCGGAGTTCTGATGGGATCCGGTGCATTAGTGCTGGTATGATCGCAACCGAAAGAATACCACCTCCTTATTCCTTTATACCTTTCCACGCCTTGATCCATGCCCACCTATGCTCTCATGTGTGGCCTTCGTTACGCGTATCGGGCCCGCCGTGCGCGCGCGCGCGCCTTCGTCATAGCCTTCCTTTGACAAAAGCGGCCGCTCCCGTCAATAAGCTCTCACGCTTTCCAATAAACTAAGGACACGTCAGGCCAACGCCTACGAGCGGGCCCGTCTCCCCATATCCGGCTCCCGCGCGGACGAGCCTTCGGCACGGCAAACCGCGTTTAATCGAAAGCGCCCCTCCGGGCACCCCGTAGCCCCGTTCACCACATCAACGGCCGCTCGGATGCTACGCCAATGATACATCGACCGGTAAATAAAATAAACCAAACAACGAAAAAAAAGGGGTTGCAACACGAGGACTTCCCAGGGGGTCACCCATCCTAGTACTACTCTCGCCCAAGCACGCTTAACTGCGGAGTTCTGATGGGATCCGGTGCTTTAGTGCTGGTATGATCGCAACCGAAAGAATACCACCTCCTTATTCCTTTATACCTTTCCACGCCTTGATCCATGCCCACCTATGCTCTCATGTGTGGCCTTCGTTACGCGTCTCGGGCCCGCCGTGCGCGCGCGCGCGCCTTCGTCATAGCCTTCCTTTGACAGAAGCGGCCGCTCCCGTCAATAAGCTCTCACGCTTTCCAATAAACTAAGGACACGTCAGGCCAACGCCTACGAGCGGGCCCGTCTCCCCATATCCGGCTCCCGCGCGGACGAGCCTTCGGCACGGTAAACCGCGTTTAATCGAAAGCGCCCCTCCGGGCACCCCGTAGCCCCGTTCACCACATCAACGGCCGCTCGGATGCTACGCCAATGATACATCGACCGGTAAATAAAATAAACCAAACAACGAAAAAAAAGGGGTTGCAAGACGAGGACTTCCCAGGGGGTCACCCATCCTAGTACTACTCTCGCCCATGCACGCTTAACTGCGGAGTTCTGATGGGATCCGGTGCGTTAGTGCTGGTATGATCGCAACCGAAAGAGTACCACCTCCTTATTCCTTTATACCTTTCCACGCCTTGATCCATGCCCACCTATGCTCTCATGTGTGGCCTTCGTTACGCGTCTCGGGCCCGCTGTGCGCGCGCGCGCGCCTTCGTCATAGCCTTCCTTTGACAGAAGCGGCCGCTCCCGTCAATAAGCTCTCACGCTTTCCAATAAACTAAGGACACGTCAGGCCAACGCCTACGAGCGGGCCCGTCTCCCCATATCCGGCTCCCGCGCGGACGAGCCTTCGGCACGGTAAACCGCGTTTAATCGAAAGCGCCCCTCCGGGCACCCCGTAGCCCCGTTCACCACATCAACGGCCGCTCGGATGCTACGCCAATGATACATCGACCGGTAAATAAAATAAACCAAACAACGAAAAAAAAGGGGTTGCAACACGAGGACTTCCCAGGGGGTCACCCATCCTAGTACTACTCTCGCCCAAGCACGCTTAACTGCGGAGTTCTGATGGGATCCGGTGCATTAGTGCTGGTATGATCGCAACCGAAAGAATACCACCTCCTTATTCCTTTATACCTTTCCACGCCTTGATCCATGCCCACCTATGCTCTCATGTGTGGCCTTCGTTACGCGTCTCGGGCCCGCCGTGCGCGCGCGCGCGCCTTCGTCATAGCCTTCCTTTGACAAAAGCGGCCGCTCCCGTCAATAAGCTCTCACGCTTTCCAATAAACTAAGGACACGTCAGGCCAACGCCTACGAGCGGGACCGTCTCCCCATATCCGGCTCCCGCGCGGACGAGCCTTCGGCACGGTAAACCGCGTTTAATCGAAAGCGCCCCTCCGGGCACCCCGTAGCCCCGTTCACCACATCAACGGCCGCTCGGATGCTACGCCAATGATACATCGACCGGTAAATAAAATAAACCAAACAACGAAAAAAAAGGGGTTGCAACACGAGGACTTCCCAGGGGGTCACCCATCCTAGTACTACTCTCGCCCAAGCACGCTTAACTGCGGAGTTCTGATGGGATCCGGTGCATTAGTGCTGGTATGATCGCAACCGAAAGAATACCACCTCCTTATTCCTTTATACCTTTCCACGCCTTGATCCATGCCCACCTATGCTCTCATGTGTGGCCTTCGTTACGCGTCTCGGGCCCGCCGTGCGCGCGCGCGCGCCTTCGTCATAGCCTTCCTTTGACAAAAGCGGCCGCTCCCGTCAATAAGCTCTCACGCTTTCCAATAAACTAAGGACACGTCAGGCCAACGCCTACGAGCGGGCCCGTCTCCCCATATCCGGCTCCCGCGCGGACGAGCCTGCGGCACGGTAAACCGCGTTTAATCGAAAGCGCCCCTCCGGGCACCCCGTAGCCCCGTTCACCACATCAACGGCCGCTCGGATGCTACGCCAATGATACATCGACCGGTAAATAAAATAAACCAAACAACGAAAAAAAAGGGGTTGCAACACGAGGACTTCCCAGGGGGTCACCCATCCTAGTACTACTCTCGCCCAAGCACGCTTAACTGCGGAGTTCTGATGGGATCCGGTGCATTAGTGCTGGTATGATCGCAACCGAAAGAATACCACCTCCTTATTCCTTTATACCTTTCCACGCCTTGATCCATGCCCACCTATGCTCTCATGTGTGGCCTTCGTTACGCGTCTCGGGCCCATCGTGCGCGCGCGCGCGCCTTCGTCATAGCCTTCCTTTGACAAAAGCAGCCGCTCCCGTCAATAAGCTCTCACGATTTCCAATAAACTAAGGACACGTCAGGCCAACGCCTACGAGCGGGCCCGCCTCCCCATATCCGGCTCCCGCGCGGACGAGCCTTCGGCACGGTAAACCGCGTTTAATCGAAAGCGCCCCTCCGGGCACCCCGTAGCCCCGTTCACCACATCAACGGCCGCTCGGATGCTACGCCAATGATACATCGACCGGTAAATAAAATAAACCAAACAACGAAAAAAAAGGGGTTGCAACACGAGGACTTCCCAGGGGGTCACCCATCCTAGTACTACTCTCGCCCAAGCACGCTTAACTGCGGAGTTCTGATGGGATCCGGTGCATTAGTGCTGGTATGATCGCAACCGAAAGAATACCACCTCCTTATTCCTTTATACCTTTCCACGCCTTGATCCATGCCCACCTATGCTCTCATGTGTGGCCTTCGTTACGCGTCTCGAGCCCGCCGTGCGCGCGCGCGCGCCTTCGTCATAGCCTTCCTTTGACAGAAGCGGCCGCTCCCGTCAATAAGCTCTCACGCTTTCCAATACACTAAGGACACGTCAGGCCAACGCCTACGAGCGGGCCCGTCTCCCCATATCCGGCTCCCGCGCGGACGGGCCTTCGGCACGGTAAACCGCGTTTAATCGAAAGCGCCCCTCCGGGCACCCCGTAGCCCCGTTCACCACATCAACGGCCGCTCGGATGCTACGCCAATGATACATCGACCGGTAAATAAAATAAACCAAACAACGAAAAAAAAGGGGTTGCAACACGAGGACTTCCCAGGGGGTCACCCATCCTAGTACTACTCTCGCCCAAGCACGCTTAACTGCGGAGTTCTGATGGGATCCGGTGCATTAGTGCTGGTATGATCGCAACCGAAAGAATACCACCTCCTTATTCCTTTATACCTTTCCACGCCTTGATCCATGCCCACCTATGCTCTCATGTGTGGCCTTCGTTACGCGTCTCGGGCCCGCCGTGCGCGCGCGCGCGCCTTCGTCATAGCCTTCCTTTGACAAAAGCGGCCGCTCCCGTCAATAAGCTCTCACGCTTTCCAATAAACTAAGGACACGTCAGGCCAACGCCTACGAGCGGGACCGTCTCCCCATATCCGGCTCCCGCGCGGACGAGCCTTCGGCACGGTAAACCGCGTTTAATCGAAAGCGCCCCTCCGGGCACCCCGTAGCCCCGTTCACCACATCAACGGCCGCTCGGATGCTACGCCAATGATACATCGACCGGTAAATAAAATAAACCAAACAACGAAAAAAAAGGGGTTGCAACACGAGGACTTCCCAGGGGGTCACCCATCCTAGTACTACTCTCGCCCAAGCACGCTTAACTGCGGAGTTCTGATGGGATCCGGTGCATTAGTGCTGGTATGATCGCAACCGAAAGAATACCACCTCCTTATTCCTTTATACCTTTCCACGCCTTGATCCATGCCCACCTATGCTCTCATGTGTGGCCTTCGTTACGCGTCTCGGGCCCGCCGTGCGCGCGCGCGCGCCTTCGTCATAGCCTTCCTTTGACAAAAGCGGCCGCTCCCGTCAATAAGCTCTCACGCTTTCCAATAAACTAAGGACACGTCAGGCCAACGCCTACGAGCGGGCCCGTCTCCCCATATCCGGCTCCCGCGCGGACGAGCCTGCGGCACGGTAAACCGCGTTTAATCGAAAGCGCCCCTCCGGGCACCCCGTAGCCCCGTTCACCACATCAACGGCCGCTCGGATGCTACGCCAATGATACATCGACCGGTAAATAAAATAAACCAAACAACGAAAAAAAAGGGGTTGCAACACGAGGACTTCCCAGGGGGTCACCCATCCTAGTACTACTCTCGCCCAAGCACGCTTAACTGCGGAGTTCTGATGGGATCCGGTGCATTAGTGCTGGTATGATCGCAACCGAAAGAATACCACCTCCTTATTCCTTTATACCTTTCCACGCCTTGATCCATGCCCACCTATGCTCTCATGTGTGGCCTTCGTTACGCGTCTCGGGCCCATCGTGCGCGCGCGCGCGCCTTCGTCATAGCCTTCCTTTGACAAAAGCAGCCGCTCCCGTCAATAAGCTCTCACGATTTCCAATAAACTAAGGACACGTCAGGCCAACGCCTACGAGCGGGCCCGCCTCCCCATATCCGGCTCCCGCGCGGACGAGCCTTCGGCACGGTAAACCGCGTTTAATCGAAAGCGCCCCTCCGGGCACCCCGTAGCCCCGTTCACCACATCAACGGCCGCTCGGATGCTACGCCAATGATACATCGACCGGTAAATAAAATAAACCAAACAACGAAAAAAAAGGGGTTGCAACACGAGGACTTCCCAGGGGGTCACCCATCCTAGTACTACTCTCGCCCAAGCACGCTTAACTGCGGAGTTCTGATGGGATCCGGTGCATTAGTGCTGGTATGATCGCAACCGAAAGAATACCACCTCCTTATTCCTTTATACCTTTCCACGCCTTGATCCATGCCCACCTATGCTCTCATGTGTGGCCTTCGTTACGCGTCTCGAGCCCGCCGTGCGCGCGCGCGCGCCTTCGTCATAGCCTTCCTTTGACAGAAGCGGCCGCTCCCGTCAATAAGCTCTCACGCTTTCCAATACACTAAGGACACGTCAGGCCAACGCCTACGAGCGGGCCCGTCTCCCCATATCCGGCTCCCGCGCGGACGGGCCTTCGGCACGGTAAACCGCGTTTAATCGAAAGCGCCCCTCCGGGCACCCCGTAGCCCCGTTCACCACATCAACGGCCGCTCGGATGCTACGCCAATGATACATCGACCGGTAAATAAAATAAACCAAACAACGAAAAAAAAGGGGTTGCAACACGAGGACTTCCCAGGGGGTCACCCATCCTAGTACTACTCTCGCCCAAGCACGCTTAACTGCGGAGTTCTGATGGGATCCGGTGCATTAGTGCTGGTATGATCGCAACCGAAAGAATACCACCTCCTTATTCCTTTATACCTTTCCACGCCTTGATCCATGCCCACCTATGCTCTCATGTGTGGCCTTCGTTACGCGTCTCGGGCCCGCCGTGCGCGCGCGCGCGCCTTCGTCATAGCCTTCCTTTGACAAAAGCGGCCGCTCCCGTCAATAAGCTCTCACGCTTTCCAATAAACTAAGGACACGTCAGGCTACGAGCGGGCCCGTCTCCCCATATCCGGCTCCCGCGCGGACGAGCCTTCGGCACGGTAAACCGCGTTTAATCGAAAGCGCCCCTCCGGGCACCCCGTAGCCCCGTTCACCACATCAACGGCCGCTCGGATGCTACGCCAATGATACATCGACCGGTAAATAAAATAAACCAAACAACGAAAAAAAAGGGGTTGCAACACGAGGACTTCCCAGGGGGTCACCCATCCTAGTACTACTCTCGCCCAAGCACGCTTAACTGCGGAGTTCTGATGGGATCCGGTGCATTAGTGCTGGTATGATCGCAACCGAAAGAATACCACCTCCTTATTCCTTTATACCTTTCCACGCCTTGATCCATGCCCACCTATGCTCTCATGTGTGGCCTTCGTTACGCGTCTCGGGCCCGCCGTGCGCGCGCGCGCGCCTTCGTCATAGCCTTCCTTTGACAAAAGCGGCCGCTCCCGTCAATAAGCTCTCACGCTTTCCAATAAACTAAGGACACGTCAGGCTACGAGCGGGCCCGTCTCCCCATATCCGGCTCCCGCGCGGACGAGCCTTCGGCACGGTAAACCGCGTTTAATCGAAAGCGCCCCTCCGGGCACCCCGTAGCCCCGTTCACCACATCAACGGCCGCTCGGATGCTACGCCAATGATACATCGACCGGTAAATAAAATAAACCAAACAACGAAAAAAAAGGGGTTGCAACACGAGGACTTCCCAGGGGGTCACCCATCCTAGTACTACTCTCGCCCAAGCACGCTTAACTGCGGAGTTCTGATGGGATCCGGTGCATTAGTGCTGGTATGATCGCAACCGAAAGAATACCACCTCCTTATTCCTTTATACCTTTCCACGCCTTGATCCATGCCCACCTATGCTCTCATGTGTGGCCTTCGTTACGCGTCTCGGGCCCGCCGTGCGCGCGCGCGCGCCTTCGTCATAGCCTTCCTTTGACAAAAGCGGCCGCTCCCGTCAATAAGCTCTCACGCTTTCCAATAAACTAAGGACACGTCAGGCCAACGCCTACGAGCGGGCCCGTCTCCCCATATCCGGCTCCCGCGCGGACGAGCCTTCGGCACGGTAAACCGCGTTTAATCGAAAGCGCCCCTCCGGGCACCCCGTAGCCCCGTTCACCACATCAACGGCCGCTCGGATGCTACGCCAATGATACATCGACCGGTAAATAAAATAAACCAAACAACGAAAAAAAAGGGTTGCAACACGAGGACTTCCCAGGGGGTCACCCATCCTAGTACTACTCTCGCCCAAGCACGCTTAACTGCGGAGTTCTGATGGGATCCGGTGCATTAGTGCTGGTATGATCGCAACCGAAAGAATACCACCTCCTTATTCCTTTATACCTTTCCACGCCTTGATCCATGCCCACCTATGCTCTCATGTGTGGCCTTCGTTACGCGTCTCGGGCCCGCCGTGCGCGCGCGCGCGCCTTCGTCATAGCCTTCCTTTGACAAAAGCGGCCGCTCCCGTCAATAAGCTCTCACGCTTTCCAATAAACTAAGGACACGTCAGGCTACGAGCGGGCCCGTCTCCCCATATCCGGCTCCCGCGCGGACGAGCCTTCGGCACGGTAAACCGCGTTTAATCGAAAGCGCCCCTCCGGGCACCCCGTAGCCCCGTTCACCACATCAACGGCCGCTCGGATGCTACGCCAATGATACATCGACCGGTAAATAAAATAAACCAAACAACGAAAAAAAAGGGGTTGCAACACGAGGACTTCCCAGGGGGTCACCCATCCTAGTACTACTCTCGCCCAAGCACGCTTAACTGCGGAGTTCTGATGGGATCCGGTGCATTAGTGCTGGTATGATCGCAACCGAAAGAATACCACCTCCTTATTCCTTTATACCTTTCCACGCCTTGATCCATGCCCACCTATGCTCTCATGTGTGGCCTTCGTTACGCGTCTCGGGCCCGCCGTGCGCGCGCGCGCGCCTTCGTCATAGCCTTCCTTTGACAAAAGCGGCCGCTCCCGTCAATAAGCTCTCACGCTTTCCAATAAACTAAGGACACGTCAGGCCAACGCCTACGAGCGGGCCCGTCTCCCCATATCCGGCTCCCGCGCGGACGAGCCTTCGGCACGGTAAACCGCGTTTAATCGAAAGCGCCCCTCCGGGCACCCCGTAGCCCCGTTCACCACATCAACGGCCGCTCGGATGCTACGCCAATGATACATCGACCGGTAAATAAAATAAACCAAACAACGAAAAAAAAGGGTTGCAACACGAGGACTTCCCAGGGGGTCACCCATCCTAGTACTACTCTCGCCCAAGCACGCTTAACTGCGGAGTTCTGATGGGATCCGGTGCATTAGTGCTGGTATGATCGCAACCGAAAGAATACCACCTCCTTATTCCTTTATACCTTTCCACGCCTTGATCCATGCCCACCTATGCTCTCATGTGTGGCCTTCGTTACGCGTCTCGGGCCCGCCGTGCGCGCGCGCGCGCCTTCGTCATAGCCTTCCTTTGACAAAAGCGGCCGCTCCCGTCAATAAGCTCTCACGCTTTCCAATAAACTAAGGACACGTCAGGCTACGAGCGGGCCCGTCTCCCCATATCCGGCTCCCGCGCGGACGAGCCTTCGGCACGGTAAACCGCGTTTAATCGAAAGCGCCCCTCCGGGCACCCCGTAGCCCCGTTCACCACATCAACGGCCGCTCGGATGCTACGCCAATGATACATCGACCGGTAAATAAAATAAACCAAACAACGAAAAAAAAGGGGTTGCAACACGAGGACTTCCCAGGGGGTCACCCATCCTAGTACTACTCTCGCCCAAGCACGCTTAACTGCGGAGTTCTGATGGGATCCGGTGCATTAGTGCTGGTATGATCGCAACCGAAAGAATACCACCTCCTTATTCCTTTATACCTTTCCACGCCTTGATCCATGCCCACCTATGCTCTCATGTGTGGCCTTCGTTACGCGTCTCGGGCCCGCCGTGCGCGCCGCGCGCGCCTTCGTCATAGCCTTCCTTTGACAAAAGCGGCCGCTCCCGTCAATAAGCTCTCACGCTTTCCAATAAACTAAGGACACGTCAGGCCAACGCCTACGAGCAGGCCCGTCTCCCCATATCCGGCTCCCGCGCGGACGAGCCTTCGGCACGGTAAACCGCGTTTAATCGAAAGCGCCCCTCCGGGCACCCCGTAGCCCCGTTCACCACATCAACGGCCGCTCGGATGCTACGCCAATGATACATCGACCGGTAAATAAAATAAACCAAACAACGAAAAAAAAGGGGTTGCAACACGAGGACTTCCCAGGGGGTCACCCATCCTAGTACTACTCTCGCCCAAGCACGCTTAACTGCGGAGTTCTGATGGGATCCGGTGCATTAGTGCTGGTATGATCGCAACCGAAAGAATACCACCTCCTTATTCCTTTATACCTTTCCACGCCTTGATCCATGCCCACCTATGCTCTCATGTGTGGCCTTCGTTACGCGTCTCGGGCCCGCCGTGCGCGCGCGCGCGCCTTCGTCATAGCCTTCCTTTGACAAAAGCGGCCGCTCCCGTCAATAAGCTCTCACGCTTTCCAATAAACTAAGGACACGTCAGGCCAACGCCTACGAGCGGGCCCGTCTCCCCATATCCGGCTCCCGCGCGGACGAGCCTTCGGCACGGTAAACCGCGTTTAATCGAAAGCGCCCCTCCGGGCACCCCGTAGCCCCGTTCACCACATCAACGGCCGCTCGGATGCTACGCCAATGATACATCGACCGGTAAATAAAATAAACCAAACAACGAAAAAAAAGGGGTTGCAACACGAGGACTTCCCAGGGGGTCACCCATCCTAGTACTACTCTCGCCCAAGCACGCTTAACTGCGGAGTTCTGATGGGATCCGGTGCATTAGTGCTGGTATGATCGCAACCGAAAGAATACCACCTCCTTATTCCTTTATACCTTTCCACGCCTTGATCCATGCCCACCTATGCTCTCATGTGTGGCCTTCGTTACGCGTCTCGGGCCCGCCGTGCGCGCGCGCGCGCCTTCGTCATAGCCTTCCTTTGACAAAAGCGGCTGCTCCCGTCAATAAGCTCTCACGCTTTCCAATAAACTAAGGACACGTCAGGCCAACGCCTACGAGCGGGCCCGTCTCCCCATATCCGGCTCCCGCGCGGACGAGCCTGCGGCACGGTAAACCGCGTTTAATCGAAAGCGCCCCTCCGGGCACCCCGTAGCCCCGTTCACCACATCAACGGCCGCTCGGATGATACGCCAATGATACATCGACCGGTAAATAAAATAAACCAAACAACGAAAAAAAAGGGGTTGCAACACGAGGACTTCCCAGGGGGTCACCCATCCTAGTACTACTCTCGCCCAAGCACGCTTAACTGCGGAGTTCTGATGGGATCCGGTGCATTAGTGCTGGTATGATCGCAACCGAAAGAATACCACCTCCTTATTCCTTTATACCTTTCCACGCCTTGATCCATGCCCACCTATGCTCTCATGTGTGGCCTTCGTTACGCGTCTCGGGCCCGCCGTGCGCGCGCGCGCGCCTTCGTCATAGCCTTCCTTTGACAAAAGCAGCCGCTCCCGTCAATAAGCTCTCACGATTTCCAATAAACTAAGGACACGTCAGGCCAACGCCTACGAGCGGGCCCGTCTCCCCATATCCGGCTCCCGCGCGGACGAGCCTTCGGCACGGTAAACCGCGTTTAATCGAAAGCGCCCCTCCGGGCACCCCGTAGCCCCGTTCACCACATCAACGGCCGCTCGGATGCTACGCCAATGATACATCGACCGGTAAATAAAATAAACCAAACAACGAAAAAAAAGGGGTTGCAACACGAGGACTTCCCAGGGGGTCACCCATCCTAGTACTACTCTCGCCCAAGCACGCTTAACTGCGGAGTTCTGATGGGATCCGGTGCATTAGTGCTGGTATGATCGCAACCGAAAGAATACCACCTCCTTATTCCTTTATACCTTTCCACGCCTTGATCCATGCCCACCTATGCTCTCATGTGTGGCCTTCGTTACGCGTCTCGGGCCCGCCGTGCGCGCGCGCGCGCCTTCGTCATAGCCTTCCTTTGACAAAAGCGGCCGCTCCCGTCAATAAGCTCTCACGCTTTCCAATAAACTAAGGACACGTCAGGCTACGAGCGGGCCCGTCTCCCCATATCCGGCTCCCGCGCGGACGAGCCTTCGGCACGGTAAACCGCGTTTAATCGAAAGCGCCCCTCCGGGCACCCCGTAGCCCCGTTCACCACATCAACGGCCGCTCGGATGCTACGCCAATGATACATCGACCGGTAAATAAAATAAACCAAACAACGAAAAAAAAGGGGTTGCAACACGAGGACTTCCCAGGGGGTCACCCATCCTAGTACTACTCTCGCCCAAGCACGCTTAACTGCGGAGTTCTGATGGGATCCGGTGCATTAGTGCTGGTATGATCGCAACCGAAAGAATACCACCTCCTTATTCCTTTATACCTTTCCACGCCTTGATCCATGCCCACCTATGCTCTCATGTGTGGCCTTCGTTACGCGTCTCGGGCCCGCCGTGCGCGCGCGCGCGCCTTCGTCATAGCCTTCCTTTGACAGAAGCGGCCGCTCCCGTCAATAAGCTCTCACGCTTTCCAATAAACTAAGGACACGTCAGGCCAACGCCTACGAGCGGGCCCGTCTCCCCATATCAGGCTCCCGCGCGGACGAGCCTTCGGCACGGTAAACCGCGTTTATTCGAAAGCGCCCCTCCGGGCACCCCGTAGCCCCGTTCACCACATCAACGGCCGCTCGGATGCTACGCCAATGATACATCGACCGGTAAATAAAATAAACCAAACAACGAAAAAAAAGGGGTTGCAACACGAGGACTTCCCAGGGGGTCACCCATCCTAGTACTACTCTCGCCCAAGCACGCTTAACTGCGGAGTTCTGATGGGATCCGGTGCATTAGTGCTGGTATGATCGCAACCGAAAGAATACCACCTCCTTATTCCTTTATACCTTTCCACGCCTTGATCCATGCCCACCTATGCTCTCATGTGTGGCCTTCGTAACGCGTCTCGAGCCCGCCGTGCGCGCGCGCGCGCCTTCGTCATAGCCTTCCTTTGACAAACGCGGCCGCTCCCGTCAATAAGCTCTCACGCTTTCCAATAAACTAAGGACACGTCAGGCCAACGCCTACGAGCGGGCCCGTCTCCCCATATCCGGCTCCCGCGCGGACGAGCCTGCGGCACGGTAAACCGCGTTTAATCGAAAGCGCCCCTCCGGGCACCCCGTAGCCCCGTTCACCACATCAACGGCCGCTCGGATGCTACGCCAATGATACATCGACCGGTAAATAAAATAAACCAAACAACGAAAAAAAAGGGGTTGCAACACGAGGACTTCCCAGGGGGTCACCCATCCTAGTACTACTCTCGCCCAAGCACGCTTAACTGCGGAGTTCTGATGGGATCCGGTGCATTAGTGCTGGTATGATCGCAACCGAAAGAATACCACCTCCTTATTCCTTTATACCTTTCCACGCCTTGATCCATGCCCACCTATGCTCTCATGTGTGGCCTTCGTTACGCGTCTCGGGCCCGCCGTGCGCGCGCGCGCGCCTTCGTCATAGCCTTCCTTTGACAAAAGCGGCCGCTCCCGTCAATAAGCTCTCACGATTTCCAATAAACTAAGGACACGTCAGGACAACGCCTACGAGCGGGCCCGTCTCCCCATATCCGGCTCCCGCGCGGACGAGCCTTCGGCACGGTAAACCGCGTTTAATCGAAAGCGCCCCTCCGGGCACCCCGTAGCCCCGTTCACCACATCAACGGCCGCTCGGATGCTACGCCAATGATACATCGACCGGTAAATAAAATAAACCAAACAACGAAAAAAAAGGGGTTGCAACACGAGGACTTCCCAGGGGGTCACCCATCCTAGTACTACTCTCGCCCAAGCACGCTTAACTGCGGAGTTCTGATGGGATCCGGTGCATTAGTGCTGGTATGATCACAACCGAAAGAATACCACCTCCTTATTCCTTTATACCTTTCCACGCCTTGATCCATGCCCACCTATGCTCTCATGTGTGGCCTTCGTTACGCGTCTCGGGCCCGCCGTGCGCGCGCGCGCGCCTTCGTCATAGCCTTCCTTTGACAAAAGCGGCCGCTCCCGTCAATAAGCTCTCACGCTTTCCAATAAACTAAGGACACGTCAGGCCAACGCCTACGAGCGGGCCCGTCTCCCAATATCCGGCTCCCGCGCGGACGAGCCTTCGGCACGGTAAACCGCGTTTAATCGAAAGCGCCCCTCCGGGCACCCCGTAGCCCCGTTCACCACATCAACGGCCGCTCGGATGCTACGCCAATGATACATCGACCGGTAAATAAAATAAACCAAACAACGAAAAAAAAGGGGTTGCAACACGAGGACTTCCCAGGGGGTCACCCATCCTAGTACTACTCTCGCACAAGCACGCTTAACTGCGGAGTTCTGATGGGATCCGGTGCATTAGTGCTGGTATGATCGCAACCGAAAGAATACCACCTCCTTATTCCTTTATACCTTTCCACGCCTTGATCCATGCCCACCTATGCTCTCATGTGTGGCCTTCGTTACGCGTCTCGGGCCCGCCGTGCGCGCGCGCGCGCCTTCGTCATAGCCTTCCTTTGACAAAAGCGGCAGCTCCCGTCAATAAGCTCTCACGCTTTCCAATAAACTAAGGACACGTCAGGCCAACGCCTACGAGCGGGCCCGTCTCCCCATATCCGGCTCCCGCGCGGACGAGCCTTCGGCACGGTAAACCGCGTTTAATCGAAAGCGCCCCTCCGGGCACCCCGTAGCCCCGTTCACCACATCAACGGCCGCTCGGATGCTACGCCAATGATACATCGACCGGTAAATAAAATAAACCAAACAACGAAAAAAAAGGGGTTGCAACACGAGGACTTCCCAGGGGGTCACCCATCCTAGTACTACTCTCGCCCAAGCACGCTTAACTGCGGAGTTCTGATGGGATCCGGTGCATTAGTGCTGGTATGATCGCAACCGAAAGAATACCACCTCCTTATTCCTTTATACCTTTCCACGCCTTGATCCATGCCCACCTATGCTCTCATGTGTGGCCTTCGTTACGCGTCTCGGGCCCGCCGTGCGCGCGCGCGCGCCTTCGTCATAGCCTTCCTTTGACAAAAGCGGCCGCTCCTGTCAATAAGCTCTCACGCTTTCCAATAAACTAAGGACACGTCAGGCCAACGCCTACGAGCGGGCCCGTCTCCCCATATCCGGCTCCCGCGCGGACGAGCCTTCGGCACGGTAAACCGCGTTTAATCGAAAGCGCCCCTCCGGGCACCCCGTAGCCCCGTTCACCACATCAACGGCCGCTCGGATGCTACGCCAATGATACATCGACCGGTAAATAAAATAAACCAAACAACGAAAAAAAAGGGGTTGCAACACGAGGACTTCCCAGGGGGTCACCCATCCTAGTACTACTCTCGCCCAAGCACGCTTAACTGCGGAGTTCTGATGGGATCCGGTGCATTAGTGCTGGTATGATCGCAACCGAAAGAATACCACCTCCTTATTCCTTTATACCTTTCCACGCCTTGATCTATGCCCACCTATGCTCTCATGTGTGGCCTTCGTTACGCGTCTCGGGCCCGCCGTGCGCGCAGCGCGCGCCTTCGTCATAGCCTTCCTTTGACAAAAGCGGCCGCTCCCGTCAATAAGCTCTCACGCTTTCCAATAAACTAAGGACACGTCAGGCTACGAGCGGGCCCGTCTCCCCATATCCGGCTCCCGCGCGGACGAGCCTTCGGCACGGTAAACCGCGTTTAATCGAAAGCGCCCCTCCGGGCACCCCGTAGCCCCGTTCACCACATCAACGGCCGCTCGGATGCTACGCCAATGATACATCGACCGGTAAATAAAATAAACCAAACAACGAAAAAAAAGGGGTTGCAACACGAGGACTTCCCAGGGGGTCACCCATCCTAGTACTACTCTCGCCCAAGCACGCTTAACTGCGGAGTTCTGATGGGATCCGGTGCATTAGTGCTGGTATGATCGCAACCGAAAGAATACCACCTCCTTATTCCTTTATACCTTTCCACGCCTTGATCCATGCCCACCTATGCTCTCATGTGTGGCCTTCGTTACGCGTCTCGGGCCCGCCGTGCGCGCGCGCGCGCCTTCGTCATAGCCTTCCTTTGACAAAAGCGGCCGCTCCCGTCAATAAGCTCTCACGCTTTCCAATAAACTAAGGACACGTCAGGCCAACGCCTACGAGCGGGCCCGTCTCCCCATATCCGGCTCCCGCGCGGACGAGCCTTCGGCACGGTAAACCGCGTTTAATCGAAAGCGCCCCTCCGGGCACCCCGTAGCCCCGTTCACCACATCAACGGCCGCTCGGATGCTACGCCAATGATACATCGACCGGTAAATAAAATAAACCAAACAACGAAAAAAAGGGGTTGCAACACGAGGACTTCCCAGGGGGTCACCCATCCTAGTACTACTCTCGCCCAAGCACGCTTAACTGCGGAGTTCTGATGGGATCCGGTGCATTAGTGCTGGTATGATCGCAACCGAAAGAATACCACCTCCTTATTCCTTTATACCTTTCCACGCCTTGATCCATGCCCACCTATGCTCTCATGTGTGGCCTTCGTTACGCGTCTCGGGCCCGCCGTGCGCGCGCGCGCGCCTTCGTCATAGCCTTCCTTTGACAAAAGCGGCCGCTCCCGTCAATAAGCTCTCACGCTTTCCAATAAACTAAGGACACGTCAGGCCAACGCCTACGAGCGGGCCCGTCTCCCCATATCCGGCTCCCGCGCGGACGAGCCTGCGGCACGGTAAACCGCGTTTAATCGAAAGCGCCCCTCCGGGCACCCCGTAGCCCCGTTCACCACATCAACGGCCGCTCGGATGATACGCCAATGATACATCGACCGGTAAATAAAATAAACCAAACAACGAAAAAAAAGGGGTTGCAACACGAGGACTTCCCAGGGGGTCACCCATCCTAGTACTACTCTCGCCCAAGCACGCTTAACTGCGGAGTTCTGATGGGATCCGGTGCATTAGTGCTGGTATGATCGCAACCGAAAGAATACCACCTCCTTATTCCTTTATACCTTTCCACGCCTTGATCCATGCCCACCTATGCTCTCATGTGTGGCCTTCGTTACGCGTCTCGGGCCCGCCGTGCGCGCGCGCGCGCCTTCGTCATAGCCTTCCTTTGACAAAAGCAGCCGCTCCCGTCAATAAGCTCTCACGATTTCCAATAAACTAAGGACACGTCAGGCCAACGCCTACGAGCGGGCCCGTCTCCCCATATCCGGCTCCCGCGCGGACGAGCCTTCGGCACGGTAAACCGCGTTTAATCGAAAGCGCCCCTCCGGGCACCCCGTAGCCCCGTTCACCACATCAACGGCCGCTCGGATGCTACGCCAATGATACATCGACCGGTAAATAAAATAAACCAAACAACGAAAAAAAAGGGGTTGCAACACGAGGACTTCCCAGGGGGTCACCCATCCTAGTACTACTCTCGCCCAAGCACGCTTAACTGCGGAGTTCTGATGGGATCCGGTGCATTAGTGCTGGTATGATCGCAACCGAAAGAATACCACCTCCTTATTCCTTTATACCTTTCCACGCCTTGATCCATGCCCACCTATGCTCTCATGTGTGGCCTTCGTTACGCGTCTCGGGCCCGCCGTGCGCGCGCGCGCGCCTTCGTCATAGCCTTCCTTTGACAAAAGCGGCCGCTCCCGTCAATAAGCTCTCACGCTTTCCAATAAACTAAGGACACGTCAGGCTACGAGCGGGCCCGTCTCCCCATATCCGGCTCCCGCGCGGACGAGCCTTCGGCACGGTAAACCGCGTTTAATCGAAAGCGCCCCTCCGGGCACCCCGTAGCCCCGTTCACCACATCAACGGCCGCTCGGATGCTACGCCAATGATACATCGACCGGTAAATAAAATAAACCAAACAACGAAAAAAAAGGGGTTGCAACACGAGGACTTCCCAGGGGGTCACCCATCCTAGTACTACTCTCGCCCAAGCACGCTTAACTGCGGAGTTCTGATGGGATCCGGTGCATTAGTGCTGGTATGATCGCAACCGAAAGAATACCACCTCCTTATTCCTTTATACCTTTCCACGCCTTGATCCATGCCCACCTATGCTCTCATGTGTGGCCTTCGTAACGCGTCTCGAGCCCGCCGTGCGCGCGCGCGCGCCTTCGTCATAGCCTTCCTTTGACAAACGCGGCCGCTCCCGTCAATAAGCTCTCACGCTTTCCAATAAACTAAGGACACGTCAGGCCAACGCCTACGAGCGGGCCCGTCTCCCCATATCCGGCTCCCGCGCGGACGAGCCTGCGGCACGGTAAACCGCGTTTAATCGAAAGCGCCCCTCCGGGCACCCCGTAGCCCCGTTCACCACATCAACGGCCGCTCGGATGCTACGCCAATGATACATCGACCGGTAAATAAAATAAACCAAACAACGAAAAAAAAGGGGTTGCAACACGAGGACTTCCCAGGGGGTCACCCATCCTAGTACTACTCTCGCCCAAGCACGCTTAACTGCGGAGTTCTGATGGGATCCGGTGCATTAGTGCTGGTATGATCGCAACCGAAAGAATACCACCTCCTTATTCCTTTATACCTTTCCACGCCTTGATCCATGCCCACCTATGCTCTCATGTGTGGCCTTCGTTACGCGTCTCGGGCCCGCCGTGCGCGCGCGCGCGCCTTCGTCATAGCCTTCCTTTGACAAAAGCGGCCGCTCCCGTCAATAAGCTCTCACGATTTCCAATAAACTAAGGACACGTCAGGACAACGCCTACGAGCGGGCCCGTCTCCCCATATCCGGCTCCCGCGCGGACGAGCCTTCGGCACGGTAAACCGCGTTTAATCGAAAGCGCCCCTCCGGGCACCCCGTAGCCCCGTTCACCACATCAACGGCCGCTCGGATGCTACGCCAATGATACATCGACCGGTAAATAAAATAAACCAAACAACGAAAAAAAAGGGGTTGCAACACGAGGACTTCCCAGGGGGTCACCCATCCTAGTACTACTCTCGCCCAAGCACGCTTAACTGCGGAGTTCTGATGGGATCCGGTGCATTAGTGCTGGTATGATCACAACCGAAAGAATACCACCTCCTTATTCCTTTATACCTTTCCACGCCTTGATCCATGCCCACCTATGCTCTCATGTGTGGCCTTCGTTACGCGTCTCGGGCCCGCCGTGCGCGCGCGCGCGCCTTCGTCATAGCCTTCCTTTGACAAAAGCGGCCGCTCCCGTCAATAAGCTCTCACGCTTTCCAATAAACTAAGGACACGTCAGGCCAACGCCTACGAGCGGGCCCGTCTCCCAATATCCGGCTCCCGCGCGGACGAGCCTTCGGCACGGTAAACCGCGTTTAATCGAAAGCGCCCCTCCGGGCACCCCGTAGCCCCGTTCACCACATCAACGGCCGCTCGGATGCTACGCCAATGATACATCGACCGGTAAATAAAATAAACCAAACAACGAAAAAAAAGGGGTTGCAACACGAGGACTTCCCAGGGGGTCACCCATCCTAGTACTACTCTCGCACAAGCACGCTTAACTGCGGAGTTCTGATGGGATCCGGTGCATTAGTGCTGGTATGATCGCAACCGAAAGAATACCACCTCCTTATTCCTTTATACCTTTCCACGCCTTGATCCATGCCCACCTATGCTCTCATGTGTGGCCTTCGTTACGCGTCTCGGGCCCGCCGTGCGCGCGCGCGCGCCTTCGTCATAGCCTTCCTTTGACAAAAGCGGCAGCTCCCGTCAATAAGCTCTCACGCTTTCCAATAAACTAAGGACACGTCAGGCCAACGCCTACGAGCGGGCCCGTCTCCCCATATCCGGCTCCCGCGCGGACGAGCCTTCGGCACGGTAAACCGCGTTTAATCGAAAGCGCCCCTCCGGGCACCCCGTAGCCCCGTTCACCACATCAACGGCCGCTCGGATGCTACGCCAATGATACATCGACCGGTAAATAAAATAAACCAAACAACGAAAAAAAAGGGGTTGCAACACGAGGACTTCCCAGGGGGTCACCCATCCTAGTACTACTCTCGCCCAAGCACGCTTAACTGCGGAGTTCTGATGGGATCCGGTGCATTAGTGCTGGTATGATCGCAACCGAAAGAATACCACCTCCTTATTCCTTTATACCTTTCCACGCCTTGATCCATGCCCACCTATGCTCTCATGTGTGGCCTTCGTTACGCGTCTCGGGCCCGCCGTGCGCGCTGCGCGCGCCTTCGTCATAGCCTTCCTTTGACAAAAGCGGCCGCTCCTGTCAATAAGCTCTCACGCTTTCCAATAAACTAAGGACACGTCAGGCCAACGCCTACGAGCGGGCCCGTCTCCCCATATCCGGCTCCCACGCGGACGAGCCTTCGGCACGGTAAACCGCGTTTAATCGAAAGCGCCCCTCCGGGCACCCCGTAGCCCCGTTCACCACATCAACGGCCGCTCGGATGCTACGCCAATGATACATCGACCGGTAAATAAAATAAACCAAACAACGAAAAAAAAGGGGTTGCAACACGAGGACTTCCCAGGGGGTCACCCATCCTAGTACTACTCTCGCCCAAGCACGCTTAACTGCGGAGTTCTGATGGGATCCGGTGCATTAGTGCTGGTATGATCGCAACCGAAAGAATACCACCTCCTTATTCCTTTATACCTTTCCACGCCTTGATCCATGCCCACCTATGCTCTCATGTGTGGCCTTCGTTACGCGTCTCGGGCCCGCCGTGCGCGCGCGCGCGCCTTCGTCATAGCCTTCCTTTGACAAAAGCGGCCGCTCCCGTCAATAAGCTCTCACGCTTTCCAATAAACTAAGGACACGTCAGGCTACGAGCGGGCCCGTCTCCCCATATCCGGCTCCCGCGCGGACGAGCCTTCGGCACGGTAAACCGCGTTTAATCGAAAGCGCCCCTCCGGGCACCCCGTAGCCCCGTTCACCACATCAACGGCCGCTCGGATGCTACGCCAATGATACATCGACCGGTAAATAAAATAAACCAAACAACGAAAAAAAAGGGGTTGCAACACGAGGACTTCCCAGGGGGTCACCCATCCTAGTACTACTCTCGCCCAAGCACGCTTAACTGCGGAGTTCTGATGGGATCCGGTGCATTAGTGCTGGTATGATCGCAACCGAAAGAATACCACCTCCTTATTCCTTTATACCTTTCCACGCCTTGATCCATGCCCACCTATGCTCTCATGTGTGGCCTTCGTTACGCGTCTCGGGCCCGCCGTGCGCGCGCGCGCGCCTTCGTCATAGCCTTCCTTTGACAAAAGCGGCCGCTCCCGTCAATAAGCTCTCACGCTTTCCAATAAACTAAGGACACGTCAGGCCAACGCCTACGAGCGGGCCCGTCTCCCCATATCCGGCTCCCGCGCGGACGAGCCTTCGGCACGGTAAACCGCGTTTAATCGAAAGCGCCCCTCCGGGCACCCCGTAGCCCCGTTCACCACATCAACGGCCGCTCGGATGCTACGCCAATGATACATCGACCGGTAAATAAAATAAACCAAACAACGAAAAAAAAGGGGTTGCAACACGAGGACTTCCCAGGGGGTCACCCATCCTAGTACTACTCTCGCCCAGGCACGCTTAACTCGGAGTTCTGATGGGATCCGGTGCATTAGTGCTGGTATGATCGCAACCGAAAGAATACCACCTCCTTATTCCTTTATACCTTTCCACGCCTTGATCCATGCCCACCTATGCTCTCATGTGTGGCCTTCGTTACGCGTCTCGGGCCCGCCGTGCGCGCGCGCGCGCCTTCGTCATAGCCTTCTTTGACAAAAGCGGCCGCTCCCGTCAATAAGCTCTCACGTTTTCCAATAAACTAAGGACACGTCAGGCCAACGCCTACGAGCGGGCCCGTCTCCCCATATCCGGCTCCCGCGCGGACGAGCCTGCGGCACGGTAAACCGCGTTTAATCGAAAGCGCCCCTCCGGGCACCCCGTAGCCCCGTTCACCACATCAACGGCCGCTCGGATGATACGCCAATGATACATCGACCGGTAAATAAAATAAACCAAACAACGAAAAAAAAGGGGTTGCAACACGAGGACTTCCCAGGGGGTCACCCATCCTAGTACTACTCTCGCCCAAGCACGCTTAACTGCGGAGTTCTGATGGGATCCGGTGCATTAGTGCTGGTATGATCGCAACCGAAAGAATACCACCTCCTTATTCCTTTATACCTTTCCACGCCTTGATCCATGCCCACCTATGCTCTCATGTGTGGCCTTCGTTACGCGTCTCGGGCCCGCCGTGCGCGCGCGCGCGCCTTCGTCATAGCCTTCCTTTGACAAAAGCGGCCGCTCCCGTCAATAAGCTCTCACGCTTTCCAATAAACTAAGGACACGTCAGGCTACGAGCGGGCCCGTCTCCCCATATCCGGCTCCCGCGCGGACGAGCCTTCGGCACGGTAAACCGCGTTTAATCGAAAGCGCCCCTCCGGGCACCCCGTAGCCCCGTTCACCACATCAACGGCCGCTCGGATGCTACGCCAATGATACATCGACCGGTAAATAAAATAAACCAAACAACGAAAAAAAAGGGGTTGCAACACGAGGACTTCCCAGGGGGTCACCCATCCTAGTACTACTCTCGCCCAAGCACGCTTAACTGCGGAGTTCTGATGGGATCCGGTGCATTAGTGCTGGTATGATCGCAACCGAAAGAATACCACCTCCTTATTCCTTTATACCTTTCCACGCCTTGATCCATGCCCACCTATGCTCTCATGTGTGGCCTTCGTTACGCGTCTCGGGCCCGCCGTGCGCGCGCGCGCGCCTTCGTCATAGCCTTCCTTTGACAAAAGCGGCCGCTCCCGTCAATAAGCTCTCACGCTTTCCAATAAACTAAGGACACGTCAGGCCAACGCCTACGAGCGGGCCCGTCTCCCCATATCCGGCTCCCGCGCGGACGAGCCTTCGGCACGGTAAACCGCGTTTAATCGAAAGCGCCCCTCCGGGCACCCCGTAGCCCCGTTCACCACATCAACGGCCGCTCGGATGCTACGCCAATGATACATCGACCGGTAAATAAAATAAACCAAACAACGAAAAAAAAGGGGTTGCAACACGAGGACTTCCCAGGGGGTCACCCATCCTAGTACTACTCTCGCCCAAGCACGCTTAACTGCGGAGTTCTGATGGGATCCGGTGCATTAGTGCTGGTATGATCGCAACCGAAAGAATACCACCTCCTTATTCCTTTATACCTTTCCACGCCTTGATCCATGCCCACCTATGCTCTCATGTGTGGCCTTCGTTACGCGTCTCGGGCCCGCCGTGCGCGCTGCGCGCGCCTTCGTCATAGCCTTCCTTTGACAAAAGCGGCCGCTCCCGTCAATAAGCTCTCACGTTTTCCAATAAACTAAGGACACGTCAGGCCAACGCCTACGAGCGGGCCCCGTCTCCCCATATCCGGCTCCCGCGCGGACGAGCCTGCGGCACGGTAAACCGCGTTTAATCGAAAGCGCCCCTCCGGGCACCCCGTAGCCCCGTTCACCACATCAACGGCCGCTCGGATGATACGCCAATGATACATCGACCGGTAAATAAAATAAACCAAACAACGAAAAAAAAGGGGTTGCAACACGAGGACTTCCCAGGGGGTCACCCATCCTAGTACTACTCTCGCCCAAGCACGCTTAACTGCGGAGTTCTGATGGGATCCGGTGCATTAGTGCTGGGTATGATCGCAACCGAAAGAATACCACCTCCTTATTCCTTTATACCTTTCCAAGCCTTGATCCATGCCCACCTATGCTCTCATGTGTGGCCTTCGTTACGCGTCTCGGGCCCGCCGTGCGCGCGCGCGCGCCTTCGTCATAGCCTTCCTTTGACAAAAGCAGCCGCTCCCGTCAATAAGCTCTCACGATTTCCAATAAACTAAGGACACGTCAGGCCAACGCCTACGAGCGGGCCCGTCTCCCCATATCCGGCTCCCGCGCGGACGAGCCTTCGGCACGGTAAACCGCGTTTAATCGAAAGCGCCCCTCCGGGCACCCCGTAAGCCCCGTTCACCACTTCAACGGCCGCTCGGATGCTACGCCAATGATACATCGACCGGTAAATAAAATAAACCAAACAACGAAAAAAAAGGGGTTGCAACACGAGGACTTCCCAGGGGGTCACCCATCCTAGTACTACTCTCGCCCAAGCACGCTTAACTGCGGAGTTCTGATGGGATCCGGTGCATTAGTGCTGGTATGATCGCAACCGAAAGAATACCACCTCCTTATTCCTTTATACCTTTCCACGCCTTGATCCATGCCCACCTATGCTCTCATGTGTGGCCTTCGTTACGCGTCTCGGGCCCGCCGTGCGCGCGCGTGCGCCTTCGTCATAGCCTTCCTTTGACAAAAGCGGCCGCTCCCGTCAATAAGCTCTCACGCTTTCCAATAAACTAAGGACACGTCAGGCTACGAGCGGGCCCGTCTCCCCATATCCGGCTCCCGCGCGGACGAGCCTTCGGCACGGTAAACCGCGTTTAATCGAAAGCGCCCCTCCGGGCACCCCGTAGCCCCGTTCACCACATCAACGGCCGCTCGGATGCTACGCCAATGATACATCGACCGGTAAATAAAATAAACAAACAACGAAAAAAAAGGGGTTGCAACACGAGGACTTCCCAGGGGGTCACCCATCCTAGTACTACTCTCGCCCAAGCACGCTTAACTGCGGAGTTCTGATGGGATCCGGTGCATTAGTGCTGGTATGATCGCAACCGAAAGAATACCACCTCCTTATTCCTTTATACCTTTCCACGCCTTGATCTATGCCCACCTATGCTCTCATGTGTGGCCTTCGTTACGCGTCTCGGGCCCGCCGTGCGCGCGCGCGCGCCTTCGTCATAGCCTTCCTTTGACAAAAGCGGCCGCTCCCGTCAATAAGCTCTCACGCTTTCCAATAAACTAAGGACACGTCAAGCTACGAGCGGGCCCGTCTCCCCATATCCGGCTCCCGCGCGGACGAGCCTTCGGCACGGTAAACCGCGTTTAATCGAAAGCGCCCCTCCGGGCACCCCGTAGCCCCGTTCACCACATCAACGGCCGCTCGGATGCTACGCCAATGATACATCGACCGGTAAATAAAATAAACCAAACAACGAAAAAAAAGGGGTTGCAACACGAGGACTTCCCAGGGGGTCACCCATCCTAGTACTACTCTCGCCCAAGCACGCTTAACTGCGGAGTTCTGATGGGATCCGGTGCATGAGTGCTGGTATGATCGCAACCGAAAGAATACCACCTCCTTATTCCTTTATACCTTTCCACGCCTTGATCCATGCCCACCTATGCTCTCATGTGTGGCCTTCGTTACGCGTCTCGGGCCCGCCGTGCGCGCGCGCGCGCCTTCGTCATAGCCTTCCTTTGACAAAAGCGGCCGCTCCCGTCAATAAGCTCTCACGCTTTCCAATAAACTAAGGACACGTCAGGCCAACGCCTACGAGCGGGCCCGTCTCCCCATATCCGGCTCCCGCGCGGACGAGCCTTCGGCACGGTAAACCGCGTTTAATCGAAAGCGCCCCTCCGGGCACCCCGTAGCCCCGTTCACCACATCAACGGCCGCTCGGATGCTACGCCAATGATACATCGACCGGTAAATAAAATAAACCAAACAACGAAAAAAAAGGGGTTGCAACACGAGGACTTCCCAGGGGGTCACCCATCCTAGTACTACTCTCGCCCAAGCACGCTTAACTGCGGAGTTCTGATGGGATCCGGTGCATTAGTGCTGGTATGATCGCAACCGAAAGAATACCACCTCCTTATTCCTTTATACCTTTCCACGCCTTGATCCATGCCCACCTATGCTCTCATGTGTGGCCTTCGTTACGCGTCTCGGGCCCGCCGTGCGCGCGGCGCGCGCCTTCGTCATAGCCTTCCTTTGACAAAAGCGGCCGCTCCCGTCAATAAGCTCTCACGCTTTCCAATAAACTAAGGACACGTCAGGCCAACGCCTACGAGCGGGCCCGTCTCCCCATATCCGGCTCCCGCGCGGACGAGCCTGCGGCACGGTAAACCGCGTTTAATCGAAAGCGCCCCTCCGGGCACCCCGTAGCCCCGTTCACCACATCAACGGCCGCTCGGATGATACGCCAATGATACATCGACCGGTAAATAAAATAAACCAAACAACGAAAAAAAAGGGGTTGCAACACGAGGACTTCCCAGGGGGTCACCCATCCTAGTACTACTCTCGCCCAAGCACGCTTAACTGCGGAGTTCTGATGGGATCCGGTGCATTAGTGCTGGTATGATCGCAACCGAAAGAATACCACCTCCTTATTCCTTTATACCTTTCCACGCCTTGATCCATGCCCACCTATGCTCTCATGTGTGGCCTTCGTTACGCGTCTCGGGCCCGCCGTGCGCGCGCGCGCGCCTTCGTCATAGCCTTCCTTTGACAAAAGCGGCCGCTCCCGTCAATAAGCTCTCACGCTTTCCAATAAACTAAGGACACGTCAGGCTACGAGCGGGCCCGTCTCCCCATATCCGGCTCCCGCGCGGACGAGCCTTCGGCACGGTAAACCGCGTTTAATCGAAAGCGCCCCTCCGGGCACCCCGTAGCCCCGTTCACCACATCAACGGCCGCTCGGATGCTACGCCAATGATACATCGACCGGTAAATAAAATAAACCAAACAACGAAAAAAAAGGGGTTGCAACACGAGGACTTCCCAGGGGGTCACCCATCCTAGTACTACTCTCGCCCAAGCACGCTTAACTGCGGAGTTCTGATGGGATCCGGTGCATTAGTGCTGGTATGATCGCAACCGAAAGAATACCACCTCCTTATTCCTTTATACCTTTCCACGCCTTGATCCATGCCCACCTATGCTCTCATGTGTGGCCTTCGTTACGCGTCTCGGGCCCGCCGTGCGCGCGCGCGCGCCTTCGTCATAGCCTTCCTTTGACAGAAGCGGCCGCTCCCGTCAATAAGCTCTCACGCTTTCCAATAAACTAAGGACACATCAGGCCAACGCCTACGAGCGGGCCCGTCTCCCCATATCAGGCTCCCGCGCGGACGAGCCTTCGGCACGGTAAACCGCGTTTATTCGAAAGCGCCCCTCCGGGCACCCCGTAGCCCCGTTCACCACATCAACGGCCGCTCGGATGCTACGCCAATGATACATCGACCGGTAAATAAAATAAACCAAACAACGAAAAAAAAGGGGTTGCAACACGAGGACTTCCCAGGGGGTCACCCATCCTAGTACTACTCTCGCCCAAGCACGCTTAACTGCGGAGTTCTGATGGGATCCGGTGCATTAGTGCTGGAATGATCGCAACCGAAAGAATACCACCTCCTTATTCCTTTATACCTTTCCACGCCTTGATCCATGCCCACCTATGCTCTCATGTGTGGCCTTCGTAACGCGTCTCGGGCCCGCCGTGCGCGCGCGCGCGCCTTCGTCATAGCCTTCCTTTGACAAACGCGGCCGCTCCCGTCAATAAGCTCTCACGCTTTCCAATAAACTAAGGACACGTCAGGCCAACGCCTACGAGCGGGCCCGTCTCCCCATATCCGGCTCCCGCGCGGACGAGCCTGCGGCACGGTAAACCGCGTTTAATCGAAAGCGCCCCTCCGGGCACCCCGTAGCCCCGTTCACCACATCAACGGCCGCTCGGATGCTACGCCAATGATACATCGACCGGTAAATAAAATAAACCAAACAACGAAAAAAAAGGGGTTGCAACACGAGGACTTCCCAGGGGGTCACCCATCCTAGTACTACTCTCGCCCAAGCACGCTTAACTGCGGAGTTCTGATGGGATCCGGTGCATTAGTGCTGGTATGATCGCAACCGAAAGAATACCACCTCCTTATTCCTTTATACCTTTCCACGCCTTGATCCATGCCCACCTATGCTCTCATGTGTGGCCTTCGTTACGCGTCTCGGGCCCGCCGTGCGCGCGCGCGCGCCTTCGTCATAGCCTTCCTTTGACCAAAGCGGCCGCTCCCGTCAATAAGCTCTCACGATTTCCAATAAACTAAGGACACGTCAGGACAACGCCTACGAGCGGGCCCGTCTCCCCATATCCGGCTCCCGCGCGGACGAGCCTTCGGCACGGTAAACCGCGTTTAATCGAAAGCGCCCCTCCGGGCACCCCGTAGCCCCGTTCACCACATCAACGGCCGCTCGGATGCTACGCCAATGATACATCGACCGGTAAATAAAATAAACCAAACAACGAAAAAAAAGGGGTTGCAACACGAGGACTTCCCAGGGGGTCACCCATCCTAGTACTACTCTCGCCCAAGCACGCTTAACTGCGGAGTTCTGATGGGATCCGGTGCATTAGTGCTGGTATGATCACAACCGAAAGAATACCACCTCCTTATTCCTTTATACCTTTCCACGCCTTGATCCATGCCCACCTATGCTCTCATGTGTGGCCTTCGTTACGCGTCTCGGGCCCGCCGTGCGCGCGCGCGCGCCTTCGTCATAGCCTTCCTTTGACAAAAGCGGCCGCTCCCGTCAATAAGCTCTCACGCTTTCCAATAAACTAAGGACACGTCAGGCCAACGCCTACGAGCGGGCCCGTCTCCCAATATCCGGCTCCCGCGCGGACGAGCCTTCGGCACGGTAAACCGCGTTTAATCGAAAGCGCCCCTCCGGGCACCCCGTAGCCCCGTTCACCACATCAACGGCCGCTCGGATGCTACGCCAATGATACATCGACCGGTAAATAAAATAAACCAAACAACGAAAAAAAAGGGGTTGCAACACGAGGACTTCCCAGGGGGTCACCCATCCTAGTACTACTCTCGCACAAGCACGCTTAACTGCGGAGTTCTGATGGGATCCGGTGCATTAGTGCTGGTATGATCGCAACCGAAAGAATACCACCTCCTTATTCCTTTATACCTTTCCACGCCTTGATCCATGCCCACCTATGCTCTCATGTGTGGCCTTCGTTACGCGTCTCGGGCCCGCCGTGCGCGCGCGCGCGCCTTCGTCATAGCCTTCCTTTGACAAAAGCGGCAGCTCCCGTCAATAAGCTCTCACGCTTTCCAATAAACTAAGGACACGTCAGGCCAACGCCTACGAGCGGGCCCGTCTCCCCATATCCGGCTCCCGCGCGGACGAGCCTTCGGCACGGTAAACCGCGTTTAATCGAAAGCGCCCCTCCGGGCACCCCGTAGCCCCGTTCACCACATCAACGGCCGCTCGGATGCTACGCCAATGATACATCGACCGGTAAATAAAATAAACCAAACAACGAAAAAAAAGGGGTTGCAACACGAGGACTTCCCAGGGGGTCACCCATCCTAGTACTACTCTCGCCCAAGCACGCTTAACTGCGGAGTTCTGATGGGATCCGGTGCATTAGTGCTGGTATGATCGCAACCGAAAGAATACCACCTCCTTATTCCTTTATACCTTTCCACGCCTTGATCCATGCCCACCTATGCTCTCATGTGTGGCCTTCGTTACGCGTCTCGGGCCCGCCGTGCGCGCGCGCGCGCCTTCGTCATAGCCTTCCTTTGACAAAAGCGGCCGCTCCTGTCAATAAGCTCTCACGCTTTCCAATAAACTAAGGACACGTCAGGCCAACGCCTACGAGCGGGCCCGTCTCCCCATATCCGGCTCTCGCGCGGACGAGCCTTCGGCACGGTAAACCGCGTTTAATCGAAAGCGCCCCTCCGGGCACCCCGTAGCCCCGTTCACCACATCAACGGCCGCTCGGATGCTACGCCAATGATACATCGACCGGTAAATAAAATAAACCAAACAACGAAAAAAAAGGGGTTGCAACACGAGGACTTCCCAGGGGGTCACCCATCCTAGTACTACTCTCGCCCAAGCACGCTTAACTGCGGAGTTCTGATGGGATCCGGTGCATTAGTGCTGGTATGATCGCAACCGAAAGAATACCACCTCCTTATTCCTTTATACCTTTCCACGCCTTGATCCATGCCCACCTATGCTCTCATGTGTGGCCTTCGTTACGCGTCTCGGGCCCGCCGTGCGCGCGCGCGCGCCTTCGTCATAGCCTTCCTTTGACAAAAGCGGCCGCTCCCGTCAATAAGCTCTCACGCTTTCCAATAAACTAAGGACACGTCAGGCTACGAGCGGGCCCGTCTCCCCATATCCGGCTCCCGCGCGGACGAGCCTTCGGCACGGTAAACCGCGTTTAATCGAAAGCGCCCCTCCGGGCACCCCGTAGCCCCGTTCACCACATCAACGGCCGCTCGGATGCTACGCCAATGATACATCGACCGGTAAATAAAATAAACCAAACAACGAAAAAAAAGGGGTTGCAACACGAGGACTTCCCAGGGGGTCACCCATCCTAGTACTACTCTCGCCCAAGCACGCTTAACTGCGGAGTTCTGATGGGATCCGGTGCATTAGTGCTGGTATGATCGCAACCGAAAGAATACCACCTCCTTATTCCTTTATACCTTTCCACGCCTTGATCCATGCCCACCTATGCTCTCATGTGTGGCCTTCGTTACGCGTCTCGGGCCCGCCGTGCGCGCGCGCGCGCCTTCGTCATAGCCTTCCTTTGACAAAAGCGGCCGCTCCCGTCAATAAGCTCTCACGCTTTCCAATAAACTAAGGACACGTCAGGCCAACGCCTACGAGCGGGCCCGTCTCCCCATATCCGGCTCCCGCGCGGAGGAGCCTTCGGCACGGTAAACCGCGTTTAATCGAAAGCGCCCCTCCGGGCACCCCGTAGCCCCGTTCACAACATCAACGGCCGCTCGGATGCTACGCCAATGATACATCGACCGGTAAATAAAATAAACCAAACAACGAAAAAAAAGGGGTTGCAACACGAGGACTTCCCAGGGGGTCACCCATCCTAGTACTACTCTCGCCCAAGCACGCTTAACTGCGGAGTTCTGATGGGATCCGGTGCATTAGTGCTGGTATGATCGCAACCGAAAGAATACCACCTCCTTATTCCTTTATACCTTTCCACGCCTTGATCCATGCCCACCTATGCTCTCATGTGTGGCCTTCGTTACGCGTCTCGGGCCCGCCGTGCGCGCGCGCGCGCCTTCGTCATAGCCTTCCTTTGACAAAAGCGGCCGCTCCCGTCAATAAGCTCTCACGCTTTCCAATAAACTAAGGACACGTCAGGCCAACGCCTACGAGCGGGCCCGTCTCCCCATATCCGGCTCCGCGCGGACGAGCCTTCGGCACGGTAAACCGCGTTTAATCGAAAGCGCCCCTCCGGGCACCCCGTAGCCCCGTTCACCACATCAACGGCCGCTCGGATGCTACGCCAATGATACATCGACCGGTAAATAAAATAAACCAAACAACGAAAAAAAAGGGGTTGCAACACGAGGACTTCCCAGGGGGTCACCCATCCTAGTACTACTCTCGCCCAAGCACGCTTAACTGCGGAGTTCTGATGGGATCCGGTGCATTAGTGCTGGTATGATCGCAACCGAAAGAATACCACCTCCTTATTCCTTTATACCTTTCCACGCCTTGATCCATGCCCACCTATGCTCTCATGTGTGGCCTTCGTTACGCGTCTCGGGCCCGCCGTGCGCGCGCGCGCGCCTTCGTCATAGCCTTCCTTTGACAAAAGCGGCCGCTCCCGTCAATAAGCTCTCACGCTTTCCAATAAACTAAGGACACGTCAGGCTACGAGCGGGCCCGTCTCCCCATATCCGGCTCCCGCGCGGACGAGCCTTCGGCACGGTAAACCGCGTTTAATCGAAAGCGCCCCTCCGGGCACCCCGTAGCCCCGTTCACCACATCAACGGCCGCTCGGATGCTACGCCAATGATACATCGACCGGTAAATAAAATAAACCAAACAACGAAAAAAAAGGGGTTGCAACACGAGGACTTCCCAGGGGGTCACCCATCCTAGTACTACTCTCGCCCAAGCACGCTTAACTGCGGAGTTCTGATGGGATCCGGTGCATTAGTGCTGGTATGATCGCAACCGAAAGAATACCACCTCCTTATTCCTTTATACCTTTCCACGCCTTGATCCATGCCCACCTATGCTCTCATGCGTGGCCTTCGTTACGCGTCTCGGGCCCGCCGTGCGCGCGCGCGCGCCTTCGTCATAGCCTTCCTTTGACAGAAGCGGCCGCTCCCGTCAATAAGCTCTCACGCTTTCCAATAAACTAAGGACACGTCAGGCCAACGCCTACGAGCGGGCCCGTCTCCCCATATCAGGCTCCCGCGCGGACGAGCCTTCGGCACGGTAAACCGCGTTTATTCGAAAGCGCCCCTCCGGGCACCCCGTAGCCCCGTTCACCACATCAACGGCCGCTCGGATGCTACGCCAATGATACATCGACCGGTAAATAAAATAAACCAAACAACGAAAAAAAAGGGGTTGCAACACGAGGACTTCCCAGGGGGTCACCCATCCTAGTACTACTCTCGCCCAAGCACGCTTAACTGCGGAGTTCTGATGGGATCCGGTGCATTAGTGCTGGTATGATCGCAACCGAAAGAATACCACCTCCTTATTCCTTTATACCTTTCCACGCCTTGATCCATGCCCACCTATGCTCTCATGTGTGGCCTTCGTAACGCGTCTCGGGCCCGCCGTGCGCGCGCGCGCGCCTTCGTCATAGCCTTCCTTTGACAAACGCGGCCGCTCCCGTCAATAAGCTCTCACGCTTTCCAATAAACTAAGGACACGTCAGGCCAACGCCTACGAGCGGGCCCGTCTCCCCATATCCGGCTCCCGCGCGGACGAGCCTGCGGCACGGTAAACCGCGTTTAATCGAAAGCGCCCCTCCGGGCACCCCGTAGCCCCGTTCACCACATCAACGGCCGCTCGGATGCTACGCCAATGATACATCGACCGGTAAATAAAATAAACCAAACAACGAAAAAAAAGGGGTTGCAACACGAGGACTTCCCAGGGGGTCACCCATCCTAGTACTACTCTCGCCCAAGCACGCTTAACTGCGGAGTTCTGATGGGATCCGGTGCATTAGTGCTGGTATGATCGCAACCGAAAGAAAACCACCTCCTTATTCCTTTATACCTTTCCACGCCTTGATCCATGCCCACCTATGCTCTCATGTGTGGCCTTCGTTACGCGTCTCGGGCCCGCCGTGCGCGCGCGCGCGCCTTCGTCATAGCCTTCCTTTGACCAAAGCGGCCGCTCCCGTCAATAAGCTCTCACGATTTCCAATAAACTAAGGACACGTCAGGACAACGCCTACGAGCGGGCCCGTCTCCCCATATCCGGCTCCCGCGCGGACGAGCCTTCGGCACGGTAAACCGCGTTTAATCGAAAGCGCCCCTCCGGGCACCCCGTAGCCCCGTTCACCACATCAACGGCCGCTCGGATGCTACGCCAATGATACATCGACCGGTAAATAAAATAAACCAAACAACGAAAAAAAAGGGGTTGCAACACGAGGACTTCCCAGGGGGTCACCCATCCTAGTACTACTCTCGCCCAAGCACGCTTAACTGCGGAGTTCTGATGGGATCCGGTGCATTAGTGCTGGTATGATCACAACCGAAAGAATACCACCTCCTTATTCCTTTATACCTTTCCACGCCTTGATCCATGCCCACCTATGCTCTCATGTGTGGCCTTCGTTACGCGTCTCGGGCCCGCCGTGCGCGCGCGCGCGCCTTCGTCATAGCCTTCCTTTGACAAAAGCGGCCGCTCCCGTCAATAAGCTCTCACGCTTTCCAATAAACTAAGGACACGTCAGGACAACGCCTACGAGCGGGCCCGTCTCCCAATATCCGGCTCCCGCGCGGACGAGCCTTCGGCACGGTAAACCGCGTTTAATCGAAAGCGCCCCTCCGGGCACCCCGTAGCCCCGTTCACCACATCAACGGCCGCTCGGATGCTACGCCAATGATACATCGACCGGTAAATAAAATAAACCAAACAACGAAAAAAAAGGGGTTGCAACACGAGGACTTCCCAGGGGGTCACCCATCCTAGTACTACTCTCGCACAAGCACGCTTAACTGCGGAGTTCTGATGGGATCCGGTGCATTAGTGCTGGTATGATCGCAACCGAAAGAATACCACCTCCTTATTCCTTTATACCTTTCCACGCCTTGATCCATGCCCACCTATGCTCTCATGTGTGGCCTTCGTTACGCGTCTCGGGCCCGCCGTGCGCGCGCGCGCGCCTTCGTCATAGCCTTCCTTTGACAAAAGCGGCAACTCCCGTCAATAAGCTCTCACGCTTTCCAATAAACTAAGGACACGTCAGGCCAACGCCTACGAGCGGGCCCGTCTCCCCATATCCGGCTCCCGCGCGGACGAGCCTTCGGCACGGTAAACCGCGTTTAATCGAAAGCGCCCCTCCGGGCACCCCGTAGCCCCGTTCACCACATCAACGGCCGCTCGGATGCTACGCCAATGATACATCGACCGGTAAATAAAATAAACCAAACAACGAAAAAAAAGGGGTTGCAACACGAGGACTTCCCAGGGGGTCACCCATCCTAGTACTACTCTCGCCCAAGCACGCTTAACTGCGGAGTTCTGATGGGATCCGGTGCATTAGTGCTGGTATGATCGCAACCGAAAGAATACCACCTCCTTATTCCTTTATACCTTTCCACGCCTTGATCCATGCCCACCTATGCTCTCATGTGTGGCCTTCGTTACGCGTCTCGGGCCCGCCGTGCGCGCGCGCGCGCCTTCGTCATAGCCTTCCTTTGACAAAAGCGGCCGCTCCTGTCAATAAGCTCTCACGCTTTCCAATAAACTAAGGACACGTCAGGCCAACGCCTACGAGCGGGCCCGTCTCCCCATATCCGGCTCCCGCGCGGACGAGCCTTCGGCACGGTAAACCGCGTTTAATCGAAAGCGCCCCTCCGGGCACCCCGTAGCCCCGTTCACCACATCAACGGCCGCTCGGATGCTACGCCAATGATACATCGACCGGTAAATAAAATAAACCAAACAACGAAAAAAAGGGGTTGCAACACGAGGACTTCCCAGGGGGTCACCCATCCTAGTACTACTCTCGCCCAAGCACGCTTAACTGCGGAGTTCTGATGGGATCCGGTGCATTAGTGCTGGTATGATCGCAACCGAAAGAATACCACCTCCTTATTCCTTTATACCTTTCCACGCCTTGATCCATGCCCACCTATGCTCTCATGTGTGGCCTTCGTTACGCGTCTCGGGCCCGCCGTGCGCGCGCGCGCGCCTTCGTCATAGCCTTCCTTTGACAAAAGCGGCCGCTCCCGTCAATAAGCTCTCACGCTTTCCAATAAACTAAGGACACGTCAGGCTACGAGCGGGCCCGTCTCCCCATATCCGGCTCCCGCGCGGACGAGCCTTCGGCACGGTAAACCGCGTTTAATCGAAAGCGCCCCTCCGGGCACCCCGTAGCCCCGTTCACCACATCAACGGCCGCTCGGATGCTACGCCAATGATACATCGACCGGTAAATAAAATAAACCAAACAACGAAAAAAAAGGGGTTGCAACACGAGGACTTCCCAGGGGGTCACCCATCCTAGTACTACTCTCGCCCAAGCACGCTTAACTGCGGAGTTCTGATGGGATCCGGTGCATTAGTGCTGGTATGATCGCAACCGAAAGAATACCACCTCCTTATTCCTTTATACCTTTCCACGCCTTGATCCATGCCCACCTATGCTCTCATGTGTGGCCTTCGTTACGCGTCTCGGGCCCGCCGTGCGCGCGCGCGCGCCTTCGTCATAGCCTTCCTTTGACAAAAGCGGCCGCTCCCGTCAATAAGCTCTCACGCTTTCCAATAAACTAAGGACACGTCAGGCCAACGCCTACGAGCGGGCCCGTCTCCCCATATCCGGCTCCCGCGCGGAGGAGCCTTCGGCACGGTAAACCGCGTTTAATCGAAAGCGCCCCTCCGGGCACCCCGTAGCCCCGTTCACAACATCAACGGCCGCTCGGATGCTACGCCAATGATACATCGACCGGTAAATAAAATAAACCAAACAACGAAAAAAAAGGGGTTGCAACACGAGGACTTCCCAGGGGGTCACCCATCCTAGTACTACTCTCGCCCAAGCACGCTTAACTGCGGAGTTCTGATGGGATCCGGTGCATTAGTGCTGGTATGATCGCAACCGAAAGAATACCACCTCCTTATTCCTTTATACCTTTCCACGCCTTGATCCATGCCCACCTATGCTCTCATGTGTGGCCTTCGTTACGCGTCTCGGGCCCGCCGTGCGCGCGCGCGCGCCTTCGTCATAGCCTTCCTTTGACAAAAGCGGCCGCTCCCGTCAATAAGCTCTCACGCTTTCCAATAAACTAAGGACACGTCAGGCCAACGCCTACGAGCGGGCCCGTCTCCCCATATCCGGCTCCCGCGCGGACGAGCCTTCGGCACGGTAAACCGCGTTTAATCGAAAGCGCCCCTCCGGGCACCCCGTAGCCCCGTTCACCACATCAACGGCCGCTCGGATGCTACGCCAATGATACATCGACCGGTAAATAAAATAAACCAAACAACGAAAAAAAAGGGGTTGCAACACGAGGACTTCCCAGGGGGTCACCCATCCTAGTACTACTCTCGCCCAAGCACGCTTAACTGCGGAGTTCTGATGGGATCCGGTGCATTAGTGCTGGTATGATCGCAACCGAAAGAATACCACCTCCTTATTCCTTTATACCTTTCCACGCCTTGATCCATGCCCACCTATGCTCTCATGTGTGGCCTTCGTTACGCGTCTCGGGCCCGCCGTGCGCGCGCGCGCGCCTTCGTCATAGCCTTCCTTTGACAAAAGCGGCCGCTCCCGTCAATAAGCTCTCACGCTTTCCAATAAACTAAGGACACGTCAGGCTACGAGCGGGCCCGTCTCCCCATATCCGGCTCCCGCGCGGACGAGCCTTCGGCACGGTAAACCGCGTTTAATCGAAAGCGCCCCTCCGGGCACCCCGTAGCCCCGTTCACCACATCAACGGCCGCTCGGATGCTACGCCAATGATACATCGACCGGTAAATAAAATAAACCAAACAACGAAAAAAAAGGGGTTGCAACACGAGGACTTCCCAGGGGGTCACCCATCCTAGTACTACTCTCGCCCAAGCACGCTTAACTGCGGAGTTCTGATGGGATCCGGTGCATTAGTGCTGGTATGATCGCAACCGAAAGAATACCACCTCCTTATTCCTTTATACCTTTCCACGCCTTGATCCATGCCCACCTATGCTCTCATGTGTGGCCTTCGTTACGCGTCTCGGGCCCGCCGTGCGCGCGCGCGCGCCTTCGTCATAGCCTTCCTTTGACAAAAGCGGCCGCTCCCGTCAATAAGCTCTCACGCTTTCCAATAAACTAAGGACACGTCAGGCCAACGCCTACGAGCGGGCCCGTCTCCCCATATCCGGCTCCCGCGCGGAGGAGCCTTCGGCACGGTAAACCGCGTTTAATCGAAAGCGCCCCTCCGGGCACCCCGTAGCCCCGTTCACCACATCAACGGCCGCTCGGATGCTACGCCAATGATACATCGACCGGTAAATAAAATAAACCAAACAACGAAAAAAAAGGGGTTGCAACACGAGGACTTCCCAGGGGGTCACCCATCCTAGTACTACTGTCGCCCAAGCACGCTTAACTGCGGAGTTCTGATGGGATCCGGTGCATTAGTGCTGGTATGATCGCAACCGAAAGAATACCACCTCCTTATTCCTTTATACCTTTCCACGCCTTGATCCATGCCCACCTATGCTCTCATGTGTGGCCTTCGTTACGCGTCTCGGGCCCGCCGTGCGCGCGCGCGCGCATTCGTCATAGCCTTCCTTTGACAAAAGCGGCCGCTCCCGTCAATAAGCTCTCACGCTTTCCAATAAACTAAGGACACGTCAGGCCAACGCCTACGAGCGGGCCCGTCTCCCCATATCCGGCTCCCGCGCGGACGATCCTTCGGCACGGTAAACCGCGTTTAATCGAAAGCGCCCCTCCGGGCACCCCGTAGCCCCGTTCACCACATCAACGGCCGCTCGGATGCTACGCCAATGATACATCGACCGGTAAATAAAATAAACCAAACAACGAAAAAAAAGGGGTTGCAACACGAGGACTTCCCAGGGGGTCACCCATCCTAGTACTACTCTCGCCCAAGTACGCTTAACTGCGGAGTTCTGATGGGATCCGGTGCATTAGTGCTGGTATGATCGCAACCGAAAGAATACCACCTCCTTATTCCTTTATACCTTTCCACGCCTTGATCCATGCCCACCTATGCTCTCATGTGTGGCCTTCGTTACGCGTCTCGGGCCTGCCGTGCGCGCGCGCGCGCCTTCGTCATAGCCTTCCTTTGACAAAAGCGGCCGCTCCCGTCAATAAGCTCTCATGCTTTCCAATAAACTAAGGACACGTCAGGCCAACGCCTACGAGCGGGCCAGTCTCCCCATATCCGGCTCCCGCGCGGACGAGCCTTCGGCACGGTAAACCGCGTTTAATCG
This sequence comes from Helianthus tuberosus, assembly GCA_030545235.1. Lineage (NCBI taxonomy): Eukaryota > Viridiplantae > Streptophyta > Magnoliopsida > Asterales > Asteraceae > Helianthus > Helianthus tuberosus. Next base: position 243,081 of record JARYGA010009310.1, on the reverse strand, counting down.
AAAGCGCCCCTCCGGGCACCCCGTAGCCCCGTTCACCACATCAACGGCCGCTCGGATGCTACGCCAATGATACATCGACCGGTAAATAAAATAAACCAAACAACGAAAAAAAAGGGGTTGCAACACGAGGACTTCCCAGGGGGTCACCCATCCTAGTACTACTCTCGCCCAAGCACGCTTAACTGCGGAGTTCTGATGGGATCCGGTGCATTAGTGCTGGTATGATCGCAACCGAAAGAATACCACCTCCTTATTCCTTTATACCTTTCCACGCCTTGATCCATGCCCACCTATGCTCTCATGTGTGGCCTTCGTTACGCGTCTCGGGCCCGCCGTGCGCGCTGCGCGCGCCTTCGTCATAGCCTTCCTTTGACAAAAGCGGCCGCTCCCGTCAATAAGCTCTCACGCTTTCCAATAAACTAAGGACACGTCAGGCCAACGCCTACGAGCGGGCCCGTCTCCCCATATCCGGCTCCCGCGCGGACGAGCCTGCGGCACGGTGAACCGCGTTTAATCGAAAGCGCCCCTCCGGGCACCCCGTAGCCCCGTTCACCACATCAACGGCCGCTCGGATGCTACGCCAATGATACATCGACCGGTAAATAAAATAAACCAAACAACGAAAAAAAAGGGGTTGCAACACGAGGACTTCCCAGGGGGTCACCCATCCTAGTACTACTCTCGCCCAAGCACGCTTAACTGCGGAGTTCTGATGGGATCCGGTGCATTAGTGCTGGTATGATCGCAACCGAAAGAATACCACCTCCTTATTCCTTTATACCTTTCCACGCCTTGATCCATGCCCACCTATGCTCTCATGTGTGGCCTTCGTTACGCGTCTCGGGCCCGCCGTGCGCGCGCGCGCGCCTTCGTCATAGCCTTCCTTTGACAAAAGCGGCCGCTCCCGTCAATAAGCTCTCACGCTTTCCAATAAACTAAGGACACGTCAGGCTACGAGCGGGCCCGTCTCCCCATATCCGGCTCCCGCGCGGACGAGCCTTCGGCACGGTAAACCGCGTTTAATCGAAAGCGCCCCTCCGGGCACCCCGTAGCCCCGTTCACCACATCAACGGCCGCTCGGATGCTACGCCAATGATACATCGACCGGTAAATAAAATAAACCAAACAACGAAAAAAAGGGGTTGCAACACGAGGACTTCCCAGGGGGTCACCCATCCTAGTACTACTTTCGCCCAAGCACGCTTAACTGCGGAGTTCTGATGGGATCCGGTGCATTAGTGCTGGTATGATCGCAACCGAAAGAATACCACCTCCTTATTCCTTTATACCTTTCCACGCCTTGATCCATGCCCACCTATGCTCTCATGTGTGGCCTTCGTTACGTGTCTCGGGCCCGCCGTGCGCGCGCGCGCGCCTTCGTCATAGCCTTCCTTTGACAAAAGCGGCCGCTCCCGTCAATAAGCTCTCACGCTTTCCAATAAACTAAGGACACGTCAGGCCAACGCCTACGAGCGGGCCCGTCTCCCCATATCCGGCTCCCGCGCGGACGAGCCTTCGACACGGTAAACCGCGTTTAATCGAAAGCGCCCCTCCGGGCACCCCGTAGCCCCGTTCACCACATCAACGGCCGCTCGGATGCTACGCCAATGATACATCGACCGGTAAATAAAATAAACCAAACAACGAAAAAAAAGGGGTTGCAACACGAGGACTTCCCAGGGGGTCACCCATCCTAGTACTACTCTCGCCCAAGCACGCTTAACTGCGGAGTTCTGATGGGATCCGGTGCATTAGTGCTGGTATGATCGCAACCGAAAGAATACCACCTCCTTATTCCTTTATACCTTTCCACGCCTTGATCCATGCCCACCTATGCTCTCATGTGTGGCCTTCGTTACGCGTCTCGGGCCCGCCGTGCGCGCGCGCGCGCCTTCGTCATAGCCTTCCTTTGACAAAAGCGGCCGCTCCCGTCAATAAGCTCTCACGCTTTCCAATAAACTAAGGACACGTCAGGCTACGAGCGGGCCCGTCTCCCCATATCCGGCTCCCGCGCGGACGAGCCTTCGGCACGGTAAACCGCGTTTAATTGAAAGCGCCCCTCCGGGCACCCCGTAGCCCCGTTCACCACATCAACGGCTGCTCGGATGCTACGCCAATGATACATCGACCGGTAAATAAAATAAACCAAACAACGAAAAAAAAGGGGTTGCAACACGAGGACTTCCCAGGGGGTCACCCATCCTAGTACTACTTTCGCCCAAGCACGCTTAACTGTGGAGTTCTGATGGGATCCGGTGCATTAGTGCTGGTATGATCGCAACCGAAATAATACCACCTCCTTATTCCTTTATACCTTTCCACGCCTTGATCCATGCCCACCTATGCACTCATGTGTGGCCTTCGTTACGCGTCTCGGGCCCGCCGTGCGCGCGCGCGCGCCTTCGTCATAGCCTTCCTTTGACAAAAGCGGCCGCTCCCGTCAATAAGCTCTCACGCTTTCCAATAAACTAAGGACACGTCAGGCCAACGCCTACGAGCGGGCCCGTCTCCCCATATCCGGCTCCGGCGCGGACGCGCCTTCGGCACGGTAAACCGCGTTTAATCGAAAGCGCCCCTCCGGGCACCCCGTAGCCCCGTTCACCACATCAACGGCCGCTCGGATGCTACGCCAATGATACATCGACCGGTAAATAAAATAAACCATACAACGAAAAAAAAGGGGTTGCAACACGAGGACTTCCCAGGGGATCACCCATCCTAGTACTACTCTCGCCCAAGCACGCTTAACTGCGGAGTTCTGATGGGATCCGGTGCATTAGTGCTGGTATGATCGCAACCGAAAGAATACCACCTCCTTATTCCTTTATACCTTTCCACGCCTTGATCCATGCCCACCTATGCTCTCATGTGTGGCCTTCGTTACGCGTCTCGGGCCCGCCGTGCGCGCGCGCGCGCCTTCGTCATAGCCTTCCTTTGACAAAAGCGGCCGCTCCCGTCAATAAGCTCTCACGCTTTCCAATAAACTAAGGACACGTCAGGCCAACGCCTACGAGCGGGCCCGTCTCCCCATATCCGGCTCCCGCGCGGACGAGCCTTAGGCACGGTAAACCGCGTTTAATCGAAAGCGCCCCTCCGGGCACCCCGTAGCCCCGTTCACCACATCAACGGCCGCTCGGATTCTACGCCAATGATACATCGACCGGTAAATAAAATAAACCAAACAACGAAAAAAAAGGGGTTGCAACACGAGGACTTCCCAGGGGGTCACCCATCCTAGTACTACTCTCGCCCAAGCACGCTTAACTGCGGAGTTCTGATGGGATCCGGTGCATTAGTGCTGGTATGATCGCAACCGAAAGAATACAACCTCCTTATTCCTTTATACCTTTCCACGCCTTGATCCATGCCCACCTATGCTCTCATGTGTGGCCTTCGTTACGCGTCTCGGGCCCGCCGTGCGCGCGCGCGCGCCTTCGTCATAGCCTTCCTTTGACAAAAGCGGCCGCTCCCGTCAATAAGCTCTCATGCTTTCCAATAAACTAAGGACACGTCAGGCCAACGCCTACGAGCGGGCCCGTCTCCCCATATCCGGCTCCCGCGCGGACGAGCCTTCGGCACGGTAAACCGCGTTTAATCGAAAGCGCCCCTCCGGGCACCCCGTAGCCCCGTTCACCACATCAACGGCCGCTCGGATGCTACGCCAATGATACATCGACCGGTAAATAAAATAAACCAAACAACGAAAAAAAAGGGGTTGCAACACGAGGACTTCCCAGGGGGTCACCCATCCTAGTACTACTCTCGCCCAAGCACGCTTAACTGCGGAGTTCTGATGGGATCCGGTGCATTAGTGCTGGTATGATCGCAACCGAAAGAATACCACCTCCTTATTCCTTTATACCTTTCCACGCCTTGATCCATGCCCACCTATGCTCTCATGTGTGGCCTTCGTTACGCGTCTCGGGCCCGCCGTGCGCGCGCGCGCGCCTTCGTCATAGCCTTCCTTTGACAAAAGCGGCCGCTCCCGTCAATAAGCTCTCACGCTTTCCAATAAACTAAGGACACGTCAGGCTACGAGCGGGCCCGTCACCCCATATCCGGCTCCCGCGCGGACGAGCCTTCGGCACGGTAAACCGCGTTTAATCGAAAGCGCCCCTCCGGGCACCCCGTAGCCCCGTTCACCACATCAACGGCCGCTCGGATGCTACGCCAATGATACATCGACCGGTAAATAAAATAAACCAAACAACGAAAAAAAAGGGGTTGCAACACGAGGACTTCCCAGGGGGTCACCCATCCTAGTACTACTCTCGCCCAAGCACGCTTAACTGCGGAGTTCTGATGGGATCCGGTGCATTAGTGCTGGTATGATCGCAACCGAAAGAATACCACCTCCTTATTCCTTTATACCTTTCCACGCCTTGATCCATGCCCACCTATGCACTCATGTGTGGCCTTCGTTACGCGTCTCGGGCCCGCCGTGCGCGCGCGCGCGCCTTCGTCATAGCCTTCCTTTGACAAAAGCGGCCGCTCCCGTCAATAAGCTCTCACGCTTTCCAATAAACTAAGGACACGTCAGGCCAACGCCTACGAGCGGGCCCGTCTCCCCATATCCGGCTCCCGCGCGGACGAGCCTTCGGCACGGTAAACCGCGTTTAATCGAAAGCGCCCCTCCGGGCACCCCGTAGCCCCGTTCACCACATCAACGGCCGCTCGGATGCTACGCCAATGATACATCGACCGGTAAATAAAATAAACCATACAACGAAAAAAAAGGGGTTGCAACACGAGGACTTCCCAGGGGGTCACCCATCCTAGTACTACTCTCGCCCAAGCACGCTTAACTGCGGAGTTCTGATGGGATCCGGTGCATTAGTGCTGGTATGATCGCAACCGAAAGAATACCACCTCCTTATTCCTTTATACCTTTCCACGCCTTGATCCATGCCCGCCTATGCTCTCATGTGTGGCCTTCGTTACGCGTCTCGGGCCCGCCGTGCGCGCGCGCGCGCCTTCGTCATAGCCTTCCTTTGACAAAAGCGGCCGCTCCCGTCAATAAGCTCTCACGCTTTCCAATAAACTAAGGACACGTCAGGCCAACGCCTACGAGCGGGCCCGTCTCCCCATATCCGGCTCCCGCGCGGACGAGCCTTCGGCACGGTAAACCGCGTTTAATCGAAAGCGCCCCTCCGGGCACCCCGTAGCCCCGTTCACCACATCAACGGCCGCTCGGATGCTACGCCAATGATACATCGACCGGTAAATAAAATAAACCAAACAACGAAAAAAAAGGGGTTGCAACACGAGGACTTCCCAGGGGGTCACCCATCCTAGTACTACTCTCGCCCAAGCACGCTTAACTGCGGAGTTCTGATGGGATCCGGTGCATTAGTGCTGGTATGATCGCAACCGAAAGAATACAACCTCCTTATTCCTTTATACCTTTCCACGCCTTGATCCATGCCCACCTATGCTCTCATGTGTGGCCTTCGTTACGCGTCTCGGGCCCGCCGTGCGCGCGCGCGCGCCTTCGTCATAGCCTTCCTTTGACAAAAGCGGCCGCTCCCGTCAATAAGCTCTCACGCTTTCCAATAAACTAAGGACACGTCAGGCCAACGCCTACGAGCGGGCCCGTCTCCCCATATCCGGCTCCCGCGCGGACGAGCTTTCGGCACGGTAAACCGCGTTTAATCGAAAGCGCCCCTCCGGGCACCCCGTAGCCCCGTTCACCACATCAACGGCCGCTCGGATGCTACGCCAATGATACATCGACCGGTAAATAAAATAAACCAAACAACGAAAAAAAAGGGGTTGCAACACGAGGACTTCCCAGGGGGTCACCCATCCTAGTACTACTCTCGCCCAAGCACGCTTAACTGCGGAGTTCTGATGGGATCCGGTGCATTAGTGCTGGTATGATCGCAACCGAAAGAATACCACCTCCTTATTCCTTTATACCTTTCCACGCCTTGATCCATGCCCGCCTATGCTCTCATGTGTGGCCTTCGTTACGCGTCTCGGCCCCGCCGTGCGCGCGCGCGCGCCTTCGTCATAGCCTTCCTTTGACAAAAGCGGCCGCTCCCGTCAATAAGCTCTCACGCTTTCCAATAAACTAAGGACACGTCAGGCCAACGCCTACGAGCGGGCCCGTCTCCCCATATCCGGCTCCCGCGCGGACGAGCCTTCGGCACGGTAAACCGCGTTTAATCGAAAGCGCCCCTCCGGGCACCCCGTAGCCCCGTTCACCACATCAACGGCCGCTCGGATGCTACGCCAATGATACATCGACCGGTAAATAAAATAAACCAAACAACGAAAAAAAAAGGGTTGCAACACGAGGACTTCCCAGGGGGTCACCCATCCTAGTACTACTCTCGCCCAAGCACGCTTAACTGCGGAGTTCTGATGGGATCCGGTGCATTAGTGCTGGTATGATCGCAACCGAAAGAATACCACCTCCTTATTCCTTTATACCTTTCCACGCCTTGATCCATGCCCACGTATGCTCTCATGTGTGGCCTTCGTTACGCGTCTCGGGCCCGCCGTGCGCGCGCGCGCGCCTTCGTCATAGCCTTCCTTTGACAAAAGCGGCCGCTCCCGTCAATAAGCTCTCACGCTTTCCAATAAACTAAGGACACGTCAGGCCAACGCCTACGAGCGGGCCCGTCTCCCCATATCCGGCTCCCGCGCGGACGAGCCTTCGGCACGGTAAACCGCGTTTAATCGAAAGCGCCCCTCCGGGCACCCCGTAGCCCCGTTCACCACATCAACGGCCGCTCGGATGCTACGCCAATGATACATCGACCGGTAAATAAAATAAACCAAACAACGAAAAAAAAGGGGTTGCAACACGAGGACTTCCCAGGGGGTCACCCATCCTAGTACTACTCTCGCCCAAGCACGCTTAACTGCGGAGTTCTGATGGGATCCGGTGCATTAGTGCTGGTATGATCGCAACCGAAAGAATACCACCTCCTTATTCCTTTATACCTTTCCACGCCTTGATCCATGCCCACCTATGCTCTCATGTGTGGCCTTCGTTACGCGTCTCGGGCCCGCCGTGCGCGCGCGCGCGCCTTCGTCATAGCCTTCCTTTGACAAAAGTGGCCGCTCCCGTCAATAAGCTCTCACGCTTTCCAATAAACTAAGGACACGTCAGGCTACGAGCGGGCCCGTCTCCCCATATCCGGCTCCCGCGCGGACGAGCCTTCGGCACGGTAAACCGCGTTTAATCGAAAGCGCCCCTCCGGGCACCCCGTAGCCCCGTTCACCACATCAACGGCCGCTCGGATGCTACGCCAATGATACATCGACCGGTAAATAAAATAAACCAAACAACGAAAAAAAAAGGGTTGCAACACGAGGACTTCCCAGGGGGTCACCCATCCTAGTACTACTCTCGCCCAAGCACGCTTAACTGCGGAGTTCTGATGGGATCCGGTGCATTAGTGCTGGTATGATCGCAACCGAAAGAATACCACCTCCTTATTCCTTTATACCTTTCCACGCCTTGATCCATGCCCACCTATGCTCTCATGTGTGGCCTTCGTTACGCGTCTCGGGCCCGCCGTGCGCGCGCGCGCGCCTTCGTCATAGCCTTCCTTTGACAAAAGCGGCCGCTCCCGTCAATAAGCTCTCTCGCTTTCCAATAAACTAAGGACACGTCAGGCCAACGCCTACGAGCGGGCCCGTCTCCCCATATCCGGCTCCCGCGCGGACGAGCCTTCGGCACGGTAAACCGCGTTTAATCGAAAGCGCCACTCCGGGCACCCCGTAGCCCCGTTCACCACATCAACGGCCGCTCGGATGCTACGCCAATGATACATCGACCGGTAAATAAAATAAACCAAACAACGAAAAAAAAGGGGTTGCAACACGAGGACTTCCCAGGGGGTCACCCATCCTAGTACTACTCTCGCCCAAGCACGCTTAACTGCGGAGTTCTGATGGGATCCGGTGCATTAGTGCTGGTATGATCGCAACCGAAAGAATACCACCTCCTTATTCCTTTATACCTTTCCACGCCTTGATCCATGCCCACCTATGCTCTCATGTGTGGCCTTCGTTACGCGTCTCGGGCCCGCCGTGCGCGCGCGCGCGCCTTCGTAATAGCCTTCCTTTGACAAAAGCGGCCGCTCCCGTCAATAAGCTCTCACGCTTTCCAATAAACTAAGGACACGTCAGGCCAACGCCTACGAGCGGGCCCGTCTCCCCATATCCGGCTCCGGCGCGGACGAGCCTTCGGCACGGTAAACCGCGTTTAATCGAAAGCGCCCCTCCGGGCACCCCGTAGCCCCGTTCACCACATCAACGGCCGCTCGGATGCTACGCCAATGATACATCGACCGGTAAATAAAATAAACCAAACAACGAAAAAAAAGGGGTTGCAACACGAGGACTTCCCAGGGGGTCACCCATCCTAGTACTACTCTCGCCCAAGCACGCTTAACTGCGGAGTTCTGATGGGATCCGGTGCATTAGTGCTGGTATGATCGCAACCGAAAGAATACCACCTCCTTATTCCTTTATACCTTTCCACGCCTTGATCCATGCCCACCTATGCTCTCATGTGTGGCCTTCGTTACGCGTCTCGGGCCCGCCGTGCGCGCGCGCGCGCCTTCGTCATAGCCTTCCTTTGACAAAAGCGGCCGCTCCCGTCAATAAGCTCTCACGCTTTCCAATAAACTAAGGACACGTCAGGCTACGAGCGGGCCCGTCTCCCCATATCCGGCTCCCGCGCGGACGAGCCTTCGGCACGGTAAACCGCGTTTAATCGAAAGCGCCCCTCCGGGCACCCCGTAGCCCCGTTCACCACATCAACGGCCGCTCGGATGCTACGCCAATGATACATCGACCGGTAAATAAAATAAACCAAACAACGAAAAAAAAAGGGTTGCAACACGAGGACTTCCCAGGGGGTCACCCATCCTAGTACTACTCTCGCCCAAGCACGCTTAACTGCGGAGTTCTGATGGGATCCGGTGCATTAGTGCTGGTATGATCGCAACCGAAAGAATACCACCTCCTTATTCCTTTATACCTTTCCACGCCTTGATCCATGCCCACCTATGCTCTCATGTGTGGCCTTCGTTACGCGTCTCGGGCCCGCCGTGCGCGCGCGCGCGCCTTCGTCATAGCCTTCCTTTGACAAAAGCGGCCGCTCCCGTCAATAAGCTCTCTCGCTTTCCAATAAACTAAGGACACGTCAGGCCAACGCCTACGAGCGGGCCCGTCTCCCCATATCCGGCTCCCGCGCGGACGAGCCTTCGGCACGGTAAACCGCGTTTAATCGAAAGCGCCACTCCGGGCACCCCGTAGCCCCGTTCACCACATCAACGGCCGCTCGGATGCTACGCCAATGATACATCGACCGGTAAATAAAATAAACCAAACAACGAAAAAAAAGGGGTTGCAACACGAGGACTTCCCAGGGGGTCACCCATCCGAGTACTACTCTCGCCCAAGCACGCTTAACTGCGGAGTTCTGATGGGATCCGGTGCATTAGTGCTGGTATGATCGCAACCGAAAGAATACCACCTCCTTATTCCTTTATACCTTTCCACGCCTTGATCCATGCCCACCTATGCTCTCATGTGTGGCCTTCGTTACGCGTCTCGGGCCCGACGTGCGCGCGCGCGCGCCTTCGTAATAGCCTTCCTTTGACAAAAGCGGCCGCTCCCGTCAATAAGCTCTCACGCTTTCCAATAAACTAAGGACACGTCAGGCCAACGCCTACGAGCGGGCCCGTCTCCCCATATCCGGCTCCCGCGCGGATGAGCCTTCGGCACGGTAAACCGCGTTTAATCGAAAGCGCCCCTCCGGGCACCCCGTAGCCCCGTTCACCACATCAACGGCCGCTCGGATGCTACGCCAATGATACATCGACCGGTAAATAAAATAAACCAAACAACGAAAAAAAAGGGGTTGCAACACGAGGACTTCCCAGGGGGTCACCCATCCTAGTACTACTCTCGCCCAAGCACGCTTAACTGCGGAGTTCTGATGGGATCCGGTGCATTAGTGCTGGTATGATCGCAACCGAAAGAATACCACCTCCTTATTCCTTTATACCTTTCCACGCCTTGATCCATGCCCACCTATGCTCTCATGTGTGGCCTTCGTTACGCGTCTCGGGCCCGCCGTGCGCGCGCGCGCGCCTTCGTCATAGCCTTCCTTTGACAAAAGCGTCCGCTCCCGTCAATAAGCTCTCACGCTTTCCAATAAACTAAGGACACGTCAGGCCAACGCCTACGAGCGGGCCCGTCTCCCCATATCCGGCTCCCGCGCGGACGAGCCTTCGGCACGGTAAACCGCGTTTAATCGAAAGCGCTCCTCCGGGCACCCCGTAGCCCCGTTCACCACATCAACGGCCGCTCGGATGCTACGCCAATGATACATCGACCGGTAAATAAAATAAACCAAACAACGAAAAAAAAGGGGTTGCAACACGAGGACTTCCCAGGGGGTCACCCATCCTAGTACTACTTTCGCCCAAGCACGCTTGACTGCGGAGTTCTGATGGGATCCGGTGCATTAGTGCTGGTATGATCGCAACCGAAAGAATACCACCTCCTTATTCCTTTATACCTTTCCACGCCTTGATCCAAGCCCACCTATGCTCTCATGTGTGGCCTTCGTTACGCGTCTCGGGCCCGCCGTGCGCGCGCTCGCGCCTTCGTCATAGCCTTCCTTTGACAAAACCGGCCGCTCCCGTCAATAAGCTCTCACGCTTTCCAATAAACTAAGGACACGTCAGGCCAACGCCTACGAGCGGGCCCGTCTCCCCATATCCGGCTCCCGCGCGGACGAGCCTTCGGCACGGTAAACCGCATTTAATCGAAAGCGCCCCTCCGGGCACCCCGTAGCCCCGTTCACCACATCAACGGCCGCTCGGATGCTACGCCAATGATACATCGACCGGTAAATAAAATAAACCAAACAGCGAAAAAAAAGGGGTTGCAACACGAGGACTTCCCAGGGGGTCACCCATCCTAGTACTACTCTCGCCCAAGCACGCTTAACTGCGGAGTTCTGATGGGATCCGGTGCATTAGTGCTGGTATGATCGCAACCGAAAGAATACCACCTCCTTATTCCTTTATACCTTTCCACGCCTTGATCCATGCCCACCTATGCTCTCATGTGTGGCCTTCGTTACGCGTCTCGGGCCCGCCGTGCGCGCGCGCGCGCCTTCGTCATAGCCTTCCTTTGACAAAAGCGGCCGCTCCCGTCAATAAGCTCTCACGCTTTCCAATAAACTAAGGACACGTCAGGCCAACGCCTACGAGCGGGCCCGTCTCCCCATATCCGGCTCCCGCGCGGACGAGCCTTCGGCACGGTAAACCGCGTTTAATCGAAAGCGCCCCTCCGGGCACCCCGTAGCCCCGTTCACCACATCAACGGCCGCTCGGATGCTACGCCAATGATACATCGACCGGTAAATAAAATAAACCAAACAACGAAAAAAAAGGGGTTGCAACACGAGGACTTCCCAGGGGGTCACCCATCCTAGTACTACTCTCGCCCAAGCACGCTTGACTGCGGAGTTCTGATGGGATCCGGTGCATTAGTGCTGGTATGATCGCAACCGAAAGAATACCACCTCCTTATTCCTTTATACCTTTCCACGCCTTGATCCATGCCCACCTATGCTCTCATGTGTGGCCTTCGTTACGCGTCTCGGGCCCGCCGTGCGCGCGCGCGCGCCTTCGTCATAGCCTTCCTTTGACAAAAGCGGCCGCTCCCGTCAATAAGCTCTCACGCTTTCCAATAAACTAAGGACACGTCAGGCCAACGCCTACGAACGGGCCCGTCTCCCCATATCCGGCTCCCGCGCGGACGAGCCTTCGGCACGGTAAACCGCGTTTAATCGAAAGCGCCCCTCCGGGCACCCCGTAGCCCCGTTCACCACATCAACGGCCGCTCGGATGCTACGCCAATGATACATCGACCGGTAAATAAAATAAACCAAACAACGAAAAAAAGGGGTTGCAACACGAGGACTTCCCAGGGGGTCACCCATCCTAGTACTACTCTCGCCCAAGCACGCTTAACTGCGGAGTTCTGATGGGATCCGGTGCATTAGTGCTGGTATGATCGCAACCGAAAGAATACCACCTCCTTATTCCTTTATACCTTTCCACGCCTTGATCCATGCCCACCTATGCTCTCATGTGTGGCCTTCGTTACGCGTCTCGGGCCCGCCGTGCGCGCGCGCGCGCCTTCGTCATAGCCTTCCTTTGACAAAAGCGTCCGCTCCCGTCAATAAGCTCTCACGCTTTCCAATAAACTAAGGACACGTCAGGCCAACGCCTACGAGCGGGCCCGTCTCCCCATATCCGGCTCCCGCGCGGACGAGCCTTCGGCACGGTAAACCGCGTTTAATCGAAAGCGCCCCTCCGGGCACCCCGTAGCCCCGTTCACCACATCAACGGCCGCTCGGATGCTACGCCAATGATACATCGACCGGTAAATAAAATAAACCAAACAACGAAAAAAAGGGGTTGCAACACGAGGACTTCCCAGGGGGTCACCCATCCTAGTACTACTCTCGCCCAAGCACGCTTGACTGCGGAGTTCTGATGGGATCCGGTGCATTAGTGCTGGTATGATCGCAACCGAAAGAATACCACCTCCTTATTCCTTTATACCTTTCTACGCCTTGATCCATGCCCACCTATGCTCTCATGTGTGGCCTTCGTTACGCGTCTCGGGCCCGCCGTGCGCGCGCGCGCGCCTTCGTCATAGCCTTCCTTTGACAAAAGCGTCCGCTCCCGTCAATAAGCTCTCACGCTTTCCAATAAACTAAGGACAACGTCAGGCCAACGCCTACGAGCGGGCCCGTCTCCCCATATCCGGCTCCCGCGCGGACAAGCCTTCCGCACGGTAAAACCGCGTTTAATCGAAAGCGCCCCTCCGGGCACCCCGTAGCCCCGTTCACCACATCAACGGCCGCTCGGATGCTACGCCAATGATACATCGACCGGTAAATAAAATAAACCAAACAACGAAAAAAAAGGGGTTGCAACACGAGGACTTCCCAGGGGGGTCACCCATCCTAGTACTACTTTCGCCCAAGCACGCTTGACTGCGGAGTTCTGATGGGATCCGGTGGCATTAGTGCTGGTATGATCGCAACCCGAAAGAATACCACCTCCTTATTCCTTTATACCTTTCCACGCCTTGATCCATGCCCACCTATGCTCTCATGTGTGGGCCTTCGTTACGCGTCTTGGGCCCGCCGTGCGCGCGCGCGCGCCTTCGTCATAGCCTTCCTTTGACAAAACCGGCCGCTCCCATCAATAAGCTCTCACGCTTTCCAATAAACTAAGGACACGTCAGGCCAACGCCTACGAGCGGGCCCGTCTTCCCCATATCCGGCTCCCGCGCGGACGAGCCTTCGGCACGGTAAACCGCATTTAATCGAAAGCGCCCCTCCGGGCACCCCGTAGCCCCGTTCACCACATCAACGGCCGCTCGGATGCTACGCCAATGATACATCGACCGGTAAATAAAATAAACCAAACAACGAAAAAAAAGGGGTTGCAACACGAGGACTTCCCAGGGGGGTCACCCATCCTAGTACTACTCTCGCCCAAGCACGCTTAACTGCGGAGTTCTGATGGGATCCGGTGCATTAGTGCTGGTATGATCGCAACCGAAAGAATACCACCTCCTTATTCCTTTATACCTTTCCACGCCTTGATCCATGCCCACCTATGCTCTCATGTGTGGCCTTCGTTACGCGTCTCGGGCCCGCCGTGCGCGCGCGCGCGCGCCTTCGTCATAGCCTTCCTTTGACAAAAGCGGCCACTCCCGTCAATAAGCTCTCACGCTTTCCAATAAACTAAGGACACGTCAGGCCAACGCCTACGAGCGGCCCGTTCTCCCCATATCCGGCTCCCGCGCGGACGAGCCTTCGGCACGGTAAACCACGTTTAATCGAAAGCGCCCCTCCGGGCACCCCCGTAGCCCCGTTCACCACATCAACGGCCGCTCGGATGCTACGCCAATGATACATCGACCGGTAAATAAAATAAACCAAACAACGAAAAAAAAAGGGGTTGCAACACGAGGACTTCCCAGGGGGTCACCCATCCTAGTACTACTCTCGCCCAAGCACGCTTAACTGCGGAGTTCTGATGGGATCCGGTGCATTAGTGCTGGTATGATCGCAACCGAAAGAATACCACCTCCTTATTCCTTTATACCTTTCCACGCCTTGATCCATGCCCACCTATGCTCATGTGTGGCCCTTCGTTACGCGTCTCGGGGCCCCCCGTGCGCGCTGCGCGCGCTTTCGTCATAGCCTTCCTTTGACAGAAGCGGCCGCTCCCGTCAATAAGCTCTCACGCTTTCCAATAAACTAAGGGACACGTCAGGCCAACGACTACGAGCGGGCCCGTCTCCCCATATCCGGCTCCCCGCGCGGACGAGCCTTCGGCACGGTAAACCGCGTTTAATCGAAAGCGCACCTCCGGGCACCCCGTAGCCCCGTTCACCACATCAACGGGCCGCTCGGATGCTACGCCAATGATACATCGACCGGTAAATAAAATAAACCAAACAACGAAAAAAAGGGGTTGCAACACGAGGACTTCCCAGGGGGTCACCCATCCAAGTACTACTCTCGCCCAAGCACGCTTAACTGCGGAGTTCTGATGGGATCCGGTGCATTAGTGCTGGTATGATCGCAACCGAAAGAATACCACCTCCTTATTCCTTTATACCTTTCTACGCCTTGATCCATGCCCACCTATGCTCTCATGTGTGGCCTTCGTTACGTGTCTCGGGCCCGCCGCGCGCGCGCGCGCGCGCCTTCGTCATAGCCTTCCTTTGACAAAAGCGGCCGCTCCCGTCAATAAGCTCTCACGCTTTCCAATAAACTAAGGACACGTCAGGCTACGAGCGGGCCCGTCTCCCCATATCCGGCTCCCGCGCGGACGAGCCTTCGGCACGGTAAACCGCGTTTAATCGAAAGCGCCCCTCCGGGCACCCCGTAGCCCGTTCACCACATCAACGGCCGCTCGGATGCTACGCCAATGATACATCGACCGGTAAATAAAATAAACCAAACAACGAAAAAAAAGGGGTTGCAACACGAGGACTTCCCAAGGGGTCACCCATCCTAGTACTACTCTCGCCCAAGCACGCTTAACTGCGGAGTTCTGATGGGATCCGGTGCATTAGTGCTGGTATGATCGCAACCGAAAGAATACCACCTCCTTATTCCTTTATACCTTTCCACGCCTTGATCCATGCCCACCTATGCACTCATGTGTGGCCTTCGTTACGCGTCTCGGGCCCGCCGTGCGCGCAGCGCGCGCCTTCGTCATAGCCTTCCTTTGACAAAAGCGGCCGCTCCTGTCAATAAGCTCTCACGCTTTCCAATAAACTAAGGACACGTCAGGCCAACGCCTACGAGCGGGCCCGTCTCCCCATATCCGGCTCCCGCGCGGACGAGCCTTCGGCACGGTAAACCGCGTTTAATCGAAAGCGCCCCTCCGGGCACCCCGTAGCCCCGTTCACCACATCAACGGCCGCTCGGATGCTACGCCAATGATACATCGACCGGTAAATAAAATAAACCATACAACGAAAAAAAAGGGGTTGCAACACGAGGACTTCCCAGGGGGTCACCCATCCTAGTACTACTCTCGCCCAAGCACGCTTAACTGCGGAGTTCTGATGGGATCCGGTGCATTAGTGCTGGTATGATCGCAACCGAAAGAATACCACCTCCTTATTCCTTTATACCTTTCCACGCCTTGATCCATGCCCACCTATGCTCTCATGTGTGGCCTTCGTTACGCGTCTCGGGCCCGCCGTGAGCGCGCGCGCGCCTTCGTCATAGCCTTCCTTTGACAAAAGCGGCCGCTCCCGTCAATAAGCTCTCACGCTTTCCAATAAACTAAGGACACGTCAGGCTACGAGCGGGCCCGTCTCCCCATATCCGGCTCCCGCGCGGACGAGCCTTCGGCACGGTAAACCGCGTTTAATCGAAAGCGCCCCTCCGGGCACCCCGTAGCCCGTTCACCACATCAACGGCCGCTCGGATGCTACGCCAATGATACATCGACCGGTAAATAAAATAAACCAAACAACGAAAAAAAAGGGGTTGCAACACGAGGACTTCCCAGGGGGTCACCCATCCTAGTACTACTCTCGCCCAAGCACGCTTAACTGCGGAGTTCTGATGGGATCCGGTGCATTAGTGCTAGTATGATCGCAACCGAAAGAATACCACCTCCTTATTCCTTTATACCTTTCCACGCCTTGATCCATGCCCACCTATGCACTCATGTGTGGCCTTCGTTACGCGTCTCGGGCCCGCCGTGCGCTGCGCGCGCGCCTTCGTCATAGCCTTCCTTTGACAAAAGCGGCCGCTCCTGTCAATAAGCTCTCACGCTTTCCAATAAACTAAGGACACGTCAGGCCAACGCCTACGAGCGGGCCCGTCTCCCCATATCCGGCTCCCGCGCGGACGAGCCTTCGGCACGGTAAACCGCGTTTAATCGAAAGCGCCCCTCCGGGCACCCCGTAGCCCCGTTCACCACATCAACGGCCGCTCGGATGCTACGCCATTGATACATCGACCGGTAAATAAAATAAACCATACAACGAAAAAAAAGGGGTTGCAACACGAGGACTTCCCAGGGGGTCACCCATCCTAGTACTACTCTCGCCCAAGCACGCTTAACTGCGGAGTTCTGATGGGATCCGGTGCATTAGTGCTGGTATGATCGCAACCGAAAGAATACCACCTCCTTATTCCTTTATACCTTTCCACGCCTTGATCCATGCCCACCTATGCTCTCATGTGTGGCCTTCGTTACGCGTCTCGGGCCCGCCGTGAGCGCGCGCGCGCCTTCGTCATAGCCTTCCTTTGACAAAAGCGGCCGCTCCCGTCAATAAGCTCTCACGCTTTCCAATAAACTAAGGACACGTCAGGCTACGAGCGGGCCCGTCTCCCCATATCCGGCTCCCGCGCGGACGAGCCTTCGGCACGGTAAACCGCGTTTAATCGAAAGCGCCCCTCCGGGCACCCCGTAGCCCCGTTCACCACATCAACGGCCGCTCGGATGCTACGCCAATGATACATCGACCGGTAAATAAAATAAACCAAACAACGAAAAAAAAGGGGTTGCAACACGAGGACTTCCCAGGGGGTCACCCATCCTAGTACTACTCTCGCCCAAGCACGCTTAACTGCGGAGTTCTGATGGGATCCGGTGCATTAGTGCTGGTATGATCGCAACCGAAAGAATACCACCTCCTTATTCCTTTATACCTTTCCACGCCTTGATCCATGCCCACCTATGCTCTCATGTGTGGCCTTCGTTACGCGTCTCGGGCCCGCCGTGCGCGCGCGCGCGCCTTCGTCATAGCCTTCCTTTGACAAAAGCGGCCGCTCCCGTCAATAAGCTCTCATGCTTTCCAATAAACTAAGGACACGTCAGGCCAACGCCTACGAGCGGGCCCGTCTCCCCATATCCGGCTCCCGCGCGGACGAGCCTTCGGCACGGTAAACCGCGTTTAATCGAAAGCGCCCCTCCGGGCACCCCGTAGCCCCGTTCACCACATCAACGGCCGCTCGGATGCTACGCCAATGATACATCGACCGGTAAATAAAATAAACCAAACAACGAAAAAAAAGGGGTTGCAACACGAGGACTTCCCAGGGGGTCACCCATCCTAGTACTACTCTCGCCCAAGCACGCTTAACTGCGGAGTTCTGATGGGATCCGGTGCATTAGTGCTGGTATGATCGCAACCGAAAGAATACCACCTCCTTATTCCTTTATACCTTTCCACGCCTTGATCCATGCCCACCTATGCTCTCATGTGTGGCCTTCGTTACGCGTCTCGGGCCCGCCGTGCGCGCGCGCGCGCCTTCGTCATAGCCTTCCTTTGACAAAAGCGGCCGCTCCCGTCAATAAGCTCTCACGCTTTCCAATAAACTAAGGACACGTCAGGCTACGAGCGGGCCCGTCTCCCCATATCCGGCTCCCGCGCGGACGAGCCTTCGGCACGGTAAACCGCGTTTAATCGAAAGCGCCCCTCCGGGCACCCCGTAGCCCCGTTCACCACATCAACGGCCGCTCGGATGCTACGCCAATGATACATCGACCGGTAAATAAAATAAACCAAACAACGAAAAAAAAGGGGTTGCAACACGAGGACTTCCCAGGGGGTCACCCATCCTAGTACTACTCTCGCCCAAGCACGCTTAACTGCGGAGTTCTGATGGGATCCGGTGCATTAGTGCTGGTATGATCGCAACCGAAAGAATACCACCTCCTTATTCCTTTATACCTTTCCACGCCTTGATCCATGCCCACCTATGCTCTCATGTGTGGCCTTCGTTACGCGTCTCGGGCCCGCCGTGCGCGCGCGCGCGCATTCGTCATAGCCTTCCTTTGACAAAAGCGGCCGCTCCCGTCAATAAGCTCTCACGCTTTCCAATAAACTAAGGACACGTCAGGCCAACGCCTACGAGCGGGCCCGTCTCCCCATATCCGGCTCCCGCGCGGACGAGCCTTCGGCACGGTAAACCGCGTTTAATCGAAAGCGCCCCTCCGGGCACCCCGTAGCCCCGTTCACCACATCAACGGCCGCTCGGATGCTACGCCAATGATACATCGACCGGTTAATAAAATAAACCAAACAACGAAAAAAAAGGGGTTGCAACACGAGGACTTCCCAGGGGGTCACCCATCCTAGTACTACTCTCGCCCAAGCACGCTTAACTGCGGAGTTCTGATGGGATCCGGTGCATTAGTGCTGGTATGATCGCAACCGAAAGAATACCACCTCCTTATTCCTTTATACCTTTCCACGCCTTGATCCATGCCCACCTATGCTCTCATGTGTGGCCTTCGTTACGCGTCTCGGGCCCGCCGTGCGCGCGCGCGCGCCTTCGTCATAGCCTTCCTTTGACAAAAGCGGCCGCTCCCGTCAATAAGCTCTCACGCTTTCCAATAAACTAAGGACACGTCAGGCCAACGCCTACGAGCGGGCCCGTCTCCCCATATCCGGCTCCCGCGCGGACGAGCCTTCGGCACGGTAAACCGCGTTTAATCGAAAGCGCCCCTCCGGGCACCCCGTAGCCCCGTTCACCACATCAACGGCCGCTCGGATGCTACGCCAATGATACATCGACCGGTAAATAAAATAAACCAAACAACGAAAAAAAAGGGGTTGCAACACGAGGACTTCCCAGGGGGTCACCCATCCTAGTACTACTCTCGCCCAAGCACGCTTAACTGCGGAGTTCTGATGGGATCCGGTGCATTAGTGCTGGTATGATCGCAACCGAAAGAATACCACCTCCTTATTCCTTTATACCTTTCCACGCCTTGATCCATGCCCACCTATGCTCTCATGTGTGGCCTTCGTTACGCGTCTCGGGCCCGCCGTGCGCGCGCGCGCGCCTTCGTCATAGCCTTCCTTTGACAAAAGCGGCCGCTCCCGTCAATAAGCTCTCACGCTTTCCAATAAACTAAGGACACGTCAGGCCCACGCCTACGAGCGGGCCCGTCTCCCCATATCCGGCTCCCGCGCGGACGAGCCTTCGGCACAGTAAACCGCGTTTAATCGAAAGCGCCCCTCCGGGCACCCCGTAGCCCCGTTCACCACATCAACGGCCGCTCGGATGCTACGCCAATGATACATCGACCGGTAAATAAAATAAACCAAACAACGAAAAAAAAGGGGTTGCAACACGAGGACTTCCCAGGGGGTCACCCATCCTAGTACTACTCTCGCCCAAGCACGCTTAACTGCGGAGTTCTGATGGGATCCGGTGCATTAGTGCTGGTATGATCGCAACCGAAAGAATACCACCTCCTTATTCCTTTATACCTTTCCACGCCTTGATCCATGCCCACCTATGCTCTCATGTGTGGCCTTCGTTACGCGTCTCGGGCCCGCCGTGCGCGCGCGCGCGCCTTCGTCATAGCCTTCCTTTGACAAAAGCGGCCGCTCCCGTCAATAAGCTCTCACGCTTTCCAATAAACTAAGGACACGTCAGGCTACGAGCGGGCCCGTCTCCCCATATCCGGCTCCCGCGCGGACGAGCCTTCGGCACGGTAAACCGCGTTTAATCGAAAGCGCCCCTCCGGGCACCCCGTAGCCCCGTTCACCACATCAACGGCCGCTCGGATGCTACGCCAATGATACATCGACCGGTAAATAAAATAAACCAAACAACGAAAAAAAAGGGGTTGCAACACGAGGACTTCCCAGGGGGTCACCCATCCTAGTACTACTCTCGCCCAAGCACGCTTAACTGCGGAGTTCTGATGGGATCCGGTGCATTAGTGCTGGTATGATCGCAACCGAAAGAATACCACCTCCTTATTCCTTTATACCTTTCCACGCCTTGATCCATGCCCACCTATGCTCTCATGTGTGGCCTTCGTTACGCGTCTCGGGCCCGCCGTGCGCGCGCGCGCGCCTTCGTCATAGCCTTCCTTTGACAAAAGCGGCCGCTCCCGTCAATAAGCTCTCACGCTTTCCAATAAACTAAGGACACGTCAGGCCAACGCCTACGAGCGGGCCCGTCTCCCCATATCCGGCTCCCGCGCGGACGCGCCTTCGGCACGGTAAACCGCGTTTAATCGAAAGCGCCCCTCCGGGCACCCCGTAGCCCCGTTCACCACATCAACGGCCGCTCGGATGCTACGCCAATGATACATCGACCGGTAAATAAAATAAACCAAACAACGAAAAAAAGGGGTTGCAACACGAGGACTTCCCAGGGGGTCACCCATCCTAGTACTACTCTCGCCCAAGCACGCTTAACTGCGGAGTTCTGATGGGATCCGGTGCATTAGTGCTAGTATGATCGCAACCGAAAGAATACCACCTCCTTATTCCTTTATACCTTTCCACGCCTTGATCCATGCCCACCTATGCTCTCATGTGTGGCCTTCGTTACGCGTCTCGGGCCCGCCGTGCGCGCGCGCGCGCCTTCGTCATAGCCTTCCTTTGACAAAAGCGGCCGCTCCCGTCAATAAGCTCTCACGCTTTCCAATAAACTAAGGACACGTCAGGCCAACGCCTACGAGCGGGCCCGTCTCCCCATATCCGGCTCCCGCGCGGACGAGCCTTCGGCACGGTAAACCGCGTTTAATCGAAAGCGCCCCTCCGGGCACCCCGTAGCCCCGTTCACCACATCAACGGCCGCTCGGATGCTACGCCAATGATACATCGACCGGTAAATAAAATAAACCAAACAACGAAAAAAAAGGGGTTGCAACACGAGGACTTCCCAGGGGGTCACCCATCCTAGTACTACTCTCGCCCAAGCACGCTTAACTGCGGAGTTCTGATGGGATCCGGTGCATTAGTGCTGGTATGATCGCAACCGAAAGAATACCACCTCCTTATTCCTTTATACCTTTCCACGCCTTGATCCATGCCCACCTATGCTCTCATGTGTGGCCTTCGTTACGCGTCTCGGGCCCGCCGTGCGCGCGCGCGCGCATTCGTCATAGCCTTCCTTTGACAAAAGCGGCCGCTCCCGTCAATAAGCTCTCACGCTTTCCAATAAACTAAGGACACGTCAGGCCAACGCCTACGAGCGGGCCCGTCTCCCCATATCCGGCTCCCGCGCGGACGAGCCTTCGGCACGGTAAACCGCGTTTAATCGAAAGCGCCCCTCCGGGCACCCCGTAGCCCCGTTCACCACATCAACGGCCGCTCGGATGCTACGCCAATGATACATCGACCGATAAATAAAATAAACCAAACAACGAAAAAAAAGGGGTTGCAACACGAGGACTTCCCAGGGGGTCACCCATCCTAGTACTACTCTCGCCCAAGCACGCTTAACTGCGGAGTTCTGATGGGATCCGGTGCATTAGTGCTGGTATGATCGCAACCGAAAGAATACCACCTCCTTATTCCTTTATACCTTTCCACGCCTTGATCCATGCCCACCTATGCTCTCATGTGTGGCCTTCGTTACGCGTCTCGGGCCCGCCGTGCGCGCGCGCGCGCCTTCGTTATAGCCTTCCTTTGACAAAAGCGGCCGCTCCCGTCAATAAGCTCTCACGCTTTCCAATAAACTAAGGACACGTCAGGCCAACGCCTACGAGCGGGCCCGTCTCCCCATATCCGGCTCCCGCGCGGACGAGCCGTCGGCACGGTAAACCGCGTTTAATCGAAAGCGCCCCTCCGGGCACCCCGTAGCCCCGTTCACCACATCAACGGCCGCTCGGATGCTACGCCAATGATACATCGACCGGTAAATAAAATAAACCAAACAACGAAAAAAAAGGGGTTGCAACACAAGGACTTCCCAGGGGGTCACCCATCCTAGTACTACTCTCGCCCAAGCACGCTTAACTGCGGAGTTCTGATGGGATCCGGTGCACTAGTGCTGGTATGATCGCAACCGAAAGAATACCACCTCCTTATTCCTTTATACCTTTCCACGCCTTGATCCATGCCCACCTATGCTCTCATGTGTGGCCTTCGTTACGCGTCTCGGGCCCGCCGTGCGCGCGCGCGCGCCTTCGTCATAGCCTTCCTTTGACAAAAGCGGCCGCTCCCGTCAATAAGCTCTCACGCTTTCCAATAAACTAAGGACACATCAGGCCAACGCCTACGAGCGGGCCCGTCTCCCCATATCCGGCTCCCGCGCGGACGAGCCTTCGGCACGGTAAACCGCGTTTAATCGAAAGCGCCCCTCCGGGCACCCCGTAGCCCCGTTCACCACATCAACGGCCGCTCGGATGCTACGCCAATGATACATCGACCGGTAAATAAAATAAACCAAACAACGAAAAAAAAGGGGTTGCAACACGAGGACTTCCCAGGGGGTCACCCATCCTAGTACTACTCTCGCCCAAGCACGCTTAACTGCGGAGTTCTGATGGGATCCGGTGCATTAGTGCTGGTATGATCGCAACCGAAAGAATACCACCTCCTTATTCCTTTATACCTTTCCACGCCTTGATCCATGCCCACCTATGCTCTCATGTGTGGCCTTCGTTACGCGTCTCGGGCCCGCCGTGCGCGCGCGCGCGCCTTCGTCATAGCCTTCCTTTGACAGAAGCGGCCGCTCCCGTCAATAAGCTCTCACGCTTTCCAATAAACTAAGGACACGTCAGGCCAACGCCTACGAGCGGGCCCGTCTCCCCATATCCGGCTCCCGCGCGGACGAGCCTTCGGCACGGTAAACCGCGTTTAATCGAAAGCGCCCCTCCGGGCACCCCGTAGCCCCGTTCACCACATCAACGGCCGCTCGGATGCTACGCCAATGATACATCGACCGGTAAATAAAATAAACCAAACAACGAAAAAAAAGGGGTTGCAACACGAGGACTTCCCAGGGGGTCACCCATCCTAGTACTACTCTCGCCCAAGCACGCTTAACTGCGGAGTTCTGATGGGATCCGGTGCATTAGTGCTGGTATGATCGCAACCGAAAGAATACCACCTCCTTATTCCTTTATACATTTCCACGCCTTGATCCATGCCCACCTATGCTCTCATGTGTGGCCTTCGTTACGCGTCTCGGGCCCGCCGTGCGCGCGCGCGCGCCTTCGTCATAGCCTTCCTTTGACAGAAGCGGCCGCTCCCGTCAATAAGCTCTCACGCTTTCCAATAAACTAAGGACACGTCAGGCTACGAGCGGGCCCGTCTCCCCATATCCGGCTCCCGCGCGGACGAGCCTTCGGCACGGTAAACCGCGTTTAATCGAAAGCGCCCCTCCGGGCACCCCGTAGCCCCGTTCACCACATCAACGGCCGCTCGGATGCTACGCCAATGATACATCGACCGGTAAATAAAATAAACCAAACAACGAAAAAAAAGGGGTTGCAACACGAGGACTTCCCAAGGGGTCACCCATCCTAGTACTACTCTCGCCCAAGCACGCTTAACTGCGGAGTTCTGATGGGATCCGGTGCATTAGTGCTGGTATGATCGCAACCGAAAGAATACCACCTCCTTATTCCTTTATACCTTTCCACGCCTTGATCCATGCCCACCTATGCTCTCATGTGTGGCCTTCGTTACGCGTCTCGGGCCCGCCGTGCGCGCGCGCGCGCCTTCGTCATAGCCTTCCTTTGACAGAAGCGGCCGCTCCCGTCAATAAGCTCTCACGCTTTCCAATAAACTAAGGACACGTCAGGCTATGAGCGGGCCCGTCTCCCCATATCCGGCTCCCGCGCGGACGAGCCTTCGGCACAGTAAACCGCGTTTAATCGAAAGCGCCCCTCCGGGCACCCCGTAGCCCCGTTCACCACATCAACGGCCGCTCGGATGCTACGCCAATGATACATCGACCGGTAAATAAAATAAACCAAACAACGAAAAAAATGGGGTTGCAACACGAGGACTTCCCAGGGGGTCACCCATCCTAGTACTACTCTCGCCCAAGCACGCTTAACTGCGGAGTTCTGATGGGATCCGGTGCATTAGTGCTGGTATGATCGCAACCGAAAGAATACCACCTCCTTATTCCTTTATACCTTTCCACGCCTTGATCCATGCCCACCTATGCTCTCATGTGTGGCCTTCGTTACGCGTCTCGGGCCCGCCGTGCGCGCGCGCACGCCTTCGTCATAGCCTTCCTTTGACAGAAGCGGCCGCTCCCGTCAATAAGCTCTCACGCTTTCCAATAAACTAAGGACACGTCAGGCCAACGCCTACGAGCGGGCCCGTCTCCCCATATCCGGCTCCCGCTCGGACGAGCCTTCGGCACGGTAAACCGCGTTTAATCGAAAGCGCCCCTCCGGGCACCCCGTAGCCCCGTTCACCACATCAACGGCCGCTCGGATGCTACGCCAATGATACATCTACCGGTAAATAAAATAAACCAAACAACGAAAAAAAAGGGGTTGCAACACGAGGACTTCCCAGGGGGTCACCCATCCTAGTACTACTCTCGCCCAAGCACGCTTAACTGCGGAGTTCTGATGGGATCCGGTGCATTAGTGCTGGTATGATCGCAACCGAAAGAATACCACCTCCTTATTCCTTTATACCTTTCCACGCCTTGATCCATGCCCACCTATGCTCTCATGTGTGGCCTTCGTTACGCGTCTCGGGCCCGCCGTGCGCGCGCGCGCGCCTTCGTCATATCCTTCCTTTGACAGAAGCGGCCGCTCCCGTCAATAAGCTTTCACGCTTTCCAATAAACTAAGGACACGTCAGGCCAACGCCTACGAGCGGGCCCGTCTCCCCATATCCGGCTCCCGCGCGGACGAGCCTTCGGCACGGTAAACCGCGTTTAATCGAAAGCGCCCCTCCGGGCACCCCGTAGCCCCGTTCACCACATCAACGGCCGCTCGGATGCTACGCCAATGATACATCGACCGGTAAATAAAATAAACCAAACAACGAAAAAAAAGGGGTTGCAACACGAGGACTTCCCAGGGGGTCACCCATCCTAGTACTACTCTCGCCCAAGCACGCTTAACTGCGGAGTTCTGATGGGATCCGGTGCATTAGTGCTGGTATGATCGCAACCGAAAGAATACCACCTCCTTATTCCTTTATACCTTTCCACGCCTTGATCCATGCCCACCTATGCTCTCATGTGTGGCCTTCGTTACGCGTCTCGAGCCCGCCGTGCGCGCGCGCGCGCCTTCGTCATAGCCTTCCTTTGACAGAAGCGGCCGCTCCCGTCAATAAGCTCTCACGCTTTCCAATAAACTAAGGACACGTCAGGCCAACGCCTACGAGCGGGCCCGTCTCCCCATATCCGGCTCCCGCGCGGACGGGCCTTCGGCACGGTAAACCGCGTTTAATCGAAAGCGCCCCTCCGGGCACCCCGTAGCCCCGTTCACCACATCAACGGGCGCTCGGATGCTACGCCAATGATACATCGACCGGTAAATAAAATAAACCAAACAACGAAAAAAAAGGGGTTGCAACACGAGGACTTCCCAGGGGGTCACCCATCCTAGTACTACTCTCGCCCAAGCACGCTTAACTGCGGAGTTCTGATGGGATCCGGTGCATTAGTGCTGGTATGATCGCAACCGAAAGAATACCACCTCCTTATTCCTTTATACCTTTCCACGCCTTGATCCATGCCCACCTATGCTCTCATGTGTGGCCTTCGTTACGCGTCTCGGGCTCGCCGTGCGCGCGCGCGCGCCTTCGTCATAGCCTTCCTTTGACAGAAGCGGCCGCTCCCGTCAATAAGCTCTCACGCTTTCCAATAAACTAAGGACACGTCAGGCTACGAGCGGGCCCGTCTCCCCATATCCGGCTCCCGCGCGGACGAGCCTTCGGCACGGTAAACCGCGTTTAATCGAAAGCGCCCCTCCGGGCACCCCGTAGCCCCGTTCACCACATCAACGGCCGCTCGGATGCTACGCCAATGATACATCGACCGGTAAATAAAATAAACCAAACAACGAAAAAAAAGGGGTTGCAACACGAGGACTTCCCAGGGGGTCACCCATCCTAGTACTACTCTCGCCCAAGCACGCTTAACTGCGGAGTTCTGATGGGATCCGGTGCATTAGTGCTGGTATGATCGCAACCGAAAGAATACCACCTCCTTATTCCTTTATACCTTTCCACGCCTTGATCCATGCCCACCTATGCTCTCATGTGTGGCCTTCGTTACGCGTCTCGGGCCCGCCGTGCGCGCGCGCGCGCCTTCGTCATAGCCTTCCTTTGACAAAAGCGGCCGCTCCCGTCAATAAGCTCTCACGCTTTCCAATAAACTAAGGACACGTCAGGCCAACGCCTACGAGCGGGCCCGTCTCCCCATATCCGGCTCCCGCGCGGACGAGCGTTCGGCACGGTAAACCGCGTTTAATCGAAAGCGCCCCTCCGGGCACCCCGTAGCCCCGTTCACCACATCAACGGCCGCTCGGATGCTACGCCAATGATACATCGACCGGTAAATAAAATAAACCAAACAACGAAAAAAAAGGGGTTGCAACACGAGGACTTCCCATGGGGTCACCCATCCTAGTACTACTCTCGCCCAAGCACGCTTAACTGCGGAGTTCTGATGGGATCCGGTGCATTAGTGCTGGTATGATCGCAACCGAAAGAATACCACCTCCTTATTCCTTTATACCTTTCCACGCCTTGATCCATGCCCACCTATGCTCTCATGTGTGGCCTTCGTTACGCGTCTCGGGCCCGCCGTGCGCGCGCGCGCGCCTTCGTCATAGCCTTCCTTTGACAGAAGCGGCCGCTCCCGTCAATAAGCTCTCACGCTTTCCAATAAACTAAGGACACGTCAGGCCAACGCCTACGAGCGGGCCCGTCTCCCCATATCCGGCTCCCGCGCGGACGAGCCTTCGGCACGGTAAACCGCATTTAATCGAAAGCGCCCCTCCGGGCACCCCGTAGCCCCGTTCACCACATCAACGGCCGCTCGGATGCTACGCCAATGATACATCGACCGGTAAATAAAATAAACCAAACAACGAAAAAAAAGGGGTTGCAACACGAGGACTTCCCAGGGGGTCACCCATCCTAGTACTACTCTCGCCCAAGCACGCTTAACTGCGGAGTTCTGATGGGATCCGGTGCATTAGTGCTGGTATGATCGCAACCGAAAGAATACCACATCCTTATTCCTTTATACCTTTCCACGCCTTGATCCATGCCCACCTATGCTCTCATGTGTGGCCTTCGTTACGCGTCTCGGGCCCGCCGTGCGCGCGCGCGCGCCTTCGTCATAGCCTTCCTTTGACAGAAGCGGCCGCTCCCGTCAATAAGCTCTCACGCTTTCCAATAAACTAAGGACACGTCAGGCCAACGCCTACGAGCGGGCCCGTCTCCCCATATCCGGCTCCCGCGCGGACGAGCCTTCGGCACGGTAAACCGCGTTTAATCGAAAGCGCCCCTCCGGGCACCCCGTAGCCCCGTTCACCACATCAACGGCCGCTCGGATGCTACGCCAATGATACATCGACCGGTAAATAAAATAAACCATACAACGAAAAAAAAGGGGTTGCAACACGAGGACTTCCCAGGGGGTCACCCATCCTAGTACTACTCTCGCCCAAGCACGCTTAACTGCGGAGTTCTGATGGGATCCGGTGCATTAGTGCTGGTATGATCGCAACCGAAAGAATACCACCTCCTTATTCCTTTATACCTTTCCACGCCTTGATCCATGCCCACCTATGCTCTCATGTGTGGCCTTCGTTACGCGTCTCGGGCCCGCCGTGCGCGCGCGCGCGCCTTCGTCATAGCCTTCCTTTGACAAAAGCGGCCGCTCCCGTCAATAAGCTCTCACGATTTCCAATAAACTAAGGACACGTCAGGCTACGAGCGGGCCCGTCTCCCCATATCCGGCTCCCGCGCGGACGAGCCTTCGGCACGGTAAACCGCGTTTAATCGAAAGCGCCCCTCCGGGCACCCCGTAGCCCCGTTCACCACATCAACGGCCGCTCGGATGCTACGCCAATGATACATCGACCGGTAAATAAAATAAACCAAACAACGAAAAAAAAGGGGTTGCAACACGAGGACTTCCCAGGGGGTCACCCATCCTAGTACTACTCTCGCCCAAGCACGCTTAACTGCGGAGTTCTGATGGGATCCGGTGCATTAGTGCTGGTATGATCGCAACCGAAAGAATACCACCTCCTTATTCCTTTATACCTTTCCACGCCTTGATCCATGCCCACCTATGCTCTCATGTGTGGCCTTCGTTACGCGTCTCGGGCCCGCCGTGCGCGCGCGCGCGCCTTTGTCATAGCCTTCCTTTGACAAAAGCGGCCGCTCCCGTCAATAAGCTCTCATGCTTTCCAATAAACTAAGGACACGTCAGGCCAACGCCTACGAGCGGGCCCGTCTCCCCATATCCGGCTCCCGCGCGGACGAGCCTTCGGCACGGTAAACCGCGTTTAATCGAAAGCGCCCCTCCGGGCACCCCGTAGCCCCGTTCACCACATCAACGGCCGCTCGGATGCTACGCCAATGATACATCGACCGGTAAATAAAATAAACCAAACAACGAAAAAAAAGGGGTTGCAACACGAGGACTTCCCAGGGGGTCACCCATCCTAGTACTACTCTCGCCCAAGCACGGTTAACTGCGGAGTTCTGATGGGATCCGGTGCATTAGTGCTGGTATGATCGCAACCGAAAGAATACCACCTCCTTATTCCTTTATACCTTTCCACGCCTTGATCCATGCCCACCTATGCTCTCATGTGTGGCCTTCGTTACGCGTCTCGGGCCCGCCGTGCGCGCGCGCGCGCGCCTTCGTCATAGCCTTCCTTTGACAAAAGCGGCCGCTCCCGTCAATAAGCTCTCACGCTTTCCAATAAACTAAGGACACGTCAGGCCAACGCCTACGAGCGGGCCCGTCTCCCCATATCCGGCTCCCGCGCGGACGAGCCTTCGGCACGGTAAACCGCGTTTAATCGAAAGCGCCCCTCCGGGCACCCCGTAGCCCCGTTCACCACATCAACGGCCGCTCGGATGCTACGCCAATGATACATCGACCGGTAAATAAAATAAACCAAACAACGAAAAAAAAGGGGTTGCAACACGAGGACTTCCCAGGGGGTCACCCATCCTAGTACTACTCTCGCCCAAGCACGCTTAACTGCGGAGTTCTGATGGGATCCGGTGCATTAGTGCTGGTATGATCGCAACCGAAAGAATACCACCTCCTTATTCCTTTATACCTTTCCACGCCTTGATCCATGCCCACCTATGCTCTCATGTGTGGCCTTCGTTACGCGTCTCGGGCCCGCCGTGCGCGCGCGCGCGCCTTCGTCATAGCCTTCCTTTGACAGAAGCGGCCGCTCCCGTCAATAAGCTCTCACGCTTTCCAATAAACTAAGGACACGTCAGGCCAACGCCTACGAGCGGGCCCGTCTCCCCATATCCGGCTCCCGCGCGGACGAGCCTTCGGCACGGTAAACCGCGTTTAATCGAAAGCGCCCCTCCGGGCACCCCGTAGCCCCGTTCACCACATCAACGGCCGCTCGGATGCTACGCCAATGATACATTGACCGGTAAATAAAATAAACCAAACAACGAAAAAAAAGGGGTTGCAACACGAGGACTTCCCAGGGGGTCACCCATCCTAGTACTACTCTCGCCCAAGCACGCTTAACTGCGGAGTTCTGATGGGATCCGGTGCATTAGTGCTGGTATGATCGCAACCGAAAGAATACCACCTCCTTATTCCTTTATACATTTCCACGCCTTGATCCATGCCCACCTATGCTCTCATGTGTGGCCTTCGTTACGCGTCTCGGGCCCGCCGTGCGCGCGCGCGCGCCTTCGTCATAGCCTTCCTTTGACAGAAGCGGCCGCTCCCGTCAATAAGCTCTCACGCTTTCCAATAAACTAAGGACACGTCAGGCTATGAGCGGGCCCGTCTCCCCATATCCGGCTCCCGCGCGGACGAGCCTTCGGCACAGTAAACCGCGTTTAATCGAAAGCGCCCCTCCGGGCACCCCGTAGCCCCGTTCACCACATCAACGGCCGCTCGGATGCTACGCCAATGATACATCGACCGGTAAATAAAATAAACCAAACAACGAAAAAAAAGGGGTTGCAACACGAGGACTTCCCAGGGGGTCACCCATCCTAGTACTACTCTCGCCCAAGCACGCTTAACTGCGGAGTTCTGATGGGATCCGGTGCATTAGTGCTGGTATGATCGCAACCGAAAGAATACCACCTCCTTATTCCTTTATACCTTTCCACGCCTTGATCCATGCCCACCTATGCTCTCATGTGTGGCCTTCGTTACGCGTCTCGGGCCCGCCGTGCGCGCGCGCGCGCCTTCGTCATAGCCTTCCTTTGACAGAAGCGGCCGCTCCCGTCAATAAGCTCTCACGCTTTCCAATAAACTAAGGACACGTCAGGCCAACGCCTACGAGCGGGCCCGTCTCCCCATATCCGGCTCCCGCGCGGACGAGCCTTCGGCACGGTAAACCGCGTTTAATCGAAAGCGCCCCTCCGGGCACCCCGTAGCCCCGTTCACCACATCAACGGCCGCTCGGATGCTACGCCAATGATACATCGACCGGTAAATAAAATAAACCAAACAACGAAAAAAAAGGGGTTGCAACACGAGGACTTCCCAGGGGGTCACCCATCCTAGTACTACTCTCGCCCAAGCACGCTTAACTGCGGAGTTCTGATGGGATCCGGTGCATTAGTGCTGGTATGATCGCAACCGAAAGAATACCACCTCCTTATTCCTTTATACATTTCCACGCCTTGATCCATGCCCACCTATGCTCTCATGTGTGGCCTTCGTTACGTGTCTCGGTCCCGCCGTGCGCGCGCGCGCGCCTTCGTCATAGCCTTCCTTTGACAAAAGCGGCCGCTCCCGTCAATAAGCTCTCACGCTTTCCAATAAACTAAGGACACGTCAGGCCAACGCCTACGAGCGGGCCCGTCTCCCCATATCCGGCTCCCGCGCGGACGAGCCTTCGGCACGGTAAACCGCGTTTAATGGAAAGCGCCCCTCCGGGCACCCCGTAGCCCCGTTCACCACATCAACGGCCGCTCGGATGCTACGCCAATGATACATCGACCGGTAAATAAAATAAACCAAACAACGAAAAAAAAGGGGTTGCAACACGAGGACTTCCCAGGGGGTCACCCATCCTAGTACTACTCTCGCCCAAGCACGCTTAACTGCGGAGTTCTGATGGGATCCGGTGCATTAGTGCTGGTATGATCGCAACCGAATGAATACCACCTCCTTATTCCTTTATACCTTTCCACGCCTTGAT
The DNA here is from genome assembly GCA_030545235.1 of Helianthus tuberosus. Taxonomy (NCBI): domain Eukaryota; kingdom Viridiplantae; phylum Streptophyta; class Magnoliopsida; order Asterales; family Asteraceae; genus Helianthus; species Helianthus tuberosus. The sequence continues at coordinate 211,414 of JARYGA010009310.1, read as the reverse complement.
CCATGCCCACCTATGCTCTCATGTGTGGCCTTCGTTACGCGTCTCGGGCCCGCCGTGCGCGCGGCGCGCGCCTTCGTCATAGCCTTCCTTTGACAAAAGCGGCCGCTCCCGTCAATAAGCTCTCACGCTTTCCAATAAACTAAGGACACGTCAGGCCAACGCCTACGAGCGGGCCCGTCTCCCCATATCCGGCTCCCGCGCGGACGAGCCTTCGGCACGGTAAACCGCGTTTAATCGAAAGCGCCCCTCCGGGCACCCCGTAGCCCCGTTCACCACATCAACGGCCGCTCGGATGCTACGCCAATGATACATCGACCGGTAAATAAAATAAACCAAACAACGAAAAAAAAGGGGTTGCAACACGAGGACTTCCCAGGGGGTCACCCATCCTAGTACTACTCTCGCCCAAGCACGCTTAACTGCGGAGTTCTGATGGGATCCGGTGCATTAGTGCTGGTATGATCGCAACCGAAAGAATACCACCTCCTTATTCCTTTATACCTTTCCACGCCTTGATCCATGCCCACCTATGCTCTCATGTGTGGCCTTCGTTACGCGTCTCGGGCCCGCCGTGCGCGCGCGCGCGCCTTCGTCATAGCCTTCCTTTGACAGAAGCGGCCGCTCCCGTCAATAAGCTCTCACGCTTTCCAATAAACTAAGGACACGTCAGGCCAACGCCTACGAGCGGGCCCGTCTCCCCATATCCGGCTCCCGCGCGGACGAGCCTTCGGCACGGTAAACCGCGTTTAATCGAAAGCGCCCCTCCGGGCACCCCGTAGCCCCGTTCACCACATCAACGGCCGCTCGGATGCTACGCCAATGATACATCGACCGGTAAATAAAATAAACCAAACAACGAAAAAAAAAGGGTTGCAACACGAGGACTTCCCAGGGGGTCACCCATCCTAGTACTACTCTCGCCCAAGCACGCTTAACTGCGGAGTTCTGATGGGATCCGGTGCATTAGTGCTGGTATGATCGCAACCGAAAGAATACCACCTCCTTATTCCTTTATACCTTTCCACGCCTTGATCCATGCCCACCTATGCTCTCATGTGTGGCCTTCGTTACGCGTCTCGGGCCCGCCGTGCGCGCGCGCGCGCCTTCGTCATAGCCTTCCTTTGACAGAAGCGGCCGCTCCCGTCAATAAGCTCTCACGCTTTCCAATAAACTAAGGACACGTCAGGCCAACGCCTACGAGCGGGCCCGTCTCCCCATATCCGGCTCCCGCGCGGACGAGCCTTCGGCACGGTAAACCGCGTTTAATCGAAAGCGCCCCTCCGGGCACCCCATAGCCCCGTTCACCACATCAACGGCCGCTCGGATGCTACGCCAATGATACATCGACCGGTAAATAAAATAAACCAAACAACGAAAAAAAAGGGGTTGCAACACGAGGACTTCCCAGGGGGTCACCCATCCTAGTACTACTCTCGCCCAAGCACGCTTAACTGCGGAGTTCTGATGGGATCCGGTGCATTAGTGCTGGTATGATCGCAACCGAAAGAATACCACCTCCTTATTCCTTTATACATTTCCACGCCTTGATCCATGCCCACCTATGCTCTCATGTGTGGCCTTCGTTACGTGTCTCGGGCCCGCCGTGCGCGCGCGCGCGCCTTCGTCATAGCCTTCCTTTGACAGAAGCGGCCGCTCCCGTCAATAAGCTCTCACGCTTTCCAATAAACTAAGGACACGTCAGGCTATGAGCGGGCCCGTCTCCCCATATCCGGCTCCCGCGCGGACGAGCCTTCGGCACAGTAAACCGCGTTTAATCGAAAGCGCCCCTCCGGGCACCCCGTAGCCCCGTTCACCACATCAACGGCCGCTCGGATGCTACGCCAATGATACATCGACCGGTAAATAAAATAAACCAAACAACGAAAAAAAAGGGGTTGCAACACGAGGACTTCCCAGGGGGTCACCCATCCTAGTACTACTCTCGCCCAAGCACGCTTAACTGCGGAGTTCTGATGGGATCCGGTGCATTAGTGCTGGTATGATCGCAACCGAAAGAATACCACCTCCTTATTCCTTTATACCTTTCCACGCCTTGATCCATGCCCACCTATGCTCTCATGTGTGGCCTTCGTTACGCGTCTCGGGCCCGCCGTGCGCGCGCGCGCGCCTTCGTCATAGCCTTCCTTTGACAGAAGCGGCCGCTCCCGTCAATAAGCTCTCACGCTTTCCAATAAACTAAGGACACGTCAGGCCAACGCCTACGAGCGGGCCCGTCTCCCCATATCCGGCTCCCGCGCGGACGAGCCTTCGGCACGGTAAACCGCGTTTAATCGAAAGCGCCCCTCCGGGCACCCCGTAGCCCCGTTCACCACATCAACGGCCGCTCGGATGCTACGCCAATGATACATCTACCGGTAAATAAAATAAACCAAACAACGAAAAAAAAGGGGTTGCAACACGAGGACTTCCCAGGGGGTCACCCATCCTAGTACTACTCTCGCCCAAGCACGCTTAACTGCGGAGTTCTGATGGGATCCGGTGCATTAGTGCTGGTATGATCGCAACCGTAAGAATACCACCTCCTTATTCCTTTATACCTTTCCACGCCTTGATCCATGCCCACCTATGCTCTCATGTGTGGCCTTCGTTACGCGTCTCGGGCCCGCCGTGCGCGCGCGCGCGCCTTCGTCATATCCTTCCTTTGACAGAAGCGGCCGCTCCCGTCAATAAGCTCTCACGCTTTCCAATAAACTAAGGACACGTCAGGCCAACGCCTACGAGCGGGCCCGTCTCCCCATATCCGGCTCCCGCGCGGACGAGCCTTCGGCACGGTAAACCGCGTTTAATCGAAAGCGCCCCTCCGGGCACCCCGTAGCCCCGTTCACCACATCAACGGCCGCTCGGATGCTACGCCAATGATACATCGACCGGTAAATAAAATAAACCAAACAACGAAAAATAAGGGGTTGCAACACGAGGACTTCCCAGGGGGTCACCCATCCTAGTACTACTCTCGCCCAAGCACGCTTAACTGCGGAGTTCTGATGGGATCCGGTGCATTAGTGCTGGTATGATCGCAACCGAAAGAATACCACCTCCTTATTCCTTTATACCTTTCCACGCCTTGATCCATGCCCACCTATGCTCTCATGTGTGGCCTTCGTTACGCGTCTCGGGCCCGCCGTGCGCGCGCGACGCGCGCCTTCGTCATAGCCTTCCTTTGACAGAAGCGGCCGCTCCCGTCAATAAGCTCTCACGCTTTCCAATAAACTAAGGACACGTCAGGCCAACGCCTACGAGCGGGCCCGTCTCCCCATATCCGGCTCCCGCGCGGACGAGCCTTCGGCACGGTAAACCGCGTTTAATCGAAAGCGCCCCTCCGGGCACCCCGTAGCCCCGTTCACCACATCAACGGCCGCTCGGATGCTACGCCAATGATACATCGACCGGTAAATAAAATAAACCAAACAACGAAAAAAAAGGGGTTGCAACACGAGGACTTCCCAGGGGGTCACCCATCCTAGTACTACTCTCGCCCAAGCACGCTTAACTGCGGAGTTCTGATGGGATCCGGTGCATTAGTGCTGGTATGATCGCAACCGAAAGAATACCACCTCCTTATTCCTTTATACCTTTCCACGCCTTGATCCATGCCCACCTATGCTCTCATGTGTGGCCTTCGTTACGCGTCTCGGGCTCGCCGTGCGCGCGCGCGCGCCTTCGTCATAGCCTTCCTTTGACAGAAGCGGCCGCTCCCGTCAATAAGCTCTCACGCTTTCCAATAAACTAAGGACACGTCAGGCTACGAGCGGGCCCGTCTCCCCATATCCGGCTCCCGCGCGGACGAGCCTTCGGCACGGTAAACCGCGTTTAATCGAAAGCGCCCCTCCGGGCACCCCGTAGCCCCGTTCACCACATCAACGGCCGCTCGGATGCTACGCCAATGATACATCGACCGGTAAATAAAATAAACCAAACAACGAAAAAAAAGGGGTTGCAACACGAGGACTTCCCAGGGGGTCACCCATCCTAGTACTACTCTCGCCCAAGCACGCTTAACTGCGGAGTTCTGATGGGATCCGGTGCATTAGTGCTGGTATGATCGCAACCGAAAGAATACCACCTCCTTATTCCTTTATACCTTTCCACGCCTTGATCCATGCCCACCTATGCTCTCATGTGTGGCCTTCGTTACGCGTCTCGGGCCCGCCGTGCGCGCGCGCGCGCGCCTTCGTCATAGCCTTCCTTTGACAGAAGCGGCCGCTCCCGTCAATAAGCTCTCACGCTTTCCAATAAACTAAGGACACGTCAGGCCAACGCCTACGAGCGGGCCCGTCTCCCCATATCCGGCTCCCGCGCGGACGAGCCTTCGGCACGGTAAACCGCGTTTAATCGAAAGCGCCCCTCCGGGCACCCCGTAGCCCCGTTCACCACATCAACGGCCGCTCGGATGCTACGCCAATGATACATCTACCGGTAAATAAAATAAACCAAACAACGAAAAAAAAGGGGTTGCAACACGAGGACTTCCCAGGGGGTCACCCATCCTAGTACTACTCTCGCCCAAGCACGCTTAACTGCGGAGTTCTGATGGGATCCGGTGCATTAGTGCTGGTATGATCGCAACCGTAAGAATACCACCTCCTTATTCCTTTATACCTTTCCACGCCTTGATCCATGCCCACCTATGCTCTCATGTGTGGCCTTCGTTACGCGTCTCGGGCCCGCCGTGCGCGCGCGCGCGCCTTCGTCATATCCTTCCTTTGACAGAAGCGGCCGCTCCCGTCAATAAGCTCTCACGCTTTCCAATAAACTAAGGACACGTCAGGCCAACGCCTACGAGCGGGCCCGTCTCCCCATATCCGGCTCCCGCGCGGACGAGCCTTCGGCACGGTAAACCGCGTTTAATCGAAAGCGCCCCTCCGGGCACCCCGTAGCCCCGTTCACCACATCAACGGCCGCTCGGATGCTACGCCAATGATACATCGACCGGTAAATAAAATAAACCAAACAACGAAAAAAAAGGGGTTGCAACACGAGGACTTCCCAGGGGGTCACCCATCCTAGTACTACTCTCGCCCAAGCACGCTTAACTGCGGAGTTCTGATGGGATCCGGTGCATTAGTGCTGGTATGATCGCAACCGAAAGAATACCACCTCCTTATTCCTTTATACCTTTCCACGCCTTGATCCATGCCCACCTATGCTCTCATGTGTGGCCTTCGTTACGCGTCTCGGGCCCGCCGTGCGCGCGCGCGCGCCTTCGTCATAGCCTTCCTTTGACAGAAGCGGCCGCTCCCGTCAATAAGCTCTCACGCTTTCCAATAAACTAAGGACACGTCAGGCCAACGCCTACGAGCGGGCCCGTCTCCCCATATCCGGCTCCCGCGCGGACGAGCCTTCGGCACGGTAAACCGCGTTTAATCGAAAGCGCCCCTCCGGGCACCCCATAGCCCCGTTCACCACATCAACGGCCGCTCGGATGCTACGCCAATGATACATCGACCGGTAAATAAAATAAACCAAACAACGAAAAAAAAGGGGTTGCAACACGAGGACTTCCCAGGGGGTCACCCATCCTAGTACTACTCTCGCCCAAGCACGCTTAACTGCGGAGTTCTGATGGGATCCGGTGCATTAGTGCTGGTATGATCGCAACCGAAAGAATACCACCTCCTTATTCCTTTATACCTTTCCACGCCTTGATCCATGCCCACCTATGCTCTCATGTGTGGCCTTCGTTACGCGTCTCGGGCTCGCCGTGCGCGCGCGCGCGCCTTCGTCATAGCCTTCCTTTGACAGAAGCGGCCGCTCCCGTCAATAAGCTCTCACGCTTTCCAATAAACTAAGGACACGTCAGGCTACGAGCGGGCCCGTCTCCCCATATCCGGCTCCCGCGCGGACGAGCCTTCGGCACGGTAAACCGCGTTTAATCGAAAGCGCCCCTCCGGGCACACCGTAGCCCCGTTCACCACATCAACGGCCGCTCGGATGCTACGCCAATGATACATCGACCGGTAAATAAAATAAACCAAATAACGAAAAAAAAGGGGTTGCAACACGAGGACTTCCCAGGGGGTCACCCATCCTAGTACTACTCTCGCCCAAGCACGCTTAACTGCGGAGTTCTGATGGGATCCGGTGCATTAGTGCTGGTATGATCGCAACCGAAAGAATACCACCTCCTTATTCCTTTATACCTTTCCACGCCTTGATCCATGCCCACCTATGCTCTCATGTGTGGCCTTCGTTACGCGTCTCGGGCCCGCCGTGCGCGCGCGCGCGCCTTCGTCATAGCCTTCCTTTGACAGAAGCGGCCGCTCCCGTCAATAAGCTCTCACGCTTTCCAATAAACTAAGGACACGTCAGGCCAACGCCTACGAGCGGGCCCGTCTCCCCATATCCGGCTCCCGCGCGGACGAGCCTTCGGCACAGTAAACCGCGTTTAATCGAAAGCGCCCCTCCGGGCACCCCGTAGCCCCGTTCACCACATCAGCGGCCGCTCGGATGCTACGCCAATGATACATCGACCGGTAAATAAAATAAACCAAACAACGAAAAAAAAGGGGTTGCAACACGAGGACTTCCCATGGGGTCACCCATCCTAGTACTACTCTCGCCCAAGCACGCTTAACTGCGGAGTTCTGATGGGATCCGGTGCACTAGTGCTGGTATGATCGCAACCGAAAGAATACCACCTCCTTATTCCTTTATACCTTTCCACGCCTTGATCCATGCCCACCTATGCTCTCATGTGTGGCCTTCGTTACGCGTCTCGGGCCCGCCGTGCGCGCGCGCGCGCCTTCGTCATAGCCTTCCTTTGACAGAAGCGGCCGCTCCCGTCAATAAGCTCTCACGCTTTCCAATAAACTAAGGACACGTCAGGCCAACGCCTACGAGCGGGCCCGTCTCCCCATATCCGGCTCCCGCGCGGACGAGCCTTCGGCACGGTAAACCGCGTTTAATCGAAAGCGCCCCTCCGGGCACCCCGTAGCCCCGTTCACCACATCAACGGCCGCTCGGATGCTACGCCAATGATACATCGACCGGTAAATAAAATAAACCAAACAACGAAAAAAAAGGGGTTGCAACACGAGGACTTCCCAGGGGGTCACCCATCCTAGTACTACTCTCGCCCAAGCACGCTTAACTGCGGAGTTCTGATGGGATCCGGTGCATTAGTGCTGGTATGATCGCAACCGAAAGAATACCACCTCCTTATTCCTTTATACCTTTCCACGCCTTGATCCATGCCCACCTATGCTCTCATGTGTGGCTTTCGTTACGCGTCTCGGGCCCGCCGTGCGCGCGCGCGCGCGCCTTCGTCATAGCCTTCCTTTGACAGAAGCGGCCGCTCCCGTCAATAAGCTCTCACGCTTTCCAATAAACTAAGGACACGTCAGGCCAACGCCTACGAGCGGGCCCGTCTCCCCATATCCGGCTCCCGCGCGGACGAGCCTTCGGCACGGTAAACCGCGTTTAATCGAAAGCGCCCCTCCGGGCACCCCGTAGCCCCGTTCACCACATCAACGGCCGCTCGGATGCTACGCCAATGATACATCGACCGGTAAATAAAATAAACCAAACAACGAAAAAAAAGGGGTTGCAACACGAGGACTTCCCAGGGGGTCACCCATCCTAGTACTACTCTCGCCCAAGCACGCTTAACTGCGGAGTTCTGATGGGATCCGGTGCATTAGTGCTGGTATGATCGCAACCGAAAGAATACCACCTCCTTATTCCTTTATACATTTCCACGCCTTGATCCATGCCCACCTATGCTCTCATGTGTGGCCTTCGTTACGCGTCTCGGGCCCGCCGTGCGCGCGGCGGCGCGCCTTCGTCATAGCCTTCCTTTGACAGAAGCGGCCGCTCCCGTCAATAAGCTCTCACGCTTTCCAATAAACTAAGGACACGTCAGGCCAACGCCTACGAGCGGGCCCGTCTCCCCATATCCGGCTCCCGCGCGGACGAGCCTTCGGCACGGTAAACCGCGTTTAATCGAAAGCGCCCCTCCGGGCACCCCGTAGCCCCGTTCACCACATCAACGGCCGCTCGGATGCTACGCCAATGATACATCGACCGGTAAATAAAATAAACCAAACAACGAAAAAAAAGGGGTTGCAACACGAGGACTTCCCAGGGGGTCACCCATCCTAGTACTACTCTCGCCCAAGCACGCTTAACTGCGGAGTTCTGATGGGATCCGGTGCATTAGTGCTGGTATGATCGCAACCGAAAGAATACCACCTCCTTATTCCTTTATACATTTCCACGCCTTGATCCATGCCCACCTATGCTCTCATGTGTGGCCTTCGTTACGCGTCTCGGGCCCGCCGTGCGCGCGCGCGCGCCTTCGTCATAGCCTTCCTTTGACAGAAGCGGCCGCTCCCGTCAATAAGCTCTCACGCTTTCCAATAAACTAAGGACACGTCAGGCCAACGCCTACGAGCGGGCCCGTCTCCCCATATCCGGCTCCCGCGCGGACGAGCCTTCGGCACGGTAAACCGCGTTTAATCGAAAGCGCCCCTCCGGGCACCCCGTAGCCCCGTTCACCACATCAACGGCCGCTCGGATGCTACGCCAATGATACATCGACCGGTAAATAAAATAAACCAAACAACGAAAAAAAAGGGGTTGCAACACGAGGACTTCCCAGGGGGTCACCCATCCTAGTACTACTCTCGCCCAAGCACGCTTAACTGCGGAGTTCTGATGGGATCCGGTGCACTAGTGCTGGTATGATCGCAACCGAAAGAATACCACCTCCTTATTCCTTTATACCTTTCCACGCCTTGATCCATGCCCACCTATGCTCTCATGTGTGGCCTTCGTTACGCGTCTCGGGCCCGCCGTGCGCGCGAGCGCGCGCCTTCGTCATAGCCTTCCTTTGACAAAAGCGGCCGCTCCCGTCAATAAGCTCTCACGCTTTCCAATAAACTAAGGACACGTCAGGCCAACGCCTACGAGCGGGCCCGTCTCCCCATATCCGGCTCCCGCGCGGACGAGCCTTCGGCACGGTAAACCGCGTTTAATCGAAAGCGCCCCTCCGGGCACCCCGTAGCCCCGTTCACCACATCAACGGCCGCTCGGATGCTACGCCAATGATACATCGACCGGTAAATAAAATAAACCAAACAACGAAAAAAAAGGGGTTGCAACACGAGGACTTCCCAGGGGGTCACCCATCCTAGTACTACTCTCGCCCAAGCACGCTTAACTGCGGAGTTCTGATGGGATCCGGTGCATTAGTGCTGGTATGATCGCAACCGAAAGAATACCACCTCCTTATTCCTTTATACCTTTCCACGCCTTGATCCATGCCCACCTATGCTCTCATGTGTGGCCTTCGTTACGCGTCTCGGGCCCGCCGTGCGCGCGCGCGCGCCTTCGTCATAGCCTTCCTTTGACAGAAGCGGCCGCTCCCGTCAATAAGCTCTCACGCTTTCCAATAAACTAAGGACACGTCAGGCCAACGCCTACGAGCGGGCCCGTCTCCCCATATCCGGCTCCCGCGCGGACGAGCCTTCGGCACGGTAAACCGCGTTTAATCGAAAGCGCCCCTCCGGGCACCCCGTAGCCCCGTTCACCACATCAACGGCCGCTCGGATGCTACGCCAATGATACATCGACCGGTAAATAAAATAAACCAAACAACGAAAAAAAAGGGGTTGCAACACGAGGACTTCCCAGGGGGTCACCCATCCTAGTACTACTCTCGCCCCAAGCACGCTTAACTGCGGAGTTCTGATGGGATCCGGTGCATTAGTGCTGGTATGATGGCAACCGAAAGAATACACCTCCTTATTCCTTTATACATTTCCACGCCTTGATCCATGCCCACCTATGCTCTCATGTGTGGCCTTCGTTACGTGTCTCGGGCCCGCCGTGCGCGCGCGCGCGCCTTCGTCATAGCCTTCCTTTGACAGAAGCGGCCGCTCCCGTCAATAAGCTCTCACGCTTTCCAATAAACTAAGGACACGTCAGGCTATGAGCGGGCCCGTCTCCCCATATCCGGCTCCCGCGCGGACGAGCCTTCGGCACAGTAAACCGCGTTTAATCGAAAGCGCCCCTCCGGGCACCCTGTAGCCCCGTTCACCACATCAACGGCCGCTCGGATGCTACGCCAATGATACATCGACCGGTAAATAAAATAAACCAAACAACGAAAAAAAAGGGGTTGCAACACGAGGACTTCCCAGGGGGTCACCCATCCTAGTACTACTCTCGCCCAAGCACGCTTAACTGCGGAGTTCTGATGGGATCCGGTGCATTAGTGCTGGTATGATCGCAACCGAAAGAATACCACCTCCTTATTCCTTTATACCTTTCCACGCCTTGATCCATGCCCACCTATGCTCTCATGTGTGGCCTTCGTAACGCGTCTCGGGCCCGCCGTGCGCGCGCGCGCGCCTTCGTCATAGCCTTCCTTTGACAGAAGCGGCCGCTCCCGTCAATAAGCTCTCACGCTTTTCAATAAACTAAGGACACGTCAGGCCAACGCCTACGAGCGGGCCCGTCTCCCCATATCCGGCTCCCGCGCGGACGAGCCTTCGGCACGGTAAACCGCGTTTAATCGAAAGCGCCCCTCCGGGCACCCCGTAGCCCCGTTCACCACATCAACGGCCGCTCGGATGCTACGCCAATGATACATCTACCGGTAAATAAAATAAACCAAACAACGAAAAAAAAGGGGTTGCAACACGAGGACTTCCCAGGGGGTCACCCATCCTAGTACTACTCTCGCCCAAGCACGCTTAACTGCGGAGTTCTGATGGGATCCGGTGCATTAGTGCTGGTATGATCGCAACCGTAAGAATACCACCTCCTTATTCCTTTATACCTTTCCACGCCTTGATCCATGCCCACCTATGCTCTCATGTGTGGCCTTCGTTACGCGTCTCGAGCCCGCCGTGCGCGCGCGGCGCGCCTTCGTCATATCCTTCCTTTGACAGAAGCGGCCGCTCCCGTCAATAAGCTCTCACGCTTTCCAATAAACTAAGGACACGTCAGGCCAACGCCTACGAGCGGGCCCGTCTCCCCATATCCGGCTCCCGCGCGGACGAGCCTTCGGCACGGTAAACCGCGTTTAATCGAAAGCGCCCCTCCGGGCACCCCGTAGCCCCGTTCACCACATCAACGGCCGCTCGGATGCTACGCCAATGATACATCGACCGGTAAATAAAATAAACCAAACAACGAAAAAAAAGGGGTTGCAACACGAGGACTTCCCAGGGGGTCACCCATCCTAGTACTACTCTCGCCCAAGCACGCTTAACTGCGGAGTTCTGATGGGATCCGGTGCATTAGTGCTGGTATGATCGCAACCGAAAGAATACCACCTCCTTATTCCTTTATACCTTTCCACGCCTTGATCCATGCCCACCTATGCTCTCATGTGTGGCCTTCGTTACGCGTCTCGGGCCCGCCGTACGCGCGCGCGCGCCTTCGTCATAGCCTTCCTTTGACAGAAGCGGCCGCTCCCGTCAATAAGCTCTCACGCTTTCCAATAAACTAAGGACACGTCAGGCCAACGCCTACGAGCGGGCCCGTCTCCCCATATCCGGTTCCCGCGCGGACGAGCCTTCGGCACGGTAAACCGCGTTTAATCGAAAGCGCCCCTCCGGGCACCCCGTAGCCCCGTTCACCACATCAACGGCCGCTCGGATGCTACGCCAATGATACATCGACCGGTAAATAAAATAAACCAAACAACGAAAAAAAAGGGGTTGCAACACGAGGACTTCCCAGGGGGTCACCCATCCTAGTACTACTCTCGCCCAAGCACGCTTAACTGCGGAGTTCTGATGGGATCCGGTGCATTAGTGCTGGTATGATCGCAACCGAAAGAATACCACCTCCTTATTCCTTTATACCTTTCCACGCCTTGATCCATGCCCACCTATGCTCTCATGTGTGGCCTTCGTTACGCGTCTCGGGCTCGCCGTGCGCGCGCGCGCGCCTTCGTCATAGCCTTCCTTTGACAGAAGCGGCCGCTCCCGTCAATAAGCTCTCACGCTTTCCAATAAACTAAGGACACGTCAGGCTACGAGCGGGCCCGTCTCCCCATATCCGGCTCCCGCGCGGACGAGCCTTCGGCACGGTAATCCGCGTTTAATCGAAAGCGCCCCTCCGGGCACCCCGTAGCCCCGTTCACCACATCAACGGCCGCTCGGATGCTACGCCAATGATACATCGACCGGTAAATAAAATAAACCAAACAACGAAAAAAAAGGGGTTGCAACACGAGGACTTCCCAGGGGGTCACCCATCCTAGTACTACTCTCGCCCAAGCACGCTTAACTGCGGAGTTCTGATGGGATCCGGTGCATTAGTGCTGGTATGATCGCAACCGAAAGAATACCACCTCCTTATTCCTTTATACCTTTCCACGCCTTGATCCATGCCCACCTATGCTCTCATGTGTGGCCTTCGTTACGCGTCTCGGGCCCGCCGTGCGCGCGCGCGCGCCTTCGTCATAGCCTTCCTTTGACAGAAGCGGCCGCTCCCGTCAATAAGCTCTCACGCTTTCCAATAAACTAAGGACACGTCAGGCCAACGCCTACGAGCGGGCCCGTCTCCCCATATCCGGCTCCCGCGCGGACGAGCCTTCGGCACGGTAAACCGCGTTTAATCGAAAGCGCCCCTCCGGGCACCCCGTAGCCCCGTTCACCACATCAACGGCCGCTCGGATGCTACGCCAATGATACATCGACCGGTAAATAAAATAAACCAAACAACGAAAAAAAAGGGGTTGCAACACGAGGACTTCCCATGGGGTCACCCATCCTAGTACTACTCTCGCCCAAGCACGCTTAACTGCGGAGTTCTGATGGGATCCGGTGCACTAGTGCTGGTATGATCGCAACCGAAAGAATACCACCTCCTTATTCCTTTATACCTTTCCACGCCTTGATCCATGCCCACCTATGCTCTCATGTGTGGCCTTCGTTACGCGTCTCGAGCCCGCCGTGCGCGCGCGCGCGCCTTCGTCATAGCCTTCCTTTGACAGAAGCGGTCGCTCCCGTCAATAAGCTCTCACGCTTTCCAATAAACTAAGGACACGTCAGGCCAACCCCTACGAGCGGGCCCGTCTCCCCATATCCGGCTCCCGCGCGGACGAGCCTTCGGCACGGTAAACCGCGTTTAATCGAAAGCGCCCCTCCGGGCACCCCGTAGCCCCGTTCACCACATCAACGGCCGCTCGGATGCTACGCCAATGATACATCGACCGGTAAATAAAATAAACCAAACAACGAAAAAAAAGGGGTTGCAACACGAGGACTTCCCAGGGGGTCACCCATCCTAGTACTACTCTCGCCCAAGCACGCTTAACTGCGGAGTTCTGATGGGATCCGGTGCATTAGTGCTGGTATGATCGCAACCGAAAGAATACCACCTCCTTATTCCTTTATACCTTTCCACGCCTTGATCCATGCCCACCTATGCTCTCATGTGTGGCTTTCGTTACGCGTCTCGGGCCCGCCGTGCGCGCGCGCGCGCCTTCGTCATAGCCTTCCTTTGACAGAAGCGGCCGCTCCCGTCAATAAGCTCTCACGCTTTCCAATAAACTAAGGACACGTCAGGCCAACGCCTACGAGCGGGCCCGTCTCCCCATATCCGGCTCCCGCGCGGACGAGCCTTCGGCACGGTAAACCGCGTTTAATCGAAAGCGCCCCTCCGGGCACCCCGTAGCCCCGTTCACCACATCAACGGCCGCTCGGATGCTACGCCAATGATACATCGACCGGTAAATAAAATAAACCAAACAACGAAAAAAAAGGGGTTGCAACACGAGGACTTCCCAGGGGGTCACCCATCCTAGTACTACTCTCGCCCAAGCACGCTTAACTGCGGAGTTCTGATGGGATCCGGTGCATTAGTGCTGGTATGATCGCAACCGAAAGAATACCACCTCCTTATTCCTTTATACATTTCCACGCCTTGATCCATGCCCACCTATGCTCTCATGTGTGGCCTTCGTTACGCGTCTCGGGCCCGCCGTGCGCGCGCGCGCGCCTTCGTCATAGCCTTCCTTTGACAGAAGCGGCCGCTCCCGTCAATAAGCTCTCACGCTTTCCAATAAACTAAGGACACGTCAGGCTATGAGCGGGCCCGTCTCCCCATATCAGGCTCCCGCGCGGACGAGCCTTCGGCACAGTAAACCGCGTTTAATCGAAAGCGCCCCTCCGGGCACCCCGTAGCCCCGTTCACCACATCAACGGCCGCTCGGATGCTACGCCAATGATACATCGACCGGTAAATAAAATAAACCAAACAACGAAAAAAAAGGGGTTGCAACACGAGGACTTCCCAGGGGGTCACCCATCCTAGTACTACTCTCGCCCAAGCACGCTTAACTGCGGAGTTCTGATGGGATCCGGTGCATTAGTGCTGGTATGATCGCAACCGAAAGAATACCACCTCCTTATTCCTTTATACCTTTCCACGCCTTGATCCATGCCCACCTATGCTCTCATGTGTGGCCTTCGTTACGCGTCTCGGGCTCGCCGTGCGCGCGCGCGCGCCTTCGTCATAGCCTTCCTTTGACAGAAGCGGCCGCTCCCGTCAATAAGCTCTCACGCTTTCCAATAAACTAAGGACACGTCAGGCTACGAGCGGGCCCGTCTCCCCATATCCGGCTCCCGCGCGGACGAGCCTTCGGCACGGTAATCCGCGTTTAATCGAAAGCGCCCCTCCGGGCACCCCGTAGCCCCGTTCACCACATCAACGGCCGCTCGGATGCTACGCCAATGATACATCGACCGGTAAATAAAATAAACCAAACAACGAAAAAAAAGGGGTTGCAACACGAGGACTTCCCAGGGGGTCACCCATCCTAGTACTACTCTCGCCCAAGCACGCTTAACTGCGGAGTTCTGATGGGATCCGGTGCATTAGTGCTGGTATGATCGCAACCGAAAGAATACCACCTCCTTATTCCTTTATACCTTTCCACGCCTTGATCCATGCCCACCTATGCTCTCATGTGTGGCCTTCGTTACGCGTCTCGGGCCCGCCGTGCGCGCGCGCGCGCCTTCGTCATAGCCTTCCTTTGACAGAAGCGGCCGCTCCCGTCAATAAGCTCTCACGCTTTCCAATAAACTAAGGACACGTCAGGCCAACGCCTACGAGCGGGCCCGTCTCCCCATATCCGGCTCCCGCGCGGACGAGCCTTCGGCACGGTAAACCGCGTTTAATCGAAAGCGCCCCTCCGGGCACCCCGTAGCCCCGTTCACCACATCAACGGCCGCTCGGATGCTACGCCAATGATACATCGACCGGTAAATAAAATAAACCAAACAACGAAAAAAAAGGGGTTGCAACACGAGGACTTCCCATGGGGTCACCCATCCTAGTACTACTCTCGCCCAAGCACGCTTAACTGCGGAGTTCTGATGGGATCCGGTGCACTAGTGCTGGTATGATCGCAACCGAAAGAATACCACCTCCTTATTCCTTTATACCTTTCCACGCCTTGATCCATGCCCACCTATGCTCTCATGTGTGGCCTTCGTTACGCGTCTCGAGCCCGCCGTGCGCGCGCGCGCGCCTTCGTCATAGCCTTCCTTTGACAGAAGCGGTCGCTCCCGTCAATAAGCTCTCACGCTTTCCAATAAACTAAGGACACGTCAGGCCAACCCCTACGAGCGGGCCCGTCTCCCCATATCCGGCTCCCGCGCGGACGAGCCTTCGGCACGGTAAACCGCGTTTAATCGAAAGCGCCCCTCCGGGCACCCCGTAGCCCCGTTCACCACATCAACGGCCGCTCGGATGCTACGCCAATGATACATCGACCGGTAAATAAAATAAACCAAACAACGAAAAAAAAGGGGTTGCAACACGAGGACTTCCCAGGGGGTCACCCATCCTAGTACTACTCTCGCCCAAGCACGCTTAACTGCGGAGTTCTGATGGGATCCGGTGCATTAGTGCTGGTATGATCGCAACCGAAAGAATACCACCTCCTTATTCCTTTATACCTTTCCACGCCTTGATCCATGCCCACCTATGCTCTCATGTGTGGCTTTCGTTACGCGTCTCGGGCCCGCCGTGCGCGCGCGCGCGCCTTCGTCATAGCCTTCCTTTGACAGAAGCGGCCGCTCCCGTCAATAAGCTCTCACGCTTTCCAATAAACTAAGGACACGTCAGGCCAACGCCTACGAGCGGGCCCGTCTCCCCATATCCGGCTCCCGCGCGGACGAGCCTTCGGCACGGTAAACCGCGTTTAATCGAAAGCGCCCCTCCGGGCACCCCGTAGCCCCGTTCACCACATCAACGGCCGCTCGGATGCTACGCCAATGATACATCGACCGGTAAATAAAATAAACCAAACAACGAAAAAAAAGGGGTTGCAACACGAGGACTTCCCAGGGGGTCACCCATCCTAGTACTACTCTCGCCCAAGCACGCTTAACTGCGGAGTTCTGATGGGATCCGGTGCATTAGTGCTGGTATGATCGCAACCGAAAGAATACCACCTCCTTATTCCTTTATACATTTCCACGCCTTGATCCATGCCCACCTATGCTCTCATGTGTGGCCTTCGTTACGCGTCTCGGGCCCGCCGTGCGCGCGCGCGCGCCTTCGTCATAGCCTTCCTTTGACAGAAGCGGCCGCTCCCGTCAATAAGCTCTCACGCTTTCCAATAAACTAAGGACACGTCAGGCTATGAGCGGGCCCGTCTCCCCATATCAGGCTCCCGCGCGGACGAGCCTTCGGCACAGTAAACCGCGTTTAATCGAAAGCGCCCCTCCGGGCACCCCGTAGCCCCGTTCACCACATCAACGGCCGCTCGGATGCTACGCCAATGATACATCGACCGGTAAATAAAATAAACCAAACAACGAAAAAAAAGGGGTTGCAACACGAGGACTTCCCAGGGGGTCACCCATCCTAGTACTACTCTCGCCCAAGCACGCTTAACTGCGGAGTTCTGATGGGATCCGGTGCATTAGTGCTGGTATGATCGCAACCGAAAGAATACCACCTCCTTATTCCTTTATACCTTTCCACGCCTTGATCCATGCCCACCTATGCTCTCATGTGTGGCCTTCGTTACGCGTCTCGGGCTCGCCGTGCGCGCGCGCGCGCCTTCGTCATAGCCTTCCTTTGACAGAAGCGGCCGCTCCCGTCAATAAGCTCTCACGCTTTCCAATAAACTAAGGACACGTCAGGCTACGAGCGGGCCCGTCTCCCCATATCCGGCTCCCGCGCGGACGAGCCTTCGGCACGGTAATCCGCGTTTAATCGAAAGCGCCCCTCCGGGCACCCCGTAGCCCCGTTCACCACATCAACGGCCGCTCGGATGCTACGCCAATGATACATCGACCGGTAAATAAAATAAACCAAACAACGAAAAAAAAGGGGTTGCAACACGAGGACTTCCCAGGGGGTCACCCATCCTAGTACTACTCTCGCCCAAGCACGCTTAACTGCGGAGTTCTGATGGGATCCGGTGCATTAGTGCTGGTATGATCGCAACCGAAAGAATACCACCTCCTTATTCCTTTATACCTTTCCACGCCTTGATCCATGCCCACCTATGCTCTCATGTGTGGCCTTCGTTACGCGTCTCGGGCCCGCCGTGCGCGCGCGCGCGCCTTCGTCATAGCCTTCCTTTGACAGAAGCGGCCGCTCCCGTCAATAAGCTCTCACGCTTTCCAATAAACTAAGGACACGTCAGGCCAACGCCTACGAGCGGGCCCGTCTCCCCATATCCGGCTCCCGCGCGGACGAGCCTTCGGCACGGTAAACCGCGTTTAATCGAAAGCGCCCCTCCGGGCACCCCGTAGCCCCGTTCACCACATCAACGGCCGCTCGGATGCTACGCCAATGATACATCGACCGGTAAATAAAATAAACCAAACAACGAAAAAAAAGGGGTTGCAACACGAGGACTTCCCATGGGGTCACCCATCCTAGTACTACTCTCGCCCAAGCACGCTTAACTGCGGAGTTCTGATGGGATCCGGTGCACTAGTGCTGGTATGATCGCAACCGAAAGAATACCACCTCCTTATTCCTTTATACCTTTCCACGCCTTGATCCATGCCCACCTATGCTCTCATGTGTGGCCTTCGTTACGCGTCTCGAGCCCGCCGTGCGCGCGCGCGCGCCTTCGTCATAGCCTTCCTTTGACAGAAGCGGCCGCTCCCGTCAATAAGCTCTCACGCTTTCCAATAAACTAAGGACACGTCAGGCCAACCCCTACGAGCGGGCCCGTCTCCCCATATCCGGCTCCCGCGCGGACGAGCCTTCGGCACGGTAAACCGCGTTTAATCGAAAGCGCCCCTCCGGGCACCCCGTAGCCCCGTTCACCACATCAACGGCCGCTCGGATGCTACGCCAATGATACATCGACCGGTAAATAAAATAAACCAAACAACGAAAAAAAAGGGGTTGCAACACGAGGACTTCCCAGGGGGTCACCCATCCTAGTACTACTCTCGCCCAAGCACGCTTAACTGCGGAGTTCTGATGGGATCCGGTGCATTAGTGCTGGTATGATCGCAACCGAAAGAATACCACCTCCTTATTCCTTTATACCTTTCCACGCCTTGATCCATGCCCACCTATGCTCTCATGTGTGGCTTTCGTTACGCGTCTCGGGCCCGCCGTGCGCGCGCGCGCGCCTTCGTCATAGCCTTCCTTTGACAGAAGCGGCCGCTCCCGTCAATAAGCTCTCACGCTTTCCAATAAACTAAGGACACGTCAGGCCAACGCCTACGAGCGGGCCCGTCTCCCCATATCCGGCTCCCGCGCGGACGAGCCTTCGGCACGGTAAACCGCGTTTAATCGAAAGCGCCCCTCCGGGCACCCCGTAGCCCCGTTCACCACATCAACGGCCGCTCGGATGCTACGCCAATGATACATCGACCGGTAAATAAAATAAACCAAACAACGAAAAAAAAGGGGTTGCAACACGAGGACTTCCCAGGGGGTCACCCATCCTAGTACTACTCTCGCCCAAGCACGCTTAACTGCGGAGTTCTGATGGGATCCGGTGCATTAGTGCTGGTATGATCGCAACCGAAAGAATACCACCTCCTTATTCCTTTATACATTTCCACGCCTTGATCCATGCCCACCTATGCTCTCATGTGTGGCCTTCGTTACGCGTCTCGGGCCCGCCGTGCGCGCGCGCGCGCCTTCGTCATAGCCTTCCTTTGACAGAAGCGGCCGCTCCCGTCAATAAGCTCTCACGCTTTCCAATAAACTAAGGACACGTCAGGCTATGAGCGGGCCCGTCTCCCCATATCAGGCTCCCGCGCGGACGAGCCTTCGGCACAGTAAACCGCGTTTAATCGAAAGCGCCCCTCCGGGCACCCCGTAGCCCCGTTCACCACATCAACGGCCGCTCGGATGCTACGCCAATGATACATCGACCGGTAAATAAAATAAACCAAACAACGAAAAAAAAGGGGTTGCAACACGAGGACTTCCCAGGGGGTCACCCATCCTAGTACTACTCTCGCCCAAGCACGCTTAACTGCGGAGTTCTGATGGGATCCGGTGCATTAGTGCTGGTATGATCGCAACCGAAAGAATACCACCTCCTTATTCCTTTATACCTTTCCACGCCTTGATCCATGCCCACCTATGCTCTCATGTGTGGCCTTCGTTACGCGTCTCGGGGCCGCCGTGCGCGCACGCGCGCCTTCGTCATATCCTTCCTTTGACAGAAGCGGCCGCTCCCGTCAATAAGCTCTCACGCTTTCCAATAAACTAAGGACACGTCAGGCCAACGCCTACGAGCGGGCCCGTCTCCCCATATCCGGCTCCCGCGCGGACGAGCCTTCGGCACGGTAAACCGCGTTTAATCGAAAGCGCCCCTCCGGGCACCCCGTAGCCCCGTTCACCACATCAACGGCCGCTCGGATGCTACGCCAATGATACATCGACCGGTAAATAAAATAAACCAAACAACGAAAAAAAAGGGGTTGCAACACGAGGACTTCCCAGGGGGTCACCCATCCTAGTACTACTCTCGCCCAAGCACGCTTAACTGCGGAGTTCTGATGGGATCCGGTGCATTAGTGCTGGTATGATCGCAACCGAAAGAATACCACCTCCTTATTCCTTTATACCTTTCCACGCCTTGATCCATGCCCACCTATGCTCTCATGTGTGGCCTTCGTTACGCGTCTCGAGCCCGCCGTGCGCGCCCGCGCGACTTCGTCATAGCCTTCCTTTGACAGAAGCGGCCGCTCCCGTCAATAAGCTCTCACGCTTTCCAATAAACTAAGGACACGTCAGGCCAACGCCTACGAGCGGGCCCGTCTCCCCATATCCGGCTCCCGCGCGGACGAGCCTTCGGCACGGTAAACCGCGTTTAATCGAAAGCGCCCCTCCGGGCACCCCGTAGCCCCGTTCACCACATCAACGGCCGCTCGGATGCTACGCCAATGATACATCGACCGGTAAATAAAATAAACCAAACAACGAAAAAAAAGGGGTTGCAACACGAGGACTTCCCAGGGGGTCACCCATCCTAGTACTACTCTCGCCCAAGCACGCTTAACTGCGGAGTTCTGATGGGATCCGGTGCATTAGTGCTGGTATGATCGCAACCGAAAGAATACCACCTCCTTATTCCTTTATACCTTTCCACGCCTTGATCCATGCCCACCTATGCTCTCATGTGTGGCTTTCGTTACGCGTCTCGGGCCCGCCGTGCGCGCGCGCGCGCCTTCGTCATAGCCTTCCTTTGACAGAAGCGGCCGCTCCCGTCAATAAGCTCTCACGCTTTCCAATAAACTAAGGACACGTCAGGCCAACGCCTACGAGCGGGCCCGTCTCCCCATATCCGGCTCCCGCGCGGACGAGCCTTCGGCACGGTAAACCGCGTTTAATCGAAAGCGCCCCTCCGGGCACCCCGTAGCCCCGTTCACCACATCAACGGCCGCTCGGATGCTACGCCAATGATACATCGACCGGTAAATAAAATAAACCAAACAACGAAAAAAAAGGGGTTGCAACACGAGGACTTCCCAGGGGTCACCCATCCTAGTACTACTCTCGCCCAAGCACGCTTAACTGCGGAGTTCTGATGGGATCCGGTGCATTAGTGCTGGTATGATCGCAACCGAAAGAATACCACCTCCTTATTCCTTTATACATTTCCACGCCTTGATCCATGCCCACCTATGCTCTCATGTGTGGCCTTCGTTACGCGTCTCGGGCCCGCCGTGCGCGCGCGCGCGCCTTCGTCATAGCCTTCCTTTGACAGAAGCGGCCGCTCCCGTCAATAAGCTCTCACGCTTTCCAATAAACTAAGGACACGTCAGGCTATGAGCGGGCCCGTCTCCCCATATCAGGCTCCCGCGCGGACGAGCCTTCGGCACAGTAAACCGCGTTTAATCGAAAGCGCCCCTCCGGGCACCCCGTAGCCCCGTTCACCACATCAACGGCCGCTCGGATGCTACGCCAATGATACATCGATCGGTAAATAAAATAAACCAAACAACGAAAAAAAAGGGGTTGCAACACGAGGACTTCCCAGGGGGTCACCCATCCTAGTACTACTCTCGCCCAAGCACGCTTAACTGCGGAGTTCTGATGGGATCCGGTGCATTAGTGCTGGTATGATCGCAACCGAAAGAATACCACCTCCTTATTCCTTTATACCTTTCCACGCCTTGATCCATGCCCACCTATGCTCTCATGTGTGGCCTTCGTTACGCGTCTCGTGCCGGCCGTGCGCGCGCGCGCGCCTTCGTCATAGCCTTCCTTTGACAGAAGCGGCCGCTCCCGTCAATAAGCTCTCACGCTTTCCAATAAACTAAGGACACGTCAGGCCAACGCCTACGAGCGGGCCCGTCTCCCCATATCCGGCTCCCGCGCGGACGAGCCTTCGGCACGGTAAACCGCGTTTAATCGAAAGCGCCCCTCCGGGCACCCCGTAGCCCCGTTCACCACATCAACGGCCGCTCGGATGCTACGCCAATGATACATCTACCGGTAAATAAAATAAACCAAACAACGAAAAAAAAGGGGTTGCAACACGAGGACTTCCCAGGGGGTCACCCATCCTAGTACTACTCTCGCCCAAGCACGCTTAACTGCGGAGTTCTGATGGGATCCGGTGCATTAGTGCTGGTATGATCGCAACCGAAAGAATACCACCTCCTTATTCCTTTATACCTTTCCACGCCTTGATCCATGCCCACCTATGCTCTCATGTGTGGCCTTCGTTACGCGTCTCGGGGCCGCCGTGCGCGCACGCGCGCCTTCGTCATATCCTTCCTTTGACAGAAGCGGCCGCTCCCGTCAATAAGCTCTCACGCTTTCCAATAAACTAAGGACACGTCAGGCCAACGCCTACGAGCGGGCCCGTCTCCCCATATCCGGCTCCCGCGCGGACGAGCCTTCGGCACGGTAAACCGCGTTTAATCGAAAGCGCCCCTCCGGGCACCCCGTAGCCCCGTTCACCACATCAACGGCCGCTCGGATGCTACGCCAATGATACATCGACCGGTAAATAAAATAAACCAAACAACGAAAAAAAAGGGGTTGCAACACGAGGACTTCCCAGGGGGTCACCCATCCTAGTACTACTCTCGCCCAAGCACGCTTAACTGCGGAGTTCTGATGGGATCCGGTGCATTAGTGCTGGTATGATCGCAACCGAAAGAATACCACCTCCTTATTCCTTTATACCTTTCCACGCCTTGATCCATGCCCACCTATGCTCTCATGTGTGGCCTTCGTTACGCGTCTCGGGCCCGCCGTGCGCGCGCGCGCGCCTTCGTCATAGCCTTCCTTTGACAGAAGCGGCCGCTCCCGTCAATAAGCTCTCACGCTTTCCAATAAACTAAGGACACGTCAGGCCAACGCCTACGAGCGGGCCCGTCTCCCCATATCCGGCTCCCGCGCGGACGAGCCTTCGGCACGGTAAACCGCGTTTAATCGAAAGCGCCCCTCCGGGCACCCCGTAGCCCCGTTCACCACATCAACGGCCGCTCGGATGCTACGCCAATGATACATCGACCGGTAAATAAAATAAACCAAACAACGAAAAAAAAGGGGTTGCAACACGAGGACTTCCCAGGGGGTCACCCATCCTAGTACTACTCTCGCCCAAGCACGCTTAACTGCGGAGTTCTGATGGGATCCGGTGCATTAGTGCTGGTATGATCGCAACCGAAAGAATACCACCTCCTTATTCCTTTATACCTTTCCACGCCTTGATCCATGCCCACCTATGCTCTCATGTGTGGCCTTCGTTACGCGTCTCGGGCTCGCCGTGCGCGCGCGCGCGCCTTCGTCATAGCCTTCCTTTGACAGAAGCGGCCGCTCCCGTCAATAAGCTCTCACGCTTTCCAATAAACTAAGGACACGTCAGGCTACGAGCGGGCCCGTCTCCCCATATCCGGCTCCCGCGCGGACGAGCCTTCGGCACGGTAAACCGCGTTTAATCGAAAGCGCCCCTCCGGGCACCCCGTAGCCCCGTTCTCCACATCAACGGCCGCTCGGATGCTACGCCAATGATACATCGACCGGTAAATAAAATAAACCAAACAACGAAAAAAAAGGGGTTGCAACACGAGGACTTCCCAGGGGGTCACCCATCCTAGTACTACTCTCGCCCAAGCACGCTTAACTGCGGAGTTCTGATGGGATCCGGTGCATTAGTGCTGGTATGATCGCAACCGAAAGAATACCACCTCCTTATTCCTTTATACCTTTCCACGCCTTGATCCATGCCCACCTATGCTCTCATGTGTGGCCTTCGTTACGCGTCTCGGGCCCGCCGTGCGCGCGCGCGCGCCTTCGTCATAGCCTTCCTTTGACAGAAGCGGCCGCTCCCGTCAATAAGCTCTCACGCTTTCCAATAAACTAAGGACACGTCAGGCCAACGCCTACGAGCGGGCCCGTCTCCCCATATCCGGCTCCCGCGCGGACGAGCCTTCGGCACGGTAAACCGCGTTTAATCGAAAGCGCCCCTCCGGGCACCCCGTAGCCCCGTTCACCACATCAACGGCCGCTCGGATGCTACGCCAATGATACATCGACCGGTAAATAAAATAAACCAAACAACGAAAAAAAAGGGGTTGCAACACGAGGACTTCCCATGGGGTCACCCATCCTAGTACTACTCTCGCCCAAGCACGCTTAACTGCGGAGTTCTGATGGGATCCGGTGCATTAGTGCTGGTATGATCGCAACCGAAAGAATACCACCTCCTTATTCCTTTATACCGTTCCACGCCTTGATCCATGCCCACCTATGCTCTCATGTGTGGCCTTCGTTACGCGTCTCGGGCCCGCCGTGCGCGCGCGCGCGCCTTCGTCATAGCCTTCCTTTGACAGAAGCGGCCGCTCCCGTCAATAAGCTCTCACGCTTTCCAATAAACTAAGGACACGTCAGGCCAACGCCTACGAGCGGGCCCGTCTCCCCATATCCGGCTCCCGCGCGGACGAGCCTTCGGCACGGTAAACCGCGTTTAATCGAAAGCGCCCCTCCGGGCACCCCGTAGCCCCGTTCACCACATCAACGGCCGCTCGGATGCTACGCCAATGATACATCGACCGGTAAATAAAATAAACCAAACAACGAAAAAAAAGGGGTTGCAACACGAGGACTTCCCAGGGGGTCACCCATCCTAGTACTACTCTCGCCCAAGCACGCTTAACTACGGAGTTCTGATGGGATCCGGTGCATTAGTGCTGGTATGATCGCAACCGAAAGAATACCACCTCCTTATTCCTTTATACCTTTCCACGCCTTGATCCATGCCCACCTATGCTCTCATGTGTGGCCTTCGTTACGCGTTTCGGGCCCGCCGTGCGCGCGCGCGCGCCTTCGTCATAGCCTTCCTTTGACAGAAGCGGCCGCTCCCGTCAATAAGCTCTCACGCTTTCCAATAAACTAAGGACACGTCAGGCCAACGCCTACGAGCGGGCCCGTCTCCCCATATCCGGCTCCCGCGCGGACGAGCCTTCGGCACGGTAAACCGCGTTTAATCGAAAGCGCCCCTCCGGGCACCCCGTAGCCCCGTTCACCACATCAACGGCCGCTCGGATGCTACGCCAATGATACATCGACCGGTAAATAAAATAAACCAAACAACGAAAAAAAAGGGGTTGCAACACGAGGACTTCCCAGGGGGTCACCCATCCTAGTACTACTCTCGCCTAAGCACGCTTAACTGCGGAGTTCTGATGGGATCCGGTGCATTAGTGCTGGTTTGATCGCAACCGAAAGAATACCACCTCCTTATTCCTTTATACCTTTCCACGCCTTGATCCATGCCCACCTATGCTCTCATTTGTGGCCTTCGTTACGCGTCTCGGGCCCGCCGTGCGCGCGCGCGCGCCTTCGTCATAGCCTTCCTTTGACAGAAGCGGCCGCTCCCGTCAATAAGCTCTCACGCTTTCCAATAAACTAAGGACACGTCAGGCCAACGCCTACGAGCGGGCCCGTCTCCCCATATCCGGCTCCCGCGCGGACGAGCCTTCGGCACGGTAAACCGCGTTTAATCGAAAGCGCCCCTCCGGGCACCCCGTAGCCCCGTTCACCACATCAACGGCCGCTCGGATGCTACGCCAATGATACATCGACCGGTAAATAAAATAAACCAAACAACGAAAAAAAAGGGGTTGCAACACGAGGACTTCCCAGGGGGTCACCCATCCTAGTACTACTCTCGCCCAAGCACGCTTAACTGCGGAGTTCTGATGGGATCCGGTGCATTAGTGCTGGTATGATCGCAACCGAAAGAATACCACCTCCTTATTCCTTTATACCTTTCCACGCCTTGATCCATGCCCACCTATGCTCTCATGTGTGGCCTTCGTTACGCGTCTCGGGCTCGCCGTGCGCGCGCGCGCGCCTTCGTCATAGCCTTCCTTTGACAGAAGCGGCCGCTCCCGTCAATAAGCTCTCACGCTTTCCAATAAACTAAGGACACGTCAGGCTACGAGCGGGCCCGTCTCCCCATATCCGGCTCCCGCGCGGACGAGCCTTCGGCACGGTAAACCGCGTTTAATCGAAAGCGCCCCTCCGGGCACCCCGTAGCCCCGTTCTCCACATCAACGGCCGCTCGGATGCTACGCCAATGATACATCGACCGGTAAATAAAATAAACCAAACAACGAAAAAAAAGGGGTTGCAACACGAGGACTTCCCAGGGGGTCACCCATCCTAGTACTACTCTCGCCCAAGCACGCTTAACTGCGGAGTTCTGATGGGATCCGGTGCATTAGTGCTGGTATGATCGCAACCGAAAGAATACCACCTCCTTATTCCTTTATACCTTTCCACGCCTTGATCCATGCCCACCTATGCTCTCATGTGTGGCCTTCGTTACGCGTCTCGGGCCCCGCCGTGCGCGCGCGCGCGCCTTCGTCATAGCCTTCCTTTGACAGAAGCGGCCGCTCCCGTCAATAAGCTCTCACGCTTTCCAATAAACTAAGGACACGTCAGGCCAACGCCTACGAGCGGGCCCGTCTCCCCATATCCGGCTCCCGCGCGGACGAGCCTTCGGCACGGTAAACCGCGTTTAATCGAAAGCGCCCCTCCGGGCACCCCGTAGCCCCGTTCACCACATCAACGGCCGCTCGGATGCTACGCCAATGATACATCGACCGGTAAATAAAATAAACCAAACAACGAAAAAAAAGGGGTTGCAACACGAGGACTTCCCATGGGGTCACCCATCCTAGTACTACTCTCGCCCAAGCACGCTTAACTGCGGAGTTCTGATGGGATCCGGTGCATTAGTGCTGGTATGATCGCAACCGAAAGAATACCACCTCCTTATTCCTTTATACCGTTCCACGCCTTGATCCATGCCCACCTATGCTCTCATGTGTGGCCTTCGTTACGCGTCTCGGGCCCGCCGTGCGCGCGCGCGCGCCTTCGTCATAGCCTTCCTTTGACAGAAGCGGCCGCTCCCGTCAATAAGCTCTCACGCTTTCCAATAAACTAAGGACACGTCAGGCCAACGCCTACGAGCGGGCCCGTCTCCCCATATCCGGCTCCCGCGCGGACGAGCCTTCGGCACGGTAAACCGCGTTTAATCGAAAGCGCCCCTCCGGGCACCCCGTAGCCCCGTTCACCACATCAACGGCCGCTCGGATGCTACGCCAATGATACATCGACCGGTAAATAAAATAAACCAAACAACGAAAAAAAAGGGGTTGCAACACGAGGACTTCCCAGGGGGTCACCCATCCTAGTACTACTCTCGCCCAAGCACGCTTAACTACGGAGTTCTGATGGGATCCGGTGCATTAGTGCTGGTATGATCGCAACCGAAAGAATACCACCTCCTTATTCCTTTATACCTTTCCACGCCTTGATCCATGCCCACCTATGCTCTCATGTGTGGCCTTCGTTACGCGTTTCGGGCCCGCCGTGCGCGCGCGCGCGCCTTCGTCATAGCCTTCCTTTGACAGAAGCGACCGCTCCCGTCAATAAGCTCTCACGCTTTCCAATAAACTAAGGACACGTCAGGCCAACGCCTACGAGCGGGCCCGTCTCCCCATATCCGGCTCCCGCGCGGACGAGCCTTCGGCACGGTAAACCGCGTTTAATCGAAAGCGCCCCTCCGGGCACCCCGTAGCCCCGTTCACCACATCAACGGCCGCTCGGATGCTACGCCAATGATACATCGACCGGTAAATAAAATAAACCAAACAACGAAAAAAAAGGGGTTGCAACACGAGGACTTCCCAGGGGGTCACCCATCCTAGTACTACTCTCGCCTAAGCACGCTTAACTGCGGAGTTCTGATGGGATCCGGTGCATTAGTGCTGGTTTGATCGCAACCGAAAGAATACCACCTCCTTATTCCTTTATACCTTTCCACGCCTTGATCCATGCCCACCTATGCTCTCATTTGTGGCCTTCGTTACGCGTCTCGGGCCCGCCGTGCGCGCGCGCGCGCCTTCGTCATAGCCTTCCTTTGACAGAAGCGGCCGCTCCCGTCAATAAGCTCTCACGCTTTCCAATAAACTAAGGACACGTCAGGCCAACGCCTACGAGCGGGCCCGTCTCCCCATATCCGGCTCCCGCGCGGACGAGCCTTCGGCACGGTAAACCGCGTTTAATCGAAAGCGCCCCTCCGGGCACCCCGTAGCCCCGTTCACCACATCAACGGCCGCTCGGATGCTACGCCAATGATACATCGACCGGTAAATAAAATAAACCAAACAACGAAAAAAAAGGGGTTGCAACACGAGGACTTCCCAGGGGGTCACCCGTCCTAGTACTACTCTCGCCCAAGCACGCTTAACTGCGGAGTTCTGATGGGATCCGGTGCATTAGTGCTGGTATGATCGCAACCGAAAGAATACCACCTCCTTATTCCTTTATACCTTTCCACGCCTTGATCCATGCCCACCTATGCTCTCATGTGTGGCCTTCGTTAAGCGTCTCGGGCCCGCCGTGCGCGCGCGCGCGCCTTCGTCATAGCCTTCCTTTGACAGAAGCGGCCGCTCCCGTCAATAAGCTCTCACGCTTTCCAATAAACTAAGGACACGTCAGGCCAACGCCTACGAGCGGGCCCGTCTCCCCATATCCGGCTCCCGCGCGGACGAGCCTTCGGCACGGTAAACCGCGTTTAATCGAAAGCGCCCCTCCGGGCACCCCGTAGCCCCGTTCACCACATCAACGGCCGCTCGGATGCTACGCCAATGATACATCGACCGGTAAATAAAATAAACCAAACAACGAAAAAAAAGGGGTTGCAACACGAGGACTTCCCAGGGGGTCACCCATCCTAGTACTACTATCGCCCAAGCACGCTTAACTGCGGAGTTCTGATGGGATCCGGTGCATTAGTGCTGGTATGATCGCAACCGAAAGAATACCACCTCCTTATTCCTTTATACCTTTCCACGCCTTGATCCATGCCCACCTATGCTCTCATGTGTGGCCTTCGTTACGCGTCTCGGGCCCGCCGTGCGCGCGCGCGCGCCTTCGTCATAGCCTTCCTTTGACAGAAGCGGCCGCTCCCGTCAATAAGCTCTCACGCTTTCCAATAAACTAAGGACACGTCAGGCCAACGCCTACGAGCGGGCCCGTCTCCCCATATCCGGCTCCCGCGCGGACGAGCCTTCGGCACGGTAAACCGCGTTTAATCGAAAGCGCCCCTCCGGGCACCCCGTAGCCCCGTTCACCACATCAACGGCCGCTCGGATGCTACGCCAATGATACATCGACCGGTAAATAAAATAAACCAAACAACGAAAAAAAAGGGGTTGCAACACGAGGACTTCCCAGGGGGTCACCCATCCTAGTACTACTCTCGCCCAAGCACGCTTAACTGCGTAGTTCTGATGGGATCCGGTGCATTAGTGCTGGTATGATCGCAACCGAAAGAATACCACCTCCTTATTCCTTTATACCTTTCCACGCCTTGATCCATGCCCACCTATGCTCTCATGTGTGGCATTCGTTACGCGTCTCGGGCCCGCCGTGCGCGCGCGCGCGCCTTCGTCATAGCCTTCCTTTGACAGAAGCGGCCGCTCCCGTCAATAAGCTCTCACGCTTTCCAATAAACTAAGGACACGTCAGGCCAACGCCTACGAGCGGGCCCGTCTCCCCATATCCGGCTCCCGCGCGGACGAGCCTTCGGCACGGTAAACCGCGTTTAATCGAAAGCGCCCCTCCGGGCACCCCGTAGCCCCGTTCACCACATCAACGGCCGCTCGGATGCTACGCCAATGATACATCGACCGGTAAATAAAATAAACCAAACAACGAAAAAAAAGGGGTTGCAACACGAGGACTTCCCAGGGGGTCACCCATCCTAGTACTACTCTCGCCCAAGCACGCTTAACTGCGGAGTTCTGATGGGATCCGGTGCATTAGTGCTGGTATGATCGCAACCGAAAGAATACCACCTCCTTATTCCTTTATACCTTTCCACGCCTTGATCCATGCCCACCTATGCTCTCATGTGTGGCCTTCGTTACGCGTCTCGGGCCCGCCGTGCGCGCGCGCGCGCCTTCGTCATAGCCTTCCTTTGACAGAAGCGGCCGCTCCCGTCAATAAGCTCTCACGCTTTCCAATAAACTAAGGACACGTCAGGCCAACGCCTACGAGCGGGCCCGTCTCCCCATAACCGGCTCCCGCGCGGACGAGCCTTCGGCACGGTAAACCGCGTTTAATCGAAAGCGCCCCTCCGGGCACCCCGTAGCCCCGTTCACCACATCAACGGCCGCTCGGATGCTACGCCAATGATACATCGACCGGTAAATAAAATAAACCAAACAACGAAAAAAAAGGGGTTGCAACACGAGGACTTCCCAGGGGGTCACCCATCCTAGTACTACTCTCGCCCAAGCACGCTTAACTGCGGAGTTCTGATGGGATCCGGTGCATTAGTGCTGGTATGATCGCAACCGAAAGAATACCACCTCCTTATTCCTTTATACCTTTCCACGCCTTGATCCATGCCCACCTATGCTCTCATGTGTGGCCTTCGTTACGCGTCTCGGGCCCGCCGTGCGCGCGCGCGCGCCTTCGTCATAGCCTTCCTTTGACAGAAGCGGCCGCTCCCGTCAATAAGCTCTCACGCTTTCCAATAAACTAAGGACACGTCAGGCCAACGCCTACGAGCGGGCCCGTCTCCCCATATCCGGCTCCCGCGCGGACGAGCCTTCGGCACGGTAAACCGCGTTTAATCGAAAGCGCCCCTCCGGGCACCCCGTAGCCCCGTTCACCACATCAACGGCCGCTCGGATGCTACGCCAATGATACATCGACCGCTAAATAAAATAAACCAAACAACGAAAAAAAAGGGGTGGCAACACGAGGACTTCCCAGGGGGTCACCCATCCTAGTACTACTCTCGCCCAAGCACGCTTAACTGCGGAGTTCTGATGGGATCCGGTGCATTAGTGCTGGTATGATCGCAACCGAAAGAATACCACCTCCTTATTCCTTTATACCTTTCCACGCCTTGATCCATGCCCACCTATGCTCTCATGTGTGGCCTTCGTTACGCGTCTCGGGCCCGCCGTGCGCGAGCGCGCGCCTTCGTCATAGCCTTCCTTTGACAGAAGCGGCCGCTCCCGTCAATAAGCTCTCACGCTTTCCAATAAACTAAGGACACGTCAGGCCAACGCCTACGAGCGGGCCCGTCTCCCCATATCCGGCTCCCGCGCGGACGAGTCTTCGGCACGGTAAACCGCGTTTAATCGAAAGCGCCCCTCCGGGCACCCCGTTCACCACATCAACGGCCGCTCGGATGCTACGCCAATGATACATCGACCGGTAAATAAAATAAACCAAACAACGAAAAAAAAGGGGTTGCAACACGAGGACTTCCCAGGGGGTCACCCATCCTAGTACTACTCTCGCCCAAGCACGCTTAACTGCGGAGTTCTGATGGGATCCGGTGCATTAGTGCTGGTATAATCGCAACCGAAAGAATACCACCTCCTTATTCCTTTATACCTTTCCCCGCCTTGATCCATGCCCACCTATGCTCTCATGTGTGGCCTTCGTTACGCGTCTCGGGCCCGCCGTGCGCGCGCGCGCGCCTTCGTCATAGCCTTCCATTGACAGAAGCGGCCGCTCCCGTCAATAAGCTCTCACGCTTTCCAATAAACTAAGGACACGTCAGGCCAACGCCTACGAGCGGGCCCGTCTCCCCATATCCGGCTCCCGCGCGGACGAGCCTTCGGGACGGTAAACCGCGTTTAATCGAAAGCGCCCCTCCGGGCACCCCGTAGCCCCGTTCACCACATCAACGGCCGCTCGGATGCTACGCCAATGATACATCGACCGGTAAATAAAATAAACCAAACAACGAAAAAAAAGGGGTTGCAACACGAGGACTTCCCAGGGGGTCACCCATCCTAGTACTACTCTCGCCCAAGCACGCTTAGCTGCGGAGTTCTGATGGGATCCGGTGCATTAGTGCTGGTATGATCGCAACCGAAAGAATACCACCTCCTTATTCCTTTATACCTTTCCACGCCTTGATCCATGCCCACCTATGCTCTCATGTGTGGCCTTCGTTACGCGTCTCGGGCTCGCCGTGCGCGCGCGCGCGCCTTCGTCATAGCCTTCCTTTGACAGAAGCGGCCGCTCCCGTCAATAAGCTCTCACGCTTTCCAATAAACTAAGGACACGTCAGGCTACGAGCGGGCCCGTCTCCCCATATCCGGCTCCCGCGCGGACGAGCCTTCGGCACGGTAAACCGCGTTTAATCGAAAGCGCCCCTCCGGGCACCCCGTAGCCCCGTTCACCACATCAACGGCCGCTCGGATGCTACGCCAATGATACATCGACCGGTAAATAAAATAAACCAAACAACGAAAAAAAAGGGGTTGCAACACGAGGACTTCCCAGGGGGTCACCCATCCTAGTACTACTCTCGCCCAAGCACGCTTAACTGCGGAGTTCTGATGGGATCCGGTGCATTAGTGCTGGTATGATCGCAACCGAAAGAATACCACCTCCTTATTCCTTTATACCTTTCCACGCCTTGATCCATGCCCACCTATGCTCTCATGTGTGGCCTTCGTTACGCGTCTCGGGCCCGCCGTGCGCGCGCGCGCGCCTTCGTCATAGCCATCCTTTGACAGAAGCGGCCGCTCCCGTCAATAAGCTCTCACGCTTTCCAATAAACTAAGGACACGTCAGGCCAACGCCTACGAGCGGGCCCGTCTCCCCATATCCGGCTCCCGCGCGGACGAGCCTTCGGCACGGTAAACCGCGTTTAATCGAAAGCGCCCCTCCGGGCACCCCGTAGCCCCGTTCACCACATCAACGGCCGCTCGGATGCTACGCCAATGATACATCGACCGGTAAATAAAATAAACCAAACAACGAAAAAAAAGGGGTTGCAACACGAGGACTTCCCATGGGGTCACCCATCCTAGTACTACTCTCGCCCAAGCACGCTTAACTGCGGAGTTCTGATGGGATCCGGTGCATTAGTGCTGGTATGATCGCAACCGAAAGAATACCACCTCCTTATTCCTTTATACCTTTCCACGCCTTGATCCATGCCCACCTATGCTCTCATGTGTGGCCTTCGTTACGCGTCTCAGGCCCGCCGTGCGCGCGCGCGCGCCTTCGTCATAGCCTTCCTTTGACAGAAGCGGCCGCTCCCGTCAATAAGCTCTCACGCTTTCCAATAAACTAAGGACACGTCAGGCCAACGCCTACGAGCGGGCCCGTCTCCCCATATCCGGCTCCCGCGCGGACGAGCCTTCGGCACGGTAAACCGCGTTTAATCGAAAGCGCCCCTCCGGGCACCCCGTAGCCCCGTTCACCACATCAACGGCCGCTCGGATGCTACGCCAATGATACATCGACCGGTAAATAAAATAAACCAAACAACGAAAAAAAAGGGGTTGCAACACGAGGACTTCCCAGGGGGTCACCCATCCTAGTACTACTCTCGCCCAAGCACGCTTAACTGCGGAGTTCTGATGGGATCCGGTGCATTAGTGCTGGTATGATCGCAACCGAAAGAATACCACCTCCTTATTCCTTTATACCTTTCCACGCCTTGATCCATGCCCACCTATGCTCTCATGTGTGGCCTTCGTTACGCGTCTCGGGCCCGCCGTGCGCGCGCGCGCGCCTTCGTCATAGCCTTCCTTTGACAGAAGCGGCCGCTCCCGTCAATAAGCTCTCACGCTTTCCAATAAACTAAGGACACGTCAGGCCAACGCCTACGAGCGGGCCCGTCTCCCCATATCCGGATCCCGCGCGGACGAGCCTTCGGCACGGTAAACCGCGTTTAATCGAAAGCGCCCCTCCGGGCACCCCGTAGCCCCGTTCACCACATCAACGGCCGCTCGGATGCTACGCCAATGATACATCGACCGGTAAATAAAATAAACCAAACAACGAAAAAAAAGGGGTTGCAACACGAGGACTTCCCAGGGGGTCACCCATCCTAGTACTACTCTCGCCTAAGCACGCTTAACTGCGGAGTTCTGATGGGATCCGGTGCATTAGTGCTGGTTTGATCGCAACCGAAAGAATACCACCTCCTTATTCCTTTATACCTTTCCACGCCTTGATCCATGCCCACCTATGCTCTCATGTGTGGCCTTCGTTACGCGTCTCGGGCCCGCCGTGCGCGCGCGCGCGCCTTCGTCATAGCCTTCCTTTGACAGAAGCGGCCGCTCCCGTCAATAAGCTCTCACGCTTTCCAATAAACTAAGGACACGTCAGGCCAACGCCTACGAGCGGGCCCGTCTCCCCATATCCGGCTCCCGCGCGGACGAGCCTTCGGCACGGTAAACCGCGTTTAATCGAAAGCGCCCCTCCGGGCACCCCGTAGCCCCGTTCACCACATCAACGGCCGCTCGGATGCTACGCCAATGATACATCGACCGGTAAATAAAATAAACCAAACAACGAAAAAAAAGGGGTTGCAACACGAGGACTTCCCATGGGGTCACCCATCCTAGTACTACTCTCGCCCAAGCACGCTTAACTGCGGAGTTCTGATGGGATCCGGTGCATTAGTGCTGGTATGATCGCAACCGAAAGAATACCACCTCCTTATTCCTTTATACCTTTCCACGCCTTGATCCATGCCCACCTATGCTCTCATGTGTGGCCTTCGTTACGCGTCTCGGGCCCGCCGTGCGCGCGCGCGCGCCTTCGTCATAGCCTTCCTTTGACAGAAGCGGCCGCTCCCGTCAATAAGCTCTCACGCTTTCCAATAAACTAAGGACACGTCAGGCCAACGCCTACGAGCGGGCCCGTCTCCCCATATCCGGCTCCCGCGCGGACGAGCCTTCGGCACGGTAAACCGCGTTTAATCGAAAGCGCCCCTCCGGGCACCCCGTAGCCCCGTTCACCACATCAACGGCCGCTCGGATGCTACGCCAATGATACATCGACCGGTAAATAAAATAAACCAAACAACGAAAAAAAAGGGGTTGCAACACGAGGACTTCCCAGGGGGTCACCCATCCTAGTACTACTCTCGCCCAAGCACGCTTAACTGCGGAGTTCTGATGGGATCCGGTGCATTAGTGCTGGTATGATCGCAACCGAAAGAATACCACCTCCTTATTCCTTTATACCTTTCCACGCCTTGATCCATGCCCACCTATGCTCTCATGTGTGGCCTTCGTTACACGTCTCGGGCCCGCCGTGCGCACGCGCGCGCCTTCGTCATCGCCTTCCTTTGACAGAAGCGGCCACTCCCGTCAATAAGCTCTCACGCTTTCCAATAAACTAAGGACACGTCAGGCCAACGCCTACGAGCGGGCCCGTCTCCCCATATCCGGATCCCGCGCGGACGAGCCTTCGGCACGGTAAACCGCGTTTAATCGAAAGCGCCCCTCCGGGCACCCCGTAGCCCCGTTCACCACATCAACGGCCGCTCGGATGCTACGCCAATGATACATCGACCGGTAAATAAAATAAACCAAACAACGAAAAAAAAGGGGTTGCAACACGAGGACTTCCCAGGGGGTCACCCATCCTAGTACTACTCTCGCCTAAGCATGCTTAACTGCGGAGTTCTGATGGGATCCGGTGCATTAGTGCTGGTTTGATCGCAACCGAAAGAATACCACCTCCTTATTCCTTTATACCTTTCCACGCCTTGATCCATGCCCACCTATGCTCTCATGTGTGGCCTTCGTTACGCGTCTCGGGCCCGCCGTGCGCGCGCGCGCGCCTTCGTCATAGCCTTCCTTTGACAGAAGCGGCCGCTCCCGTCAATAAGCTCTCACGCTTTCCAATAAACTAAGGACACGTCAGGCCAACGCCTACGAGCGGGCCCGTCTCCCCATATCCGGCTCCCGCGCGGACGAGCCTTCGGCACGGTAAACCGCGTTTAATCGAAAGCGCCCCTCCGGGCACCCCGTAGCCCCGTTCACCACATCAACGGCCGCTCGGATGCTACGCCAATGATACATCGACCGGTAAATAAAATAAACCAAACAACGAAAAAAAAGGGGTTGCAACACGAGGACTTCCCAGGGGGTCACCCATCCTAGTACTACTCTCGCCCAAGCACGCTTAACTGCGGAGTTCTGATGGGATCCGGTGCATTAGTGCTGGTATGATCGCAACCGAAAGAATACCACCTCCTTATTCCTTTATACCTTTCCACGCCTTGATCCATGCCCACCTATGCTCTCATGTGTGGCCTTCGTTACGCGTCTCGGGCCCGCCGTGCGCGCGCGCGCGCCTTCGTCATAGCCTTCCTTTGACAGAAGCGGCCGCTCCCGTCAATAAGCTCTCACGCTTTCCAATAAACTAAGGACACGTCAGGCCAACGCCTACGAGCGGGCCCGTCTCCCCATATCCGGCTCCCGCGCGGACGAGCCTTCGGCACGGTAAACCGCGTTTAATCGAAAGCGCCCCTCCGGGCACCCCGTAGCCCCGTTCACCACATCAACGGCCGCTCGGATGCTACGCCAATGATACATCGACCGGTAAATAAAATAAACCAAACAACGAAAAAAAAGGGGTTGCAACACGAGGACTTCCCAGGGGGTCACCCATCCTAGTACTACTCTCGCCCAAGCACGCTTAACTGCGGAGTTCTGATGGGATCCAGTGCATTAGTGCTGGTATGATCGCAACCGAAAGAATACCACCTCCTTATTCCTTTATACCTTTCCACGCCTTGATCCATGCCCACCTATGCTCTCATGTGTGGCCTTCGTTACGCGTCTCGGGCCCGCCGTGCGCGCGCGCGCGCCTTCGTCATAGCCTTCCTTTGACAGAAGCGGCCGCTCCCGTCAATAAGCTCTCACGCTTTCCAATAAACTAAGGACACGTCAGGCCAACGCCTACGAGCGGGCCCGTCTCCCCATATCCGGCTCCGGCGCGGACGAGCCTTCGGCACGGTAAACCGCGTTTAATCGAAAGCGCCCCTCCGGGCACCCCGTAGCCCCGTTCACCACATCAACGGCCGCTCGGATGCTACGCCAATGATACATCGACCGGTAAATAAAATAAACCAAACAACGAAAAAAAAGGGGTTGCAACACGAGGACTTCCCAGGGGGTCACCCATCCTAGTACTACTCTCGCCCAAGCACGCTTAACTGCGTAGTTCTGATGGGATCCGGTGCATTAGTGCTGGTATGATCGCAACCGAAAGAATACCACCTCCTTATTCCTTTATACCTTTCCACGCCTTGATCCATGCCCACCTATGCTCTCATGTGTGGCCTTCGTTACGCGTCTCGGGCCCGCCGTGCGCGCGCGCGCGCCTTCGTCATAGCCTTCCTTTGACAGAAGCGGCCGCTCCCGTCAATAAGCTCTCACGCTTTCCAATAAACTAAGGACACGTCAGGCCAACGCCTACGAGCGGGCCCGTCTCCCCATATCCGGCTCCCGCGCGGACGAGCCTTCGGCACGGTAAACCGCGTTTAATCGAAAGCGCCCCTCCGGGCACCCCGTAGCCCCGTTCACCACATCAACGGCCGCTCGGATGCTACGCCAATGATACATCGACCGGTAAATAAAATAAACCAAACAACGAAAAAAAAGGGGTTGCAACACGAGGACTTCCCAGGGGGTCACCCATCCTAGTACTACACTCGCCCAAGCACGCTTAACTGCGGAGTTCTGATGGGATCCGGTGCATTAGTGCTGGTATGATCGCAACCGAAAGAATACCACCTCCTTATTCCTTTATACCTTTCCACGCCTTGATCCATGCCCACCTATGCTCTCATGTGTGGCCTTTGTTACGCGTCTCGGGCCCGCCGTGCGCGCGCGCGCGCCTTCGTCATAGCCTTCCTTTGACAGAAGCGGCCGCTCCCGTCAATAAGCTCTCACGCTTTCCAATAAACTAAGGACACGTCAGGCCAACGCCTACGAGCGGGCCCGTCTCCCCATATCCGGCTCCCGCGCGGACGAGCCTTCGGCACGGTAAACCGCGTTTAATCGAAAGCGCCCCTCCGGGCACCCCGTAGCCCCGTTCACCACATCAACGGCCGCTCGGATGCTACGCCAATGATACATCGACCGGTAAATAAAATAAACCAAACAGCGAAAAAAAAGGGGTTGCAACACGAGGACTTCCCAGGGGGTCACCCATCCTAGTACTACTCTCGCCCAAGCACGCTTAACTGCGGAGTTCTGATGGGATCCGGTGCATTAGTGCTGGTATGATCGCAACCGAAAGAATACCACCTCCTTATTCCTTTATACCTTTCCACGCCTTGATCCATGCCCACCTATGCTCTCATGTGTGGCCTTCGTTACGCGTCTCGGGCCCGCCGTGCGCGCGCGCGCGCCTTCGTCATAGCCTTCCTTTGACAGAAGCGGCCGCTCCCGTCAATAAGCTCTCACGCTTTCCAATAAACTAAGGACACGTCAGGCCAACGCCTACGAGCGGGCCCGTCTCCCCATATCCGGCTCCCGCGCGGACGAGCCTTCGGCACGGTAAACCGCGTTTAATCGAAAGCGCCCCTCCGGGCACCCCGTAGCCCCGTTCACCACATCAACGGCCGCTCGGATGCTACGCCAATGATACATCGACCGGTAAATAAAATAAACCAAACAACGAAAAAAAAGGGGTTGCAACACGAGGACTTCCCAGGGGGTCACCCATCCTAGTACTACTCTCGCCCAAGCACGCTTAACTGCGTAGTTCTGATGGGATCCGGTGCATTAGTGCTGGTATGATCGCAACCGAAAGAATACCACCTCCTTATTCCTTTATACCTTTCCACGCCTTGATCCATGCCCACCTATGCTCTCATGTGTGGCCTTCGTTACGCGTCTCGGGCCCGCCGTGCGCGCGCGCGCGCCTTCGTCATAGCCTTCCTTTGACAGAAGCGGCCGCTCCCGTCAATAAGCTCTCACGCTTTCCAATAAACTAAGGACACGTCAGGCCAACGCCTACGAGCGGGCCCGTCTCCCCATATCCGGCTCCCGCGCGGACGAGCCTTCGGCACGGTAAACCGCGTTTAATCGAAAGCGCCCCTCCGGGCACCCCGTAGCCCCGTTCACCACATCAACGGCCGCTCGGATGCTACGCCAATGATACATCGACCGGTAAATAAAATAAACCAAACAACGAAAAAAAAGGGGTTGCAACACGAGGACTTCCCAGGGGGTCACCCATCCTAGTACTACTCTCGCCCAAGCACGCTTAACTGCGGAGTTCTGATGGGATCCGGTGCATTAGTGCTGGTATGATCGTAACCGAAAGAATACCACCTCCTTATTCCTTTATACCTTTCCACGCCTTGATCCATGCCCACCTATGCTCTCATGTGTGGCCTTCGTTACGCGTCTCGGGCCCGCCGTGCGCGCGCGCGCGCCTTCGTCATAGCCTTCCTTTGACAGAAGCGGCCGCTCCCGTCAATAAGCTCTCACGCTTTCCAATAAACTAAGGACACGTCAGGCCAACGCCTACGAGCGGGCCCGTCTCCCCATATCCGGCTCCCGCGCGGACGAGCCTTCGGCACGGTAAACCGCGTTTAATCGAAAGCGCCCCTCCGGGCACCCCGTAGCCCCGTTCACCACATCAACGGCCGCTCGGATGCTACGCCAATGATACATCGACCGGTAAATAAAATAAACCAAACAACGAAAAAAAAGGGGTTGCAACACGAGGACTTCCCAGGGGGTCACCCATCCTAGTACTACTCTCGCCCAAGCACGCTTAACTGCGGAGTTCTGATGGGATCCGGTGCATTAGTGCTGGTATGATCGCAACCGAAAGAATACCACCTCCTTATTCCTTTATACCTTTCCACGCCTTGATCCATGCCCACCTATGCTCTCATGTGTGGCCTTCGTTACGCGTCTCGGGCCCGCCGTGCGCGCGCGCGCGCCTTCGTCATAGCCTTCCTTTGACAGAAGCGGCCGCTCCCGTCAATAAGCTCTCACGCTTTCCAATAAACTAAGGACACGTCAGGCCAACGCCTACGAGCGGGCCCGTCTCCCCATATCCGGCTCCCGCGCGGACGAGCCTTCGGCACGGTAAACCGCGTTTAATCGAAAGCGCCCCTCCGGGCACCCCGTAGCCCCGTTCACCACATCAACGGCCGCTCGGATGCTACGCCAATGATACATCGACCGGTAAATAAAATAAACCAAACAACGAAAAAAAAGGGGTTGCAACACGAGGACTTCCCAGGGGGTCACCCATCCTAGTACTACTCTCGCCCAAGCACGCTTAACTGCGTAGTTCTGATGGGATCCGGTGCATTAGTGCTGGTATGATCGCAACCGAAAGAATACCACCTCCTTATTCCTTTATACCTTTCCACGCCTTGATCCATGCCCACCTATGCTCTCATGTGTGGCCTTCGTTACGCGTCTCGGGCCCGCCGTGCGCGCGCGCGCGCCTTCGTCATAGCCTTCCTTTGACAGAAGCGGCCGCTCCCGTCAATAAGCTCTCACGCTTTCCAATAAACTAAGGACACGTCAGGCCAACGCCTACGAGCGGGCCCGTCTCCCCATATCCGGCTCCCGCGCGGACGAGCCTTCGGCACGGTAAACCGCGTTTAATCGAAAGCGCCCCTCCGGGCACCCCGTAGCCCCGTTCACCACATCAACGGCCGCTCGGATGCTACGCCAATGATACATCGACCGGTAAATAAAATAAACCAAACAACGAAAAAAAAGGGGTGGCAACACGAGGACTTCCCAGGGGGTCACCCATCCTAGTACTACTCTCGCCCAAGCACGCTTAACTGCGGAGTTCTGATGGGATCCGGTGCATTAGTGCTGGTATGATCGCAACCGAAAGAATACCACCTCCTTATTCCTTTATACCTTTCCACGCCTTGATCCATGCCCACCTATGCTCTCATGTGTGGCCTTCGTTACGCGTCTCGAGCCCGCCGTGCGCGCGCGCGCGCCTTCGTCATAGCCTTCCTTTGACAGAAGCGGCCGCTCCCGTCAATAAGCTCTCACGCTTTCCAATAAACTAAGGACACGTCAGGCCAATGCCTACGAGCGGGCCCGTCTCCCCATATCCGGCTCCCGCGCGGACGAGCCTTCGGCACGGTAAACCGCGTTTAATCGAAAGCGCCCCTCCGGGCACCCCGTTCACCACATCAACGGCCGCTCGGATGCTACGCCAATGATACATCGACCGGTAAATAAAATAAACCAAACAACGAAAAAAAAGGGGTTGCAACACGAGGACTTCCCAGGGGGTCACCCATCCTAGTACTACTCTCGCCCAAGCACGCTTAACTGCGGAGTTCTGATGGGATCCGGTGCATTAGTGCTGGTATAATCGCAACCGAAAGAATACCACCTCCTTATTCCTTTATACCTTTCCACGCCTTGATCCATGCCCACCTATGCTCTCATGTGTGGCCTTCGTTACGCGTCTCGGGCCCAACGTGCGCGCGCGCGCGCCTTCGTCATAGCCTTCCTTTGACAGAAGCGGCCGCTCCCGTCAATAAGCTCTCACGCTTTCCAATAAACTAAGGACACGTCAGGCCAACGCCTACGAGCGGGCCCGTCTCCCCATATCCGGCTCCCGCGCGGACGAGCCTTCGGCACGGTAAACCGCGTTTAATCGAAAGCGCCCCTCCGGGCACCCCGTAGCCCCGTTCACCACATCAACGGCCGCTCGGATGCTACGCCAATGATACATCGACCGGTAAATAAAATAAACCAAACAACGAAAAAAAAGGGGTTGCAACACGAGGACTTCCCAGGGGGTCACCCATCCTAGTACTACTCTCGCCCAAGCACGCTTAACTGCGGAGTTCTGATGGGATCCGGTGCATTAGTGCTGGTATGATCGCAACCGAAAGAATACCACCTCCTTATTCCTTTATACCTTTCCACGCCTTGATCCATGCCCACCTATGCTCTCATGTGTGGCCTTCGTTACGCGTCTCGGGCCCGCCGTGCGCGCGCGCGCGCCTTCGTCATAGCCTTCCTTTGACAGAAGCGGCCGCTCCCGTCAATAAGCTCTCACGCTTTCCAATAAACTAAGGACACGTCAGGCCAACGCCTACGAGCGGGCCCGTCTCCCCATATCCGGCTCCCGCGCGGACGAGCCTGCGGCACGGTAAACCGCGTTTAATCGAAAGCGCCCCTCCGGGCACCCCGTAGCCCCGTTCACCACATCAACGGCCGCTCGGATGCTACGCCAATGATACATCGACCGGTAAATAAAATAAACCAAACAACGAAAAAAAAGGGGTTGCAACACGAGGACTTCCCAGGGGGTCACCCATCCTAGTACTTCTCTCGCCCAAGCACGCTTAACTGCGGAGTTCTGATGGGATCCGGTGCATTAGTGCTGGTATGATCGCAACCGAAAGAATACCACCTCCTTATTCCTTTATACCTTTCCACGCCTTGATCCATGCCCACCTATGCTCTCATGTGTGGCCTTCGTTACGCGTCTCAGGCCCGCCGTGCGCGCGCGCGCGCCTTCGTCATAGCCTTCCTTTGACAGAAGCGGCCGCTCCCGTCAATAAGCTCTCACGCTTTCCAATAAACTAAGGACACGTCAGGCCAACGCCTACGAGCGGACCCGTCTCCCCATATCCGGCTCCCGCGCGGACGAGCCTTCGGCACGGTAAACCGCGTTTAATCGAAAGCGCCCCTCCGGGCACCCCGTAGCCCCGTTCACCACATCAACGGCCGCTCGGATGCTACGCCAATGATACATCGACCGGTAAATAAAATAAACCAAACAACGAAAAAAAAGGGGTTGCAACACGAGGACTTCCCAGGGGGTCACCCATCCTAGTACTACTCTCGCCCAAGCACGCTTAACTGCGGAGTTCTGATGGGATCCGGTGCATTAGTGCTGGTATGATCGCAACCGAAAGAATACCACCTCCTTATTCCTTTATACCTTTCCACGCCTTGATCCATGCCCACCTATGCTCTAATGTGTGGCCTTCGTTACGCGTCTCGGGCCCGCCGTGCGCGCGCGCGCACTTTCGTCATAGCCTTCCTTTGACAGAAGCGGCCGCTCCCGTCAATAAGCTCTCACGCTTTCCAATAAACTAAGGACACGTCAGGCCAACGCCTACGAGCGGGCCCGTCTCCCCATATCCGGCTCCCGCGCGGACGAGCCTTCGGCACGGTAAACCGCGTTTAATCGAAAGCGCCCCTCCAGGCACCCCGTAGCCCCGTTCACCACATCAACGGCCGCTCGGATGCTACGCCAATGATACATCGACCGGTAAATAAAATAAACCAAACAACGAAAAAAAGGGGGTTGCAACACGAGGACTTCCCAGGGGGTCACCCATCCTAGTACTACTCTCGCCCAAGCACGCTTAACTGCGGAGTTCTGATGGGATCCGGTGCATTAGTGCTGGTATGATCGCAACCGAAAGAATACCACCTCCTTATTCCTTTATACCTTTCCACGCCTTGATCCATGCCCACCTATGCTCTCATGTGTGGCCTTCGTTACGCGTCTCGGGCCCGCCGTGCGCGCGCGCGCGCCTTCGTCATAGCCTTCCTTTGACAGAAGCGGCCGCTCCCGTCAATAAGCTCTCACGCTTTCCAATAAACTAAGGACACGTCAGGCCAACGCCTACGAGCGGGCCCGTCTCCCCATATCCGGCTCCCGCGCGGACGAGCCTTCGGCACGGTAAACCGCGTTTAATCGAAAGCGCCCCTCCGGGCACCCCGTAGCCCCGTTCACCACATCAACGGCCGCTCGGATGCTACGCCAATGATACATCGACCGGTAAATAAAATAAACCAAACAACGAAAAAAAAGGGGTTGCAACACGAGGACTTCCCAGGGGGTCACCCATCCTAGTACTACTCTCGCCCAAGCACGCTTAACTGCGGAGTTCTGATGGGATCCGGTGCATTAGTGCTGGTATGATCGCAACCGAAAGAATACCACCTCCTTATTCCTTTATACCTTTCCACGCCTTGATCCATGCCCACCTATGCTCTCATGTGTGGCCTTCGTTACGCGTCTCGGGCCCGCCGTGCGCGCGCGCGCGCCTTCGTCATAGCCTTCCTTTGACAGAAGCGGCCGCTCCCGTCAATAAGCTCTCACGCTTTCCAATAAACTAAGGACACGTCAGGCCAACGCCTACGAGCGGGCCCGTCTCCCCATATCCGGCTCCCGCGCGGACGAGCCTTCGGCACGGTAAACCGCGTTTAATCGAAAGCGCCCCTCCGGGCACCCCGTAGCCCCATTCACCACATCAACGGCCGCTCGGATGCTACGCCAATGATACAACGACCGGTAAATAAAATAAACCAAACAACGAAAAAAAAGGGGTTGCAACACGAGGACTTCCCAGGGGGTCACCCATCCTAGTACTACTCTCGCCCAAGCACGCTTAACTGCGGAGTTCTGATGGGATCCGGTGCATTAGTGCTGGTATGATCGCAACCGAAAGAATACCACCTCCTTATTCCTTTATACCTTTCCACGCCTTGATCCATGCCCACCTATGCTCTCATGTGTGGCCTTCGTTACGCGTCTCGGGCCCGCCGTGCGCGCGCGCGCGCCTTCGTCATAGCCTTCCTTTGACAGAAGCGGCCGCTCCCGTCAATAAGCTCTCACGCTTTCCAATAAACTAAGGACACGTCAGGCCAACGCCTACGAGCGGGCCCGTCTCCCCATATCCGGCTCCCGCGCGGACGAGCCTTCGGCACGGTAAACCGCGTTTAATCGAAAGCGCCCCTACGGGCACCCCGTAGCCCCGTTCACCACATCAACGGCCGCTCGGATGCTACGCCAATGATACATCGACCGGTAAATAAAATAAACCAAACAACGAAAAAAAAGGGGTTGCAACACGAGGACTTCCCAGGGGGTCACCCATCCTAGTACTACTCTCGCCCAAGCACGCTTAACTGCGGAGTTCTGATCGGATCCGGTGCATTAGTGCTGGTATGATCGCAACCGAAAGAATACCACCTCCTTATTCCTTTATACCTTTCCACGCCTTGATCCATGCCCACCTATGCTCTCATGTGTGGCCTTCGTTACGCGTCTCGGGCCCGCCGTGCGCGCGCGCGCGCCTTCGTCATAGCCTTCCTTTGACAGAAGCGGCCGCTCCCGTCAATAAGCTCTCACGCTTTCCAATAAACTAAGGACACGTCAGGCCAACGCCTACGAGCGGGCCCGTCTC
This sequence comes from Helianthus tuberosus, assembly GCA_030545235.1. NCBI lineage: Eukaryota > Viridiplantae > Streptophyta > Magnoliopsida > Asterales > Asteraceae > Helianthus > Helianthus tuberosus. Next base: position 166,443 of record JARYGA010009310.1, on the reverse strand, counting down.
CCCATATCCGGCTCCCGCGCGGACGAGCCTTCGGCACGGTAAACCGCGTTTAATCGAAAGCGCCCCTCCGGGCACCCCGTAGCCCCGTTCACCACATCAACGGCCGCTCGGATGCTACGCCAATGATACATCGACCGGTAAATAAAATAAACCAAACAACGAAAAAAAGGGGGTTGCAACACGAGGACTTCCCAGGGGGTCACCCATCCTAGTACTACTCTCGCCCAAGCACGCTTAACTGCGGAGTTCTGATGGGATCCGGTGCATTAGTGCTGGTATGATCGCAACCGAAAGAATACCACCTCCTTATTCCTTTATACCTTTCCACGCCTTGATCCATGCCCACCTATGCTCTCATGTGTGGCCTTCGTTACGCGTCTCGGGCCCGCCGTGCGCGCGCGCGCGCCTTCGTCATAGCCTTCCTTTGACAGAAGCGGCCGCTCCCGTCAATAAGCTCTCACGCTTTCCAATAAACTAAGGACACGTCAGGCCAACGCCTACGAGCGGGCCCGTCTCCCCATATCCGGCTCCCGCGCGGACGAGCCTTCGGCACGGTAAACCGCGTTTAATCGAAAGCGCCCCTCCGGGCACCCCGTAGCCCCGTTCACCACATCAACGGCCGCTCGGATGCTACGCCAATGATACATCGACCGGTAAATAAAATAAACCAAACAACGAAAAAAAAGGGGTTGCAACACGAGGACTTCCCAGGGGGTCACCCATCCTAGTACTACTCTCGCCCAAGCACGCTTAACTGCGGAGTTCTGATGGGATCCGGTGCATTAGTGCTGGTATGATCGCAACCGAAAGAATACCACCTCCTTATTCCTTTATACCTTTCCACGCCTTGATCCATGCCCACCTATGCTCTCATGTGTGGCCTTCGTTACGCGTCTCGGGCCCGCCGTGCGCGCGCGCGCGCCTTCGTCATAGCCTTCCTTTGACAGAAGCGGCCGCTCCCGTCAATAAGCTCTCACGCTTTCCAATAAACTAAGGACACGTCAGGCCAACGCCTACGAGCGGGCCCGTCTCCCCATATCCGGCTCCCGCGCGGACGAGCCTTCGGCACGGTAAACCGCGTTTAATCGAAAGCGCCCCTCCGGGCACCCCGTAGCCCCGTTCACCACATCAACGGCCGCTCGGATGCTACGCCAATGATACATCGACCGGTAAATAAAATAAACCAAACAACGAAAAAAAAGGGGTTGCAACACGAGGACTTCCCAGGGGGTCACCCATCCTAGTACTACTCTCGCCCAAGCACGCTTAACTGCGGAGTTCTGATGGGATCCGGTGCATTAGAGCTGGTATGATCGCAACCGAAAGAATACCACCTCCTTATTCCTTTATACCTTTCCACGCCTTGATCCATGCCCACCTATGCTCTCATGTGTGGCCTTCGTTACGCGTCTCGGGCCCGCCGTGCGCGCGCGCGCGCCTTCGTCATAGCCTTCCTTTGACAGAAGCGGCCGCTCCCGTCAATAAGCTCTCACGCTTTCCAATAAACTAAGGACACGTCAGGCCAACGCCTACGAGCGGGCCCGTCTCCCCATATCCGGCTCCCGCGCGGACGAGCCTTCGGCACGGTAAACCGCGTTTAATCGAAAGCGCCCCTCCGGGCACCCCGTAGCCCCGTTCACCACATCAACGGCCGCTCGGATGCTACGCCAATGATACATCGACCGGTAAATAAAATAAACCAAACAACGAAAAAAAGGGGGTTGCAACACGAGGACTTCCCAGGGGGTCACCCATCCTAGTACTACTCTCGCCCAAGCACGCTTAACTGCGGAGTTCTGATGGGATCCGGTGCATTAGTGCTGGTATGATCGCAACCGAAAGAATACCACCTCCTTATTCCTTTATACCTTTCCACGCCTTGATCCATGCCCACCTATGCTCTCATGTGTGGCCTTCGTTACGCGTCTCGGGCCCGCCGTGCGCGCGCGCGCGCCTTCGTCATAGCCTTCCTTTGACAGAAGCGGCCGCTCCCGTCAATAAGCTCTCACGCTTTCCAATAAACTAAGGACACGTCAGGCCAACGCCTACGAGCGGGCCCGTCTCCCCATATCCGGCTCCCGCGCGGACGAGCCTTCGGCACGGTAAACCGCGTTTAATCGAAAGCGCCCCTCCGGGCACCCCGTAGCCCCGTTCACCACATCAACGGCCGCTCGGATGCTACGCCAATGATACAACGACCGGTAAATAAAATAAACCAAACAACGAAAAAAAAGGGGTTGCAACACGAGGACTTCCCAGGGGGTCACCCATCCTAGTACTACTCTCGCCCAAGCACGCTTAACTGCGGAGTTCTGATGGGATCCGGTGCATTAGTGCTGGTATGATCGCAACCGAAAGAATACCACCTCCTTATTCCTTTATACCTTTCCACGCCTTGATCCATGCCCACCTATGCTCTCATGTGTGGCCTTCGTTACGCGTCTCGGGCCCGCCGTGCGCGCGCGCGCGCCTTCGTCATAGCCTTTCTTTGACAGAAGCGGCCGCTCCCGTCAATAAGCTCTCACGCTTTCCAATAAACTAAGGACACGTCAGGCCAACGCCTACGAGCGGGCCCGTCTCCCCATATCCGGCTCCCGCGCGGACGAGCCTTCGGCACGGTAAACCGCGGTTAATCGAAAGCGCCCCTCCGGGCACCCCGTAGCCCCGTTCACCACATCAACGGCCGCTCGGATGCTACGCCAATGATACATCGACCGGTAAATAAAATAAACCAAACAACGAAAAAAAAGGGGTTGCAACACGAGGACTTCCCAGGGGGTCACCCATCCTAGTACTACTCTCGCCCAAGCACGCTTAACTGCGGAGTTCTGATGGGATCCGGTGCATTAGTGCTGGTATGATCGCAACCGAAAGAATACCACCTCCTTATTCCTTTATACCTTTCCACGCCTTGATCCATGCCCACCTATGCTCTCATGTGTGGCCTTCGTTACGCGTCTCGGGCCCGCCGTGCGCGCGCGCGCGCCTTCGTCATAGCCTTCCTTTGACAGAAGCGGCCGCTCCCGTCAATAAGCTCTCACGCTTTCCAATAAACTAAGGACACGTCAGGCCAACGCCTACGAGCGGGCCCGTCTCCCCATATCCGGCTCCCGCGCGGACGAGCCTTCGGCACGGTAAACCGCGTTTAATCGAAAGCGCCCCTCCGGGCACCCCGTAGCCCCGTTCACCACATCAACGGCCGCTCGGATGCTACGCCAATGATACATCGACCGGTAAATAAAATAAACCAAACAACGAAAAAAAAGGGGTTGCAACACGAGGACTTCCCAGGGGGTCACCCATCCTAGTACTACTCTCGCCCAAGCACGCTTAACTGCGGAGTTCTGATGGGATCCGGTGCATTAGTGCTGGTATGATCGCAACCGAAAGAATACCACCTCCTTATTCCTTTATACCTTTCCACGCCTTGATCCATGCCCACCTATGCTCTCATGTGTGGCCTTCGTTACGCGTCTCGGGCCCGCCGTGCGCGCGCGCGCGCCTTCGTCATAGCCTTCCTTTGACAGAAGCGGCCGCTCCCGTCAATAAGCTCTCACGCTTTCCAATAAACTAAGGACACGTCAGGCCAACGCCTACGAGCGGGCCCGTCTCCCCATATCCGGCTCCCGCGCGGACGAGCCTTCGGCACGGTAAACCGCGTTTAATCGAAAGCGCCCCTCCGGGCACCCCGTAGCCCCGTTCACCACATCAACGGCCGCTCGGATGCTACGCCAATGATACATCGACCGGTAAATAAAATAAACCAAACAACGAAAAAAAGGGGGTTGCAACACGAGGACTTCCCAGGGGGTCACCCATCCTAGTACTACTCTCGCCCAAGCACGCTTAACTGCGGAGTTCTGATGGGATCCGGTGCATTAGTGCTGGTATGATCGCAACCGAAAGAATACCACCTCCTTATTCCTTTATACCTTTCCACGCCTTGATCCATGCCCACCTATGCTCTCATGTGTGGCCTTCGTTACGCGTCTCGGGCCCGCCGTGCGCGCGCGCGCGCCTTCGTCATAGCCTTCCTTTGACAGAAGCGGCCGCTCCCGTCAATAAGCTCTCACGCTTTCCAATAAACTAAGGACACGTCAGGCCAACGCCTACGAGCGGGCCCGTCTCCCCATATCCGGCTCCCGCGCGGACGAGCCTTCGGCACGGTAAACCGCGTTTAATCGAAAGCGCCCCTCCGGGCACCCCGTAGCCCCGTTCACCACATCAACGGCCGCTCGGATGCTACGCCAATGATACATCGACCGGTAAATAAAATAAACCAAACAACGAAAAAAAAGGGGTTGCAACACGAGGACTTCCCAGGGGGTCACCCATCCTAGTACTACTCTCGCCCAAGCACGCTTAACTGCGGAGTTCTGATGGGATCCGGTGCATTAGTGCTGGTATGATCGCAACCGAAAGAATACCACCTCCTTATTCCTTTATACCTTTCCACGCCTTGATCCATGCCCACCTATGCTCTCATGTGTGGCCTTCGTTACGCGTCTCGGGCCCGCCGTGCGCGCGCGCGCGCCTTCGTCATAGCCTTCCTTTGACAGAAGCGGCCGCTCCCGTCAATAAGCTCTCACGCTTTCCAATAAACTAAGGACACGTCAGGCCAACGCCTACGAGCGGGCCCGTCTCCCCATATCCGGCTCCCGCGCGGACGAGCCTTCGGCACGGTAAACCGCGTTTAATCGAAAGCGCCCCTCCGGGCACCCCGTAGCCCCGTTCACCACATCAACGGCCGCTCGGATGCTACGCCAATGATACATCGACCGGTAAATAAAATAAACCAAACAACGAAAAAAAAGGGGTTGCAACACGAGGACTTCCCAGGGGGTCACCCATCCTAGTACTACTCTCGCCCAAGCACGCTTAACTGCGGAGTTCTGATGGGATCCGGTGCATTAGTGCTGGTATGATCGCAACCGAAAGAATACCACCTCCTTATTCCTTTATACCTTTCCACGCCTTGATCCATGCCCACCTATGCTCTCATGTGTGGCCTTCGTTACGCGTCTCGGGCCCGCCGTGCGCGCGCGCGCGCCTTCGTCATAGCCTTCCTTTGACAGAAGCGGCCGCTCCCGTCAATAAGCTCTCACGCTTTCCAATAAACTAAGGACACGTCAGGCCAACGCCTACGAGCGGGCCCGTCTCCCCATATCCGGCTCCCGCGCGGACGAGCCTTCGGCACGGTAAACCGCGTTTAATCGAAAGCGCCCCTCCGGGCACCCCGTAGCCCCGTTCACCACATCAACGGCCGCTCGGATGCTACGCCAATGATACATCGACCGGTAAATAAAATAAACCAAACAACGAAAAAAAGGGGGTTGCAACACGAGGACTTCCCAGGGGGTCACCCATCCTAGTACTACTCTCGCCCAAGCACGCTTAACTGCGGAGTTCTGATGGGATCCGGTGCATTAGTGCTGGTATGATCGCAACCGAAAGAATACCACCTCCTTATTCCTTTATACCTTTCCACGCCTTGATCCATGCCCACCTATGCTCTCATGTGTGGCCTTCGTTACGCGTCTCGGGCCCGCCGTGCGCGCGCGCGCGCCTTCGTCATAGCCTTCCTTTGACAGAAGCGGCCGCTCCCGTCAATAAGCTCTCACGCTTTCCAATAAACTAAGGACACGTCAGGCCAACGCCTACGAGCGGGCCCGTCTCCCCATATCCGGCTCCCGCGCGGACGAGCCTTCGGCACGGTAAACCGCGTTTAATCGAAAGCGCCCCTCCGGGCACCCCGTAGCCCCGTTCACCACATCAACGGCCGCTCGGATGCTACGCCAATGATACATCGACCGGTAAATAAAATAAACCAAACAACGAAAAAAAAGGGGTTGCAACACGAGGACTTCCCAGGGGGTCACCCATCCTAGTACTACTCTCGCCCAAGCACGCTTAACTGCGGAGTTCTGATGGGATCCGGTGCATTAGTGCTGGTATGATCGCAACCGAAAGAATACCACCTCCTTATTCCTTTATACCTTTCCACGCCTTGATCCATGCCCACCTATGCTCTCATGTGTGGCCTTCGTTACGCGTCTCGGGCCCGCCGTGCGCGCGCGCGCGCCTTCGTCATAGCCTTCCTTTGACAGAAGCGGCCGCTCCCGTCAATAAGCTCTCACGCTTTCCAATAAACTAAGGACACGTCAGGCCAACGCCTACGAGCGGGCCCGTCTCCCCATATCCGGCTCCCGCGCGGACGAGCCTTCGGCACGGTAAACCGCGTTTAATCGAAAGCGCCCCTCCGGGCACCCCGTAGCCCCGTTCACCACATCAACGGCCGCTCGGATGCTACGCCAATGATACATCGACCGGTAAATAAAATAAACCAAACAACGAAAAAAAAGGGGTTGCAACACGAGGACTTCCCAGGGGGTCACCCATCCTAGTACTACTCTCGCCCAAGCACGCTTAACTGCGGAGTTCTGATGGGATCCGGTGCATTAGTGCTGGTATGATCGCAACCGAAAGAATACCACCTCCTTATTCCTTTATACCTTTCCACGCCTTAATCCATGCCCACCTATGCTCTCATGTGTGGCCTTCGTTACGCGTCTCGGGCCCGCCGTGCGCGCGCGCGCGCCTTCGTCATAGCCTTCCTTTGACAGAAGCGGCCGCTCCCGTCAATAAGCTCTCACGCTTTCCAATAAACTAAGGACACGTCAGGCCAAAGCCTACGAGCGGGCCCGTCTCCCCATATCCGGCTCCCGCGCGGACGAGCCTTCGGCACGGTAAACCGCGTTTAATCGAAAGCGCCCCTCCGGGCACCCCGTAGCCCCGTTCACCACATCAACGGCCGCTCGGATGCTACGCCAATGATACATCGACCGGTAAATAAAATAAACCAAACAACGAAAAAAAGGGGGTTGCAACACGAGGACTTCCCAGGGGGTCACCCATCCTAGTACTACTCTCGCCCAAGCACGCTTAACTGCGGAGTTCTGATGGGATCCGGTGCATTAGTGCTGGTATGATCGCAACCGAAAGAATACCACCTCCTTATTCCTTTATACCTTTCCACGCCTTGATCCATGCCCACCTATGCTCTCATGTGTGGCCTTCGTTACGCGTCTCGGGCCCGCCGTGCGCGCGCGCGCGCCTTCGTCATAGCCTTCCTTTGACAGAAGCGGCCGCTCCCGTCAATAAGCTCTCACGCTTTCCAATAAACTAAGGACACGTCAGGCCAACGCCTACGAGCGGGCCCGTCTCCCCATATCCGGCTCCCGCGCGGACGAGCCTTCGGCACGGTAAACCGCGTTTAATCGAAAGCGCCCCTCCGGGCACCCCGTAGCCCCGTTCACCACATCAACGGCCGCTCGGATGCTACGCCAATGATACATCGACCGGTAAATAAAATAAACCAAACAACGAAAAAAAAGGGGTTGCAACACGAGGACTTCCCAGGGGGTCACCCATCCTAGTACTACTCTCGCCCAAGCACGCTTAACTGCGGAGTTCTGATGGGATCCGGTGCATTAGTGCTGGTATGATCGCAACCGAAAGAATACCACCTCCTTATTCCTTTATACCTTTCCACGCCTTGATCCATGCCCACCTATGCTCTCATGTGTGGCCTTCGTTACGCGTCTCGGGCCCGCCGTGCGCGCGCGCGCGCCTTCGTCATAGCCTTCCTTTGACAGAAGCGGCCGCTCCCGTCAATAAGCTCTCACGCTTTCCAATAAACTAAGGACACGTCAGGCCAACGCCTACGAGCGGGCCCGTCTCCCCATATCCGGCTCCCGCGCGGACGAGCCTTCGGCACGGTAAACCGCGTTTAATCGAAAGCGCCCCTCCGGGCACCCCGTAGCCCCGTTCACCACATCAACGGCCGCTCGGATGCTACGCCAATGATACATCGACCGGTAAATAAAATAAACCAAACAACGAAAAAAAGGGGGTTGCAACACGAGGACTTCCCAGGGGGTCACCCATCCTAGTACTACTCTCGCCCAAGCACGCTTAACTGCGGAGTTCTGATGGGATCCGGTGCATTAGTGCTGGTATGATCGCAACCGAAAGAATACCACCTCCTTATTCCTTTATACCTTTCCACGCCTTGATCCATGCCCACCTATGCTCTCATGTGTGGCCTTCGTTACGCGTCTCGGGCCCGCCGTGCGCGCGCGCGCGCCTTCGTCATAGCCTTCCTTTGACAGAAGCGGCCGCTCCCGTCAATAAGCTCTCACGCTTTCCAATAAACTAAGGACACGTCAGGCCAACGCCTACGAGCGGGCCCGTCTCCCCATATCCGGCTCCCGCGCGGACGAGCCTTCGGCACGGTAAACCGCGTTTAATCGAAAGCGCCCCTCCGGGCACCCCGTAGCCCCGTTCACCACATCAACGGCCGCTCGGATGCTACGCCAATGATACATCGACCGGTAAATAAAATAAACCAAACAACGAAAAAAAAGGGGTTGCAACACGAGGACTTCCCAGGGGGTCACCCATCCTAGTACTACTCTCGCCCAAGCACGCTTAACTGCGTAGTTCTGATGGGATCCGGTGCATTAGTGCTGGTATGATCGCAACCGAAAGAATACCACCTCCTTATTCCTTTATACCTTTCCACGCCTTGATCCATGCCCACCTATGCTCTCATGTGTGGCCTTCGTTACGCGTCTCGGGCCCGCCGTGCGCGCGCGCGCGCCTTCGTCATAGCCTTCCTTTGACAGAAGCGGCCGCTCCCGTCAATAAGCTCTCACGCTTTCCAATAAACTAAGGACACGTCAGGCCAACGCCTACGAGCGGGCCCGTCTCCCCATATCCGGCTCCCGCGCGGACGAGCCTTCGGCACGGTAAACCGCGTTTAATCGAAAGCGCCCCTCCGGGCACCCCGTAGCCCCGTTCACCACATCAACGGCCGCTCGGATGCTACGCCAATGATACATCGACCGGTAAATAAAATAAACCAAACAACGAAAAAAAGGGGGTTGCAACACGAGGACTTCCCAGGGGGTCACCCATCCTAGTACTACTCTCGCCCAAGCACGCTTAACTGCGGAGTTCTGATGGGATCCGGTGCATTAGTGCTGGTATGATCGCAACCGAAAGAATACCACCTCCTTATTCCTTTATACCTTTCCACGCCTTGATCCATGCCCACCTATGCTCTCATGTGTGGCCTTCGTTACGCGTCTCGGGCCCGCCGTGCGCGCGCGCGCGCCTTCGTCATAGCCTTCCTTTGACAGAAGCGGCCGCTCCCGTCAATAAGCTCTCACGCTTTCCAATAAACTAAGGACACGTCAGGCCAACGCCTACGAGCGGGCCCGTCTCCCCATATCCGGCTCCCGCGCGGACGAGCCTTCGGCACGGTAAACCGCGTTTAATCGAAAGCGCCCCTCCGGGCACCCCGTAGCCCCGTTCACCACATCAACGGCCGCTCGGATGCTACGCCAATGATACATCGACCGGTAAATAAAATAAACCAAACAACGAAAAAAAAGGGGTTGCAACACGAGGACTTCCCAGGGGGTCACCCATCCTAGTACTACTCTCGCCCAAGCACGCTTAACTGCGGAGTTCTGATGGGATCCGGTGCATTAGTGCTGGTATGATCGCAACCGAAAGAATACCACCTCCTTATTCCTTTATACCTTTCCACGCCTTGATCCATGCCCACCTATGCTCTCATGTGTGGCCTTCGTTACGCGTCTCGGGCCCGCCGTGCGCGCGCGCGCGCCTTCGTCATAGCCTTCCTTTGACAGAAGCGGCCGCTCCCGTCAATAAGCTCTCACGCTTTCCAATAAACTAAGGACACGTCAGGCCAACGCCTACGAGCGGGCCCGTCTCCCCATATCCGGCTCCCGCGCGGACGAGCCTTCGGCACGGTAAACCGCGTTTAATCGAAAGCGCCCCTCCGGGCACCCCGTAGCCCCGTTCACCACATCAACGGCCGCTCGGATGCTACGCCAATGATACATCGACCGGTAAATAAAATAAACCAAACAACGAAAAAAAAGGGGTTGCAACACGAGGACTTCCCAGGGGGTCACCCATCCTAGTACTACTCTCGCCCAAGCACGCTTAACTGCGGAGTTCTGATGGGATCCGGTGCATTAGTGCTGGTATGATCGCAACCGAAAGAATACCACCTCCTTATTCCTTTATACCTTTCCACGCCTTGATCCATGCCCACCTATGCTCTCATGTGTGGCCTTCGTTACGCGTCTCGGGCCCGCCGTGCGCACGCGCGCGCCTTCGTCATAGCCTTCCTTTGACAGAAGCGGCCGCTCCCGTCAATAAGCTCTCACGCTTTCCAATAAACTAAGGACACGTCAGGCCAACGCCTACGAGCGGGCCCGTCTCCCCATATCCGGCTCCCGCGCGGACGAGCCTTCGGCACGGTAAACCGCGTTTAATCGAAAGCGCCCCTCCGGGCACCCCGTAGCCCCGTTCACCACATCAACGGCCGCTCGGATGCTACGCCAATGATACATCGACCGGTAAATAAAATAAACCAAACAACGAAAAAAAGGGGGTTGCAACACGAGGACTTCCCAGGGGGTCACCCATCCTAGTACTACTCTCGCCCAAGCACGCTTAACTGCGGAGTTCTGATGGGATCCGGTGCATTAGTGCTGGTATGATCGCAACCGAAAGAATACCACCTCCTTATTCCTTTATACCTTTCCACGCCTTGATCCATGCCCACCTATGCTCTCATGTGTGGCCTTCGTTACGCGTCTCGGGCCCGCCGTGCGCGCGCGCGCGCCTTCGTCATAGCCTTCCTTTGACAGAAGCGGCCGCTCCCGTCAATAAGCTCTCACGCTTTCCAATAAACTAAGGACACGTCAGGCCAACGCCTACGAGCGGGCCCGTCTCCCCATATCCGGCTCCCGCGCGGACGAGCCTTCGGCACGGTAAACCGCGTTTAATCGAAAGCGCCCCTCCGGGCACCCCGTAGCCCCGTTCACCACATCAACGGCCGCTCGGATGCTACGCCAATGATACATCGACCGGTAAATAAAATAAACCAAACAACGAAAAAAAGGGGGTTGCAACACGAGGACTTCCCAGGGGGTCACCCATCCTAGTACTACTCTCGCCCAAGCACGCTTAACTGCGGAGTTCTGATGGGATCCGGTGCATTAGTGCTGGTATGATCGCAACCGAAAGAATACCACCTCCTTATTCCTTTATACCTTTCCACGCCTTGATCCATGCCCACCTATGCTCTCATGTGTGGCCTTCGTTACGCGTCTCGGGCCCGCCGTGCGCGCGCGCGCGCCTTCGTCATAGCCTTCCTTTGACAGAAGCGGCCGCTCCCGTCAATAAGCTCTCACGCTTTCCAATAAACTAAGGACACGTCAGGCCAAAGCCTACGAGCGGGCCCGTCTCCCCATATCCGGCTCCCGCGCGGACGAGCCTTCGGCACGGTAAACCGCGTTTAATCGAAAGCGCCCCTCCGGGCACCCCGTAGCCCCGTTCACCACATCAACGGCCGCTCGGATGCTACGCCAATGATACATCGACCGGTAAATAAAATAAACCAAACAACGAAAAAAAGGGGGTTGCAACACGAGGACTTCCCAGGGGGTCACCCATCCTAGTACTACTCTCGCCCAAGCACGCTTAACTGCGGAGTTCTGATGGGATCCGGTGCATTAGTGCTGGTATGATCGCAACCGAAAGAATACCACCTCCTTATTCCTTTATACCTTTCCACGCCTTGATCCATGCCCACCTATGCTCTCATGTGTGGCCTTCGTTACGCGTCTCGGGCCCGCCGTGCGCGCGCGCGCGCCTTCGTCATAGCCTTCCTTTGACAGAAGCGGCCGCTCCCGTCAATAAGCTCTCACGCTTTCCAATAAACTAAGGACACGTCAGGCCAACGCCTACGAGCGGGCCCGTCTCCCCATATCCGGCTCCCGCGCGGACGAGCCTTCGGCACGGTAAACCGCGTTTAATCGAAAGCGCCCCTCCGGGCACCCCGTAGCCCCGTTCACCACATCAACGGCCGCTCGGATGCTACGCCAATGATACATCGACCGGTAAATAAAATAAACCAAACAACGAAAAAAAGGGGTTGCAACACGAGGACTTCCCAGGGGGTCACCCATCCTAGTACTACTCTCGCCCAAGCACGCTTAACTGCGGAGTTCTGATGGGATCCGGTGCATTAGTGCTGGTATGATCGCAACCGAAAGAATACCACCTCCTTATTCCTTTATACCTTTCCACGCCTTGATCCATGCCCACCTATGCTCTCATGTGTGGCCTTCGTTACGCGTCTCGGGCCCGCCGTGCGCGCTGCGCGCGCCTTCGTCATAGCCTTCCTTTGACAGAAGCGGCCGCTCCCGTCAATAAGCTCTCACGCTTTCCAGTAAACTAAGGACACGTCAGGCCAACGCCTACGAGCGGGCCCGTCTCCCCATATCCGGCTCCCGCGCGGACGAGCCTTCGGCACGGTAAACCGCGTTTAATCGAAAGCGCCCCTCCGGGCACCCCGTAGCCCCGTTCACCACATCAACGGCCGCTCGGATGCTACGCCAATGATACATCGACCGGTAAATAAAATAAACCAAACAACGAAAAAAAAGGGGTTGCAACACGAGGACTTCCCAGGGGGTCACCCATCCTAGTACTACTCTCGCCCAAGCACGCTTAACTGCGTAGTTCTGATGGGATCCGGTGCATTAGTGCTGGTATGATCGCAACCGAAAGAATACCACCTCCTTATTCCTTTATACCTTTCCACGCCTTGATCCATGCCCACCTATGCTCTCATGTGTGGCCTTCGTTACGCGTCTCGGGCCCGCCGTGCGCGCGCGCGCGCCTTCGTCATAGCCTTCCTTTGACAGAAGCGGCCGCTCCCGTCAATAAGCTCTCACGCTTTCCAATAAACTAAGGACACGTCAGGCCAACGCCTACGAGCGGGCCCGTCTCCCCATATCCGGCTCCCGCGCGGACGAGCCTTCGGCACGGTAAACCGCGTTTAATCGAAAGCGCCCCTCCGGGCACCCCGTAGCCCCGTTCACCACATCAACGGCCGCTCGGATGCTACGCCAATGATACATCGACCGGTAAATAAAATAAACCAAACAACGAAAAAAAGGGGGTTGCAACACGAGGACTTCCCAGGGGGTCACCCATCCTAGTACTACTCTCGCCCAAGCACGCTTAACTGCGGAGTTCTGATGGGATCCGGTGCATTAGTGCTGGTATGATCGCAACCGAAAGAATACCACCTCCTTATTCCTTTATACCTTTCCACGCCTTGATCCATGCCCACCTATGCTCTCATGTGTGGCCTTCGTTACGCGTCTCGGGCCCGCCGTGCGCGCGCGCGCGCCTTCGTCATAGCCTTCCTTTGACAGAAGCGGCCGCTCCCGTCAATAAGCTCTCACGCTTTCCAGTAAACTAAGGACACGTCAGGCCAACGCCTACGAGCGGGCCCGTCTCCCCATATCCGGCTCCCGCGCGGACGAGCCTTCGGCACGGTAAACCGCGTTTAATCGAAAGCGCCCCTCCGGGCACCCCGTAGCCCCGTTCACCACATCAACGGCCGCTCGGATGCTACGCCAATGATACATCGACCGGTAAATAAAATAAACCAAACAACGAAAAAAAAGGGGTTGCAACACGAGGACTTCCCAGGGGGTCACCCATCCTAGTACTACTCTCGCCCAAGCACGCTTAACTGCGGAGTTCTGATGGGATCCGGTGCATTAGTGCTGGTATGATCGCAACCGAAAGAATACCACCTCCTTATTCCTTTATACCTTTCCACGCCTTGATCCATGCCCACCTATGCTCTCATGTGTGGCCTTCGTTACGCGTCTCGGGCCCGCCGTGCGCGCGCGCGCGCCTTCGTCATAGCCTTCCTTTGACAGAAGCGGCCGCTCCCGTCAATAAGCTCTCACGCTTTCCAATAAACTAAGGACACGTCAGGCCAACGCCTACGAGCGGGCCCGTCTCCCCATATCCGGCTCCCGCGCGGACGAGCCTTCGGCACGGTAAACCGCGTTTAATCGAAAGCGCCCCTCCGGGCACCCCGTAGCCCCGTTCACCACATCAACGGCCGCTCGGATGCTACGCCAATGATACATCGACCGGTAAATAAAATAAACCAAACAACGAAAAAAAGGGGGTTGCAACACGAGGACTTCCCAGGGGGTCACCCATCCTAGTACTACTCTCGCCCAAGCACGCTTAACTGCGGAGTTCTGATGGGATCCGGTGCATTAGTGCTGGTATGATCGCAACCGAAAGAATACCACCTCCTTATTCCTTTATACCTTTCCACGCCTTGATCCATGCCCACCTATGCTCTCATGTGTGGCCTTCGTTACGCGTCTCGGGCCCGCCGTGCGCGCGCGCGCGCCTTCGTCATAGCCTTCCTTTGACAGAAGCGGCCGCTCCCGTCAATAAGCTCTCACGCTTTCCAATAAACTAAGGACACGTCAGGCCAACGCCTACGAGCGGGCCCGTCTCCCCATATCCGGCTCCCGCGCGGACGAGCCTTCGGCACGGTAAACCGCGTTTAATCGAAAGCGCCCCTCCGGGCACCCCGTAGCCCCGTTCACCACATCAACGGCCGCTCGGATGCTACGCCAATGATACATCGACCGGTAAATAAAATAAACCAAACAACGAAAAAAAAGGGGTTGCAACACGAGGACTTCCCAGGGGGTCACCCATCCTAGTACTACTCTCGCCCAAGCACGCTTAACTGCGGAGTTCTGATGGGATCCGGTGCATTAGTGCTGGTATGATCGCAACCGAAAGAATACCACCTCCTTATTCCTTTATACCTTTCCACGCCTTGATCCATGCCCACCTATGCTCTCATGTGTGGCCTTCGTTACGCGTCTCGGGCCCGCCGTGCGCGCGCGCGCGCCTTCGTCATAGCCTTCCTTTGACAGAAGCGGCCGCTCCCGTCAATAAGCTCTCACGCTTTCCAATAAACTAAGGACACGTCAGGCCAACGCCTACGAGCGGGCCCGTCTCCCCATATCCGGCTCCCGCGCGGACGAGCCTTCGGCACGGTAAACCGCGTTTAATCGAAAGCGCCCCTCCGGGCACCCCGTAGCCCCGTTCACCACATCAACGGCCGCTCGGATGCTACGCCAATGATACATCGACCGGTAAATAAAATAAACCAAACAACGAAAAAAAGGGGGTTGCAACACGAGGACTTCCCAGGGGGTCACCCATCCTAGTACTACTCTCGCCCAAGCACGCTTAACTGCGGAGTTCTGATGGGATCCGGTGCATTAGTGCTGGTATGATCGCAACCGAAAGAATACCACCTCCTTATTCCTTTATACCTTTCCACGCCTTGATCCATGCCCACCTATGCTCTCATGTGTGGCCTTCGTTACGCGTCTCGGGCCCGCCGTGCGCGCGCGCGCGCCTTCGTCATAGCCTTCCTTTGACAGAAGCGGCCGCTCCCGTCAATAAGCTCTCACGCTTTCCAATAAACTAAGGACACGTCAGGCCAACGCCTACGAGCGGGCCCGTCTCCCCATATCCGGCTCCCGCGCGGACGAGCCTTCGGCACGGTAAACCGCGTTTAATCGAAAGCGCCCCTCCGGGCACCCCGTAGCCCCGTTCACCACATCAACGGCCGCTCGGATGCTACGCCAATGATACATCGACCGGTAAATAAAATAAACCAAACAACGAAAAAAAAGGGGTTGCAACACGAGGACTTCCCAGGGGGTCACCCATCCTAGTACTACTCTCGCCCAAGCACGCTTAACTGCGGAGTTCTGATGGGATCCGGTGCATTAGTGCTGGTATGATCGCAACCGAAAGAATACCACCTCCTTATTCCTTTATACCTTTCCACGCCTTGATCCATGCCCACCTATGCTCTCATGTGTGGCCTTCGTTACGCGTCTCGGGCCCGCCGTGCGCGCGCGCGCGCCTTCGTCATAGCCTTCCTTTGACAGAAGCGGCCGCTCCCGTCAATAAGCTCTCACGCTTTCCAATAAACTAAGGACACGTCAGGCCAACGCCTACGAGCGGGCCCGTCTCCCCATATCCGGCTCCCGCGCGGACGAGCCTTCGGCACGGTAAACCGCGTTTAATCGAAAGCGCCCCTCCGGGCACCCCGTAGCCCCGTTCACCACATCAACGGCCGCTCGGATGCTACGCCAATGATACATCGACCGGTAAATAAAATAAACCAAACAACGAAAAAAAAGGGGTTGCAACACGAGGACTTCCCAGGGGGTCACCCATCCTAGTACTACTCTCGCCCAAGCACGCTTAACTGCGGAGTTCTGATGGGATCCGGTGCATTAGTGCTGGTATGATCGCAACCGAAAGAATACCACCTCCTTATTCCTTTATACCTTTCCACGCCTTGATCCATGCCCACCTATGCTCTCATGTGTGGCCTTCGTTACGCGTCTCGGGCCCGCCGTGCGCGCGCGCGCGCCTTCGTCATAGCCTTCCTTTGACAGAAGCGGCCGCTCCCGTCAATAAGCTCTCACGCTTTCCAATAAACTAAGGACACGTCAGGCCAAAGCCTACGAGCGGGCCCGTCTCCCCATATCCGGCTCCCGCGCGGACGAGCCTTCGGCACGGTAAACCGCGTTTAATCGAAAGCGCCCCTCCGGGCACCCCGTAGCCCCGTTCACCACATCAACGGCCGCTCGGATGCTACGCCAATGATACATCGACCGGTAAATAAAATAAACCAAACAACGAAAAAAAAGGGGTTGCAACACGAGGACTTCCCAGGGGGTCACCCATCCTAGTACTACTCTCGCCCAAGCACGCTTAACTGCGGAGTTCTGATGGGATCCGGTGCATTAGTGCTGGTATGATCGCAACCGAAAGAATACCACCTCCTTATTCCTTTATACCTTTCCACGCCTTGATCCATGCCCACCTATGCTCTCATGTGTGGCCTTCGTTACGCGTCACGGGCCCGCCGTGCGCGCGCGCGCGCCTTCGTCATAGCCTTCCTTTGACAGAAGCGGCCGCTCCCGTCAATAAGCTCTCACGCTTTCCAATAAACTAAGGACACGTCAGGCCAACGCCTACGAGCGGGCCCGTCTCCCCATATCCGGCTCCCGCGCGGACGAGCCTTCGGCACGGTAAACCGCGTTTAATCGAAAGCGCCCCTCCGGGCACCCCGTAGCCCCGTTCACCACATCAACGGCCGCTCGGATGCTACGCCAATGATACATCGACCGGTAAATAAAATAAACCAAACAACGAAAAAAAAGGGGTTGCAACACGAGGACTTCCCAGGGGGTCACCCATCCTAGTACTACTCTCGCCCAAGCACGCTTAACTGCGGAGTTCTGATGGGATCCGGTGCATTAGTGCTGGTATGATCGCAACCGAAAGAATACCACCTCCTTATTCCTTTATACCTTTCCACGCCTTGATCCATGCCCACCTATGCTCTCATGTGTGGCCTTCGTTACGCGTCTCGGGCCCGCCGTGCGCGCGCGCGCGCCTTCGTCATAGCCTTCCTTTGACAGAAGCGGCCGCTCCCGTCAATAAGCTCTCACGCTTTCCAATAAACTAAGGACACGTCAGGCCAACGCCTACGAGCGGGCCCGTCTCCCCATATCCGGCTCCCGCGCGGACGAGCCTTCGGCACGGTAAACCGCGTTTAATCGAAAGCGCCCCTCCGGGCACCCCGTAGCCCCGTTCACCACATCAACGGCCGCTCGGATGCTACGCCAATGATACATCGACCGGTAAATAAAATAAACCAAACAACGAAAAAAAAGGGGTTGCAACACGAGGACTTCCCAGGGGGTCACCCATCCTAGTACTACTCTCGCCCAAGCACGCTTAACTGCGGAGTTCTGATGGGATCCGGTGCATTAGTGCTGGTATGATCGCAACCGAAAGAATACCACCTCCTTATTCCTTTATACCTTTCCACGCCTTGATCCATGCCCACCTATGCTCTCATGTTGTGGCCTTCGTTACGCGTCTCGGGCCCGCCGTGCGCGCGCGCGCGCCTTCGTCATAGCCTTCCTTTGACAGAAGCGGCCGCTCCCGTCAATAAGCTCTCACGCTTTCCAATAAACTAAGGACACGTCAGGCCAACGCCTACGAGCGGGCCCGTCTCCCCCATATCCGGCTCCCGCGCGGACGAGCCTTCGGCACGGTAAACCGCGTTTAATCGAAAGCGCCCCTCCGGGCACTCCGTAGCCCCGTTCACCACATCAACGGCCGCTCGGATGCTACGCCAATGATACATCGACCGGTAAATAAAATAAACCAAACAACGAAAAAAAAGGGGTTGCAACACGAGGACTTCCCAGGGGGTCACCCATCCTAGTACTACTCTCGCCCAAGCACGCTTAACTGCGTAGTTCTGATGGGATCCGGTGCATTAGTGCTGGTATGATCGCAACCGAAAGAATACCACCTCCTTATTCCTTTATACCTTTCCACGCCTTGATCCATGCCCACCTATGCTCTCATGTGTGGCCTTCGTTACGCGTCTCGGGCCCGCCGTGCGCGCCGCGCGCGCCTTCGTCATAGCCTTCCTTTGACAGAAGCGGCCGCTCCCGTCAATAAGCTCTCACGCTTTCCAATAAACTAAGGACACGTCAGGCCAACGCCTACGAGCGGGCCCGTCTCCCCATATCCGGCTCCCGCGCGGACGAGCCTTCGGCACGGTAAACCGCGTTTAATCGAAAGCGCCCCTCCGGGCACCCCGTAGCCCCCGTTCACCACATCAACGGCCGCTCGGATGCTACGCCAATGATACATCGACCGGTAAATAAAATAAACCAAACAACGAAAAAAAGGGGTTGCAACACGAGGACTTCCCAGGGGGTCACCCATCCTAGTACTACTCTCGCCCAAGCACGCTTAACTGCGGAGTTCTGATGGGATCCGGTGCATTAGTGCTGGTATGATCGCAACCGAAAGAATACCACCTCCTTATTCCTTTATACCTTTCCACGCCTTGATCCATGCCCACCTATGCTCTCATGTGTGGCCTTCGTTACGCGTCTCGGGGCCCGCCGTGCGCGCGCGCGCGCCTTCGTCATAGCCTTCCTTTGACAGAAGCGGCCGCTCCCGTCAATAAGCTCTCACGCTTTCCAATAAACTAAGGACACGTCAGGCCAACGCCTACGAGCGGGCCCGTTCTCCCAATATCCGGCTCCCGCGCGGACGAGCCTTCGGCACGGTAAACCGCGTTTAATCGAAAGCGCCCCTCCGGGCACCCCGTAGCCCCGTTCACCACATCAACGGCCGCTCGGATGCTACGCCAATGATACATCGACCGGTAAATAAAATAAACCAAACAACGAAAAAAAAGGGGTTGCAACACGAGGACTTCCCAGGGGGTCACCCATCCTAGTACTACTCTCGCCCAAGCACGCTTAACTGCGGAGTACTGATGGGATCCGGTGCATTAGTGCTGGTATGATCGCAACCGAAAGAATACCACCTCCTTATTCCTTTATACCTTTCCACGCCTTGATCCATGCCCACCTATGCTCTCATGTGTGGCCTTCGTTACGCGTCTCGGGCCCGCCGTGCGCGCGCAGCGCGCGCCTTCGTCATAGCCTTCCTTTGACAGAAGCGGCCGCTCCCGTCAATAAGCTCTCACGCTTTCCAATAAACTAAGGACACGTCAGGCCAACGCCTACGAGCGGGCCCGTCTCCCCATATCCGGCTCCCGCGCGGACGAGCCTTCGGCACGGTAAACCGCGTTTAATCGAAAGCGCCCCTCCGGGCACCCCGTAGCCCCGTTCACCACATCAACGGCCGCTCGGATGCTACGCCAATGATACATCGACCGGTAAATAAAATAAACCAAACAACGAAAAAAAAGGGGTTGCAACACGAGGACTTCCCAGGGGGTCACCCATCCTAGTACTACTCTCGCCCAAGCACGCTTAACTGCGGAGTTCTGATGGGATCCGGTGCATTAGTGCTGGTATGATCGCAACCGAAAGAATACCACCTCCTTATTCCTTTATACCTTTCCACGCCTTGATCCATGCCCACCTATGCTCTCATGTGTGGCCTTCGTTACGCGTCTCGGGCCCGCCGTGCGCGCGCGCGCGCCTTCGTCATAGCCTTCCTTTGACAGAAGCGGCCGCTCCCGTCAATAAGCTCTCACGCTTTCCAATAAACTAAGGACACGTCAGGCCAACGCCTACGAGCGGGCCCGTCTCCCCATATCCGGCTCCCGCGCGGACGAGCCTTCGGCACGGTAAACCGCGTTTAATCGAAAGCGCCCCTCCGGGCACTCCGTAGCCCCGTTCACCACATCAACGGCCGCTCGGATACTACGCCAATGATACATCGACCGGTAAATAAAATAAACCAAACAACGAAAAAAAAGGGGTTGCAACACGAGGACTTCCCAGGGGGTCACCCATCCTAGTACTACTCTCGCCCAAGCACGCTTAACTGCGTAGTTCTGATGGGATCCGGTGCATTAGTGCTGGTATGATCGCAACCGAAAGAATACCACCTCCTTATTCCTTTATACCTTTCCACGCCTTGATCCATGCCCACCTATGCTCTCATGTGTGGCCTTCGTTACGCGTCTCGGGCCCGCCGTGCGCGCGCGGCGCGCCTTCGTCATAGCCTTCCTTTGACAGAAGCGGCCGCTCCCGTCAATAAGCTCTCACGCTTTCCAATAAACTAAGGACACGTCAGGCCAACGCCTACGAGCGGGCCCGTCTCCCCATATCCGGCTCCCGCGCGGACGAGCCTTCGGCACGGTAAACCGCGTTTAATCGAAAGCGCCCCTCCGGGCACCCCGTAGCCCCGTTCACCACATCAACGGCCGCTCGGATGCTACGCCAATGATACATCGACCGGTAAATAAAATAAACCAAACAACGAAAAAAAGGGGTTGCAACACGAGGACTTCCCAGGGGGTCACCCATCCTAGTACTACTCTCGCCCAAGCACGCTTAACTGCGGAGTTCTGATGGGATCCGGTGCATTAGTGCTGGTATGATCGCAACCGAAAGAATACCACCTCCTTATTCCTTTATACCTTTCCACGCCTTGATCCATGCCCACCTATGCTCTCATGTGTGGCCTTCGTTACGCGTCTCGGGCCCGCCGTGCGCGCGCGCGCGCCTTCGTCATAGCCTTCCTTTGACAGAAGCGGCCGCTCCCGTCAATAAGCTCTCACGCTTTCCAATAAACTAAGGACACGTCAGGCCAACGCCTACGAGCGGGCCCGTCTCCCCATATCCGGCTCCCGCGCGGACGAGCCTTCGGCACGGTAAACCGCGTTTAATCGAAAGCGCCCCTCCGGGCACCCCGTAGCCCCGTTCACCACATCAACGGCCGCTCGGATGCTACGCCAATGATACATCGACCGGTAAATAAAATAAACCAAACAACGAAAAAAAAGGGGTTGCAACACGAGGACTTCCCAGGGGGTCACCCATCCTAGTACTACTCTCGCCCAAGCACGCTTAACTGCGGAGTTCTGATGGGATCCGGTGCATTAGTGCTGGTATGATCGCAACCGAAAGAATACCACCTCCTTATTCCTTTATACCTTTCCACGCCTTGATCCATGCCCACCTATGCTCTCATGTGTGGCCTTCGTTACGCGTCTCGGGCCCGCCGTGCGCGCGCGCGCGCCTTCGTCATAGCCTTCCTTTGACAGAAGCGGCCGCTCCCGTCAATAAGCTCTCACGCTTTCCAATAAACTAAGGACACGTCAGGCCAACGCCTACGAGCGGGCCCGTCTCCCCATATCCGGCTCCCGCGCGGACGAGCCTTCGTCACGGTAAACCGCGTTTAATCGAAAGCGCCCCTCCGGGCACCCCGTAGCCCCGTTCACCACATCAACGGCCGCTCGGATGCTACGCCAATGATACATCGACCGGTAAATAAAATAAACCAAACAACGAAAAAAAGGGGGTTGCAACACGAGGACTTCCCAGGGGGTCACCCATCCTAGTACTACTCTCGCCCAAGCACGCTTAACTGCGGAGTTCTGATGGGATCCGGTGCATTAGTGCTGGTATGATCGCAACCGAAAGAATACCACCTCCTTATTCCTTTATACCTTTCCACGCCTTGATCCATGCCCACCTATGCTCTCATGTGTGGCCTTCGTTACGCGTCTCGGGCCCGCCGTGCGCGCGCGCGCGCCTTCGTCATAGCCTTCCTTTGACAGAAGCGGCCGCTCCCGACAATAAGCTCTCACGCTTTCCAATAAACTAAGGACACGTCAGGCCAACGCCTACGAGCGGGCCCGTCTCCCCATATCCGGCTCCCGCGCGGACGAGCCTTCGGCACGGTAAACCGCGTTTAATCGAAAGCGCCCCTCCGGGCACCCCGTAGCCCCGTTCACCACATCAACGGCCGCTCGGATGCTACGCCAATGATACATCGACCGGTAAATAAAATAAACCAAACAACGAAAAAAAAGGGGTTGCAACACGAGGACTTCCCAGGGGGTCACCCATCCTAGTACTACTCTCGCCCAAGCACGCTTAACTGCGGAGTTCTGATGGGATCCGGTGCATTAGTGCTGGTATGATCGCAACCGAAAGAATACCACATCCTTATTCCTTTATACCTTTCCACGCCTTGATCCATGCCCACCTATGCTCTCATGTGTGGCCTTCGTTACGCGTCTCGGGCCCGCCGTGCGCGCGCGCGCGCGCCTTCGTCATAGCCTTCCTTTGACAGAAGCGGCCGCTCCCGTCAATAAGCTCTCACGCTTTCCAATAAACTAAGGACACGTCAGGCCAACGCCTACGAGCGGGCCCGTCTCCCCATATCCGGCTCCCGCGCGGACAAGCCTTCGGCACGGTAAACCGCGTTTAATCGAAAGCGCCCCTCCGGGCACCCTGTAGCCCCGTTCACCACATCAACGGCCGCTCGGATGCTACGCCAATGATACATCGACCGGTAAATAAAATAAACCAAACAACGAAAAAAAAGGGGTTGCAACACGAGGACTTCCCAGGGGGTCACCCATCCTAGTACTACTCTCGCCCAAGCACGCTTAACTGCGGAGTTCTGATGGGATCCGGTGCATTAGTGCTGGTATGATCGCAACCGAAAGAATACCACCTCCTTATTCCTTTATACCTTTCCACGCCTTGATCCATGCCCACCTATGCTCTCATGTGTGGCCTTCGTTACGCGTCTCGGGCCCGCCGTGCGCGCGCGCGCGCCTTCGTCATAGCCTTCCTTTGACAGAAGCGGCCGCTCCCGTCAATAAGCTCTCACGCTTTCCAATAAACTAAGGACACGTCAGGCCAACGCCTACGAGCGGGCCCGTCTCCCCATATCCGGCTCCCGCGCGGACGAGCCTTCGGCACGGTAAACCGCGTTTAATCGAAAGCGCCCCTCCGGGCACTCCGTAGCCCCGTTCACCACATCAACGGCCGCTCGGATGCTACGCCAATGATACATCGACCGGTAAATAAAATAAACCAAACAACGAAAAAAAAGGGGTTGCAACACGAGGACTTCCCAGGGGGTCACCCATCCTAGTACTACTCTCGCCCAAGCACGCTTAACTGCGTAGTTCTGATGGGATCCGGTGCATTAGTGCTGGTATGATCGCAACCGAAAGAATACCACCTCCTTATTCCTTTATACCTTTCCACGCCTTGATCCATGCCCACCTATGCTCTCATGTGTGGCCTTCGTTACGCGTCTCGGGCCCGCCGTGCGCGCGCGCGCGCCTTCGTCATAGCCTTCCTTTGACAGAAGCGGCCGCTCCCGTCAATAAGCTCTCACGCTTTCCAATAAACTAAGGACACGTCAAGCCAACGCCTACGAGCGGGCCCGTCTCCCCATATCCGGCTCCCGCGCGGACGAGCCTTCGGCACGGTAAACCGCGTTTAATCGAAAGCGCCCCTCCGGGCACCCCGTAGCCCCGTTCACCACATCAACGGCCGCTCGGATGCTACGCCAATGATACATCGACCGGTAAATAAAATAAACCAAACAACGAAAAAAAGGGGTTGCAACACGAGGACTTCCCAGGGGGTCACCCATCCTAGTACTACTCTTGCCCAAGCACGCTTAACTGCGGAGTTCTGATGGGATCCGGTGCATTAGTGCTGGTATGATCGCAACCGAAAGAATACCACCTCCTTATTCCTTTATACCTTTCCACGCCTTGATCCATGCCCACCTATGCTCTCATGTGTGGCCTTCGTTACGCGTCTCGGGCCCGCCGTGCGCGCGCGCGCGCCTTCGTCATAGCCTTCCTTTGACAGAAGCGGCCGCTCCCGTCAATAAGCTCTCACGCTTTCCAGTAAACTAAGGACACGTCAGGCCAACGCCTACGAGCGGGCCCGTCTCCCCATATCCGGCTCCCGCGCAGACGAGCCTTCGGCACGGTAAACCGCGTTTAATCGAAAGCGCCCCTCCGGGCACCCCGTAGCCCCGTTCACCACATCAACGGCCGCTCGGATGCTACGCCAATGATACATCGACCGGTAAATAAAATAAACCAAACAACGAAAAAAAAGGGGTTGCAACACGAGGACTACCCAGGGGGTCACCCATCCTAGTACTACTCTCGCCCAAGCACGCTTAACTGCGGAGTTCTGATGGGATCCGGTGCATTAGTGCTGGTATGATCGCAACCGAAAGAATACCACCTCCTTATTCCTTTATACCTTTCCACGCCTTGATCCATGCCCACCTATGCTCTCATGTGTGGCCTTCGTTACGCGTCTCGGGCCCGCCGTGCGCGCGCGCGCGCCTTCGTCATAGCCTTCCTTTGACAGAAGCGGCCGCTCCCGTCAATAAGCTCTCACACTTTCCAATAAACTAAGGACACGTCAGGCCAACGCCTACGAGCGGGCCCGTCTCCCCATATCCGGCTCCCGCGCGGACGAGCCTTCGGCACGGTAAACCGCGTTTAATCGAAAGCGCCCCTCCGGGCACCCCGTAGCCCCGTTCACCACATCAACGGCCGCTCGGATGCTACGCCAATGATACATCGACCGGTAAATAAAATAAACCAAACAACGAAAAAAAAGGGGTTGCAACACGAGGACTTCCCAGGGGGTCACCCATCCTAGTACTACTCTCGCCCAAGCACGCTTAACTGCGGAGTACTGATGGGATCCGGTGCATTAGTGCTGGTATGATCGCAACCGAAAGAATACCACCTCCTTATTCCTTTATACCTTTCCACGCCTTGATCCATGCCCACCTATGCTCTCATGTGTGGCCTTCGTTACGCGTCTCGGGCCCGCCGTGCGCGCGCGCGCGCCTTCGTCATAGCCTTCCTTTGACAGAAGCGGCCGCTCCCGTCAATAAGCTCTCACGCTTTCCAATAAACTAAGGACACGTCAGGCCAACGCCTACGAGCGGGCCCGTCTCCCCATATCCGGCTCCCGCGCGGACGAGCCTTCGGCACGGTAAACCGCGTTTAATCGAAAGCGCCCCTCCGGGCACCCCGTAGCCCCGTTCACCACATCAACGGCCGCTCGGATGCTACGCCAATGATACATCGACCGGTAAATAAAATAAACCAAACAACGAAAAAAAAGGGGTTGCAACACGAGGACTTCCCAGGGGGTCACCCATCCTAGTACTACTCTCGCCCAAGCACGCTTAACTGCGGAGTTCTGATGGGATCCGGTGCATTAGTGCTGGTATGATCGCAACCGAAAGAATACCACCTCCTTATTCCTTTATACCTTTCCACGCCTTGATCCATGCCCACCTATGCTCTCATGTGTGGCCTTCGTTACGCGTCTCGGGCCCGCCGTGCGCGCGCGCGCGCCTTCGTCATAGCCTTCCTTTGACAGAAGCGGCCGCTCCCGTCAATAAGCTCTCACGCTTTCCAATAAACTAAGGACACGTCAGGCCAACGCCTACGAGCGGGCCCGTCTCCCCATATCCGGCTCCCGCGCGGACGAGCCTTCGGCACGGTAAACCGCGTTTAATCGAAAGCGCCCCTCCGGGCACTCCGTAGCCCCGTTCACCACATCAACGGCCGCTCGGATGCTACGCCAATGATACATCGACCGGTAAATAAAATAAACCAAACAACGAAAAAAAAGGGGTTGCAACACGAGGACTTCCCAGGGGGTCACCCATCCTAGTACTACTCTCGCCCAAGCACGCTTAACTGCGTAGTTCTGATGGGATCCGGTGCATTAGTGCTGGTATGATCGCAACCGAAAGAATACCACCTCCTTATTCCTTTATACCTTTCCACGCCTTGATCCATGCCCACCTATGCTCTCATGTGTGGCCTTCGTTACGCGTCTCGGACCCGCCGTGCGCGCGCGCGCGCCTTCGTCATAGCCTTCCTTTGACAGAAGCGGCCGCTCCCGTCAATAAGCTCTCACGCTTTCCAATAAACTAAGGACACGTCAGGCCAACGCCTACGAGCGGGCCCGTCTCCCCATATCCGGCTCCCGCGCGGACGAGCCTTCGGCACGGTAAACCGCGTTTAATCGAAAGCGCCCCTCCGGGCACCCCGTAGCCCCGTTCACCACATCAACGGCCGCTCGGATGCTACGCCAATGATACATCGACCGGTAAATAAAATAAACCAAACAACGAAAAAAAGGGGTTGCAACACGAGGACTTCCCAGGGGGTCACCCATCCTAGTACTACTCTCGCCCAAGCACGCTTAACTGCGGAGTTCTGATGGGATCCGGTGCATTAGTGCTGGTATGATCGCAACCGAAAGAATACCACCTCCTTATTCCTTTATACCTTTCCACGCCTTGATCCATGCCCACCTATGCTCTCATGTGTGGCCTTCGTTACGCGTCTCGGGCCCGCCGTGCGCGCGCGCGCGCCTTCGTCATAGCCTTCCTTTGACAGAAGCGGCCGCTCCCGTCAATAAGCTCTCACGCTTTCCAATAAACTAAGGACACGTCAGGCCAACGCCTACGAGCGGGCCCGTCTCCCCATATCCGGCTCCCGCGCGGACGAGCCTTCGGCACGGTAAACCGCGTTTAATCGAAAGCGCCCCTCCGGGCACCCCGTAGCCCCGTTCACCACATCAACGGCCGCTCGGATGCTACGCCAATGATACATCGACCGGTAAATAAAATAAACCAAACAACGAAAAAAAAGGGGTTGCAACACGAGGACTTCCCAGGGGGTCACCCATCCTAGTACTACTCTCGCCCAAGCACGCTTAACTGCGGAGTTCTGATGGGATCCGGTGCATTAGTGCTGGTATGATCGCAACCGAAAGAATACCACCTCCTTATTCCTTTATACCTTTCCACGCCTTGATCCATGCCCACCTATGCTCTCATGTGTGGCCTTCGTTACGCGTCTCGGGCCCGCCGTGCGCGCGCGCGCGCCTTCGTCATAGCCTTCCTTTGACAGAAGCGGCCGCTCCCGTCAATAAGCTCTCACGCTTTCCAATAAACTAAGGACACGTCAGGCCAACGCCTACGAGCGGGCCCGTCTCCCCATATCCGGCTCCCGCGCGGACGAGCCTTCGGCACGGTAAACCGCGTTTAATCGAAAGCGCCCCTCCGGGTACCCCGTAGCCCCGTTCACCACATCAACGGCCGCTCGGATGCTACGCCAATGATACATCGACCGGTAAATAAAATAAACCAAACAACGAAAAAAAGGGGGTTGCAACACGAGGACTTCCCAGGGGGTCACCCATCCTAGTACTACTCTCGCCCAAGCACGCTTAACTGCGGAGTTCTGATGGGATCCGGTGCATTAGTGCTGGTATGATCGCAACCGAAAGAATACCACCTCCTTATTCCTTTATACCTTTCCACGCCTTGATCCATGCCCACCTATGCTCTCATGTGTGGCCTTCGTTACGCGTCTCGGGCCCGCCGTGCGCGCGCGCGCGCCTTCGTCATAGCCTTCCTTTGACAGAAGCGGCCGCTCCCGTCAATAAGCTCTCACGCTTTCCAATAAACTAAGGACACGTCAGGCCAACGCCTACGAGCGGGCCCGTCTCCCCATATCCGGCTCCCGCGCGGACGAGCCTTCGGCACGGTAAACCGCGTTTAATCGAAAGCGCCCCTCCGGGCACCCCGTAGCCCCGTTCACCACATCAACGGCCGCTCGGATGCTACGCCAATGATACATCGACCGGTAAATAAAATAAACCAAACAACGAAAAAAAAGGGGTTGCAACACGAGGACTTCCCAGGGGGTCACCCATCCTAGTACTACTCTCGCCCAAGCACGCTTAACTGCGGAGTTCTGATGGGATCCGGTGCATTAGTGCTGGTATGATCGCAACCGAAAGAATACCACCTCCTTATTCCTTTATACCTTTCCACGCCTTGATCCATGCCCACCTATGCTCTCATGTGTGGCCTTCGTTACGCGTCTCGGGCCCGCCGTGCGCGCGCGCGCGCCTTCGTCATAGCCTTCCTTTGACAGAAGCGGCCGCTCCCGTCAATAAGCTCTCACGCTTTCCAATAAACTAAGGACACGTCAGGCCAACGCCTACGAGCGGGCCCGTCTCCCCATATCCGGCTCCCGCGCGGACGAGCCTTCGGCACGGTAAACCGCGTTTAATCGAAAGCGCCCCTCCGGGCACCCCGTAGCCCCGTTCACCACATCAACGGCCGCTCGGATGCTACGCCAATGATACATCGACCGGTAAATAAAATAAACCAAACAACGAAAAAAAAGGGGTTGCAACACGAGGACTTCCCAGGGGGTCACCCATCCTAGTACTACTCTCGCCCAAGCACGCTTAACTGCGGAGTTCTGATGGGATCCGGTGCATTAGTGCTGGTATGATCGCAACCGAAAGAATACCACCTCCTTATTCCTTTATACCTTTCCACGCCTTGATCCATGCCCACCTATGCTCTCATGTGTGGCCTTCGTTACGCGTCTCGGGCCCGCCGTGCGCGCGCGCGCGCCTTCGTCATAGCCTTCCTTTGACAGAAGCGGCCGCTCCCGTCAATAAGCTCTCACGCTTTCCAATAAACTAAGGACACGTCAGGCCAACGCCTACGAGCGGGCCCGTCTCCCCATATCCGGCTCCCGCGCGGACGAGCCTTCGGCACGGTAAACCGCGTTTAATCGAAAGCGCCCCTCCGGGCACTCCGTAGCCCCGTTCACCACATCAACGGCCGCTCGGATGCTACGCCAATGATACATCGACCGGTAAATAAAATAAACCAAACAACGAAAAAAAAGGGGTTGCAACACGAGGACTTCCCAGGGGGTCCCCATCCTAGTACTACTCTCGCCCAAGCACGCTTAACTGCGTAGTTCTGATGGGATCCGGTGCATTAGTGCTGGTATGATCGCAACCGAAAGAATACCACCTCCTTATTCCTTTATACCTTTCCACGCCTTGATCCATGCCCACCTATGCTCTCATGTGTGGCCTTCGTTACGCGTCTCGGGCCCGCCGTGCGCGCGCGCGCGCCTTCGTCATAGCCTTCCTTTGACAGAAGCGGCCGCTCCCGTCAATAAGCTCTCACGCTTTCCAATAAACTAAGGACACGTCAGGCCAACGCCTACGAGCGGGCCCGTCTCCCCATATCCGGCTCCCGCGCGGACGAGCCTTCGGCACGGTAAACCGCGTTTAATCGAAAGGGCCCCTCCGGGCACCCCGTAGCCCCGTTCACCACATCAACGGCCGCTCGGATGCTACGCCAATGATACATCGACCGGTAAATAAAATAAACCAAACAACGAAAAAAAAGGGGTTGCAACACGAGGACTTCCCAGGGGGTCACCCATCCTAGTACTACTCTCGCCCAAGCACGCTTAACTGCGGAGTTCTGATGGGATCCGGTGCATTAGTGCTGGTATGATCGCAACCGAAAGAATACCACCTCCTTATTCCTTTATACCTTTCCACGCCTTGATCCATGCCCACCTATGCTCTCATGTGTGGCCTTCGTTACGCGTCTCGGGCCCGCCGTGCGCGCGCGCGCGCCTTCGTCATAGCCTTCCTTTGACAGAAGCGGCCGCTCCCGTCAATAAGCTCTCACGCTTTCCAATAAACTAAGGACACGTCAGGCCAACGCCTACGAGCGGGCCCGTCTCCCCATATCCGGCTCCCGCGCGGACGAGCCTTCGGCACGGTAAACCGCGTTTAATCGAAAGCGCCCCTCCGGGCACTCCGTAGCCCCGTTCACCACATCAACGGCCGCTCGGATGCTACGCCAATGATACATCGACCGGTAAATAAAATAAACCAAACAACGAAAAAAAAGGGGTTGCAACACGAGGACTTCCCAGGGGGTCACCCATCCTAGTACTACTCTCGCCCAAGCACGCTTAACTGCGTAGTTCTGATGGGATCCGGTGCATTAGTGCTGGTATGATCGCAACCGAAAGAATACCACCTCCTTATTCCTTTATACCTTTCCACGCCTTGATCCATGCCCACCTATGCTCTCATGTGTGGCCTTCGTTACGCGTCTCGGGCCCGCCGTGCGCGCGCGCGCGCCTTCGTCATAGCCTTCCTTTGACAGAAGCGGCCGCTCCCGTCAATAAGCTCTCACGCTTTCCAATAAACTAAGGACACGTCAGGCCAACGCCTACGAGCGGGCCCGTCTCCCCATATCCGGCTCCCGCGCGGACGAGCCTTCGGCACGGTAAACCGCGTTTAATCGAAAGCGCCCCTCCGGGCACCCCGTAGCCCCGTTCACCACATCAACGGCCGCTCGGATGCTACGCCAATGATACATCGACCGGTAAATAAAATAAACCAAACAACGAAAAAAAAGGGGTTGCAACACGAGGACTTCCCAGGGGGTCACCCATCCTAGTACTACTCTCGCCCAAGCACGCTTAACTGCGGAGTTCTGATGGGATCCGGTGCATTAGTGCTGGTATGATCGCAACCGAAAGAATACCACCTCCTTATTCCTTTATACCTTTCCACGCCTTGATCCATGCCCACCTATGCTCTCATGTGTGGCCTTCGTTACGCGTCTCGGGCCCGCCGTGCGCGCGCGCGCGCCTTCGTCATAGCCTTCCTTTGACAGAAGCGGCCGCTCCCGTCAATAAGCTCTCACGCTTTCCAATAAACTAAGGACACGTCAGGCCAACGCCTACGAGCGGGCCCGTCTCCCCATATCCGGCTCCCGCGCGGACGAGCCTTCGGCACGGTAAACCGCGTTTAATCGAAAGCGCCCCTCCGGGCACCCCGTAGCCCCGTTCACCACATCAACGGCCGCTCGGATGCTACGCCAATGATACATCGACAGGTAAATAAAATAAACCAAACAACGAAAAAAAAGGGGTTGCAACACGAGGACTTCCCAGGGGGTCACCCATCCTAGTACTACTCTCGCCCAAGCACGCTTAACTGCGGAGTTCTGATGGGATCCGGTGCATTAGTGCTGGTATGATCGCAACCGAAAGAATACCACCTCCTTATTCCTTTATACCTTTCCACGCCTTGATCCATGCCCACCTATGCTCTCATGTGTGGCCTTCGTTACGCGTCTCGGGCCCGCCGTGCGCGCGCGCGCGCCTTCGTCATAGCCTTCCTTTGACAGAAGCGGCCGCTCCCGTCAATAAGCTCTCACGCTTTCCAATAAACTAAGGACACGTCAGGCCAACGCCTACGAGCGGGCCCGTCTCCCCATATCCGGCTCCCGCGCGGACGAGCCTTCGGCACGGTAAACCGCGTTTAATCGAAAGCGCCCCTCCGGGCACCCCGTAGCCCCGTTCACCACATCAACGGCCGCTCGGATGCTACGCCAATGATACATCGACCGGTAAATAAAATAAACCAAACAACGAAAAAAAAGGGGTTGCAACACGAGGACTTCCCAGGGGGTCACCCATCCTAGTACTACTCTCGCCCAAGCACGCTTAACTGCGGAGTACTGATGGGATCCGGTGCATTAGTGCTGGTATGATCGCAACCGAAAGAATACCACCTCCTTATTCCTTTATACCTTTCCACGCCTTGATCCATGCCCACCTATGCTCTCATGTGTGGCCTTCGTTACGCGTCTCGGGCCCGCCGTGCGCGCGCGCGCGCCTTCGTCATAGCCTTCCTTTGACAGAAGCGGCCGCTCCCGTCAATAAGCTCTCACGCTTTCCAATAAACTAAGGACACGTCAGGCCAACGCCTACGAGCGGGCCCGTCTCCCCATATCCGGCTCCCGCGCGGACGAGCCTTCGGCACGGTAAACCGCGTTTAATCGAAAGCGCCCCTCCGGGCACCCCGTAGCCCCGTTCACCACATCAACGGCCGCTCGGATGCTACGCCAATGATACATCGACCGGTAAATAAAATAAACCAAACAACGAAAAAAAAGGGGTTGCAACACGAGGACTTCCCAGGGGGTCACCCATCCTAGTACTACTCTCGCCCAAGCACGCTTAACTGCGGAGTTCTGATGGGATCCGGTGCATTAGTGCTGGTATGATCGCAACCGAAAGAATACCACCTCCTTATTCCTTTATACCTTTCCACGCCTTGATCCATGCCCACCTATGCTCTCATGTGTGGCCTTCGTTACGCGTCTCGGGCCCGCCGTGCGCGCGCGCGCGCCTTCGTCATAGCCTTCCTTTGACAGAAGCGGCCGCTCCCGTCAATAAGCTCTCACGCTTTCCAATAAACTAAGGACACGTCAGGCCAACGCCTACGAGCGGGCCCGTCTCCCCATATCCGGCTCCCGCGCGGACGAGCCTTCGGCACGGTAAACCGCGTTTAATCGAAAGCGCCCCTCCGGGCACCCCGTAGCCCCGTTCACCACATCAACGGCCGCTCGGATGCTACGCCAATGATACATCGACCGGTAAATAAAATAAACCAAACAACGAAAAAAAAGGGGTTGCAACACGAGGACTTCCCAGGGGGTCACCCATCCTAGTACTACTCTCGCCCAAGCACGCTTAACTGCGGAGTTCTGATGGGATCCGGTGCATTAGTGCTGGTATGATCGCAACCGAAAGAATACCACCTCCTTATTCCTTTATACCTTTCCACGCCTTGATCCATGCCCACCTATGCTCTCATGTGTGGCCTTCGTTACGCGTCTCGGGCCCGCCGTGCGCGCGCGCGCGCCTTCGTCATAGCCTTCCTTTGACAGAAGCGGCCGCTCCCGTCAATAAGCTCTCACGCTTTCCAATAAACTAAGGACACGTCAGGCCAACGCCTACGAGCGGGCCCGTCTCCCCATATCCGGCTCCCGCGCGGACGAGCCTTCGGCACGGTAAACCGCGTTTAATCGAAAGCGCCCCTCCGGGCACTCCGTAGCCCCGTTCACCACATCAACGGCCGCTCGGATGCTACGCCAATGATACATCGACCGGTAAATAAAATAAACCAAACAACGAAAAAAAAGGGGTTGCAACACGAGGACTTCCCAGGGGGTCACCCATCCTAGTACTACTCTCGCCCAAGCACGCTTAACTGCGTAGTTCTGATGGGATCCGGTGCATTAGTGCTGGTATGATCGCAACCGAAAGAATACCACCTCCTTATTCCTTTATACCTTTCCACGCCTTGATCCATGCCCACCTATGCTCTCATGTGTGGCCTTCGTTACGCGTCTCGGGCCCGCCGTGCGCGCGCGCGCGCCTTCGTCATAGCCTTCCTTTGACAGAAGCGGCCGCTCCCGTCAATAAGCTCTCACGCTTTCCAATAAACTAAGGACACGTCAGGCCAACGCCTACGAGCGGGCCCGTCTCCCCATATCCGGCTCCCGCGCGGACGAGCCTTCGGCACGGTAAACCGCGTTTAATCGAAAGCGCCCCTCCGGGCACCCCGTAGCCCCGTTCACCACATCAACGGCCGCTCGGATGCTACGCCAATGATACATCGACCGGTAAATAAAATAAACCAAACAACGAAAAAAAAGGGGTTGCAACACGAGGACTTCCCAGGGGGTCACCCATCCTAGTACTACTCTCGCCCAAGCACGCTTAACTGCGGAGTTCTGATGGGATCCGGTGCATTAGTGCTGGTATGATCGCAACCGAAAGAATACCACCTCCTTATTCCTTTATACCTTTCCACGCCTTGATCCATGCCCACCTATGCTCTCATGTGTGGCCTTCGTTACGCGTCTCGGGCCCGCCGTGCGCGCGCGCGCGCCTTCGTCATAGCCTTCCTTTGACAGAAGCGGCCGCTCCCGTCAATAAGCTCTCACGCTTTCCAATAAACTAAGGACACGTCAGGCCAACGCCTACGAGCGGGCCCGTCTCCCCATATCCGGCTCCCGCGCGGACGAGCCTTCGGCACGGTAAACCGCGTTTAATCGAAAGCGCCCCTCCGGGCACTCCGTAGCCCCGTTCACCACATCAACGGCCGCTCGGATGCTACGCCAATGATACATCGACCGGTAAATAAAATAAACCAAACAACGAAAAAAAAGGGGTTGCAACACGAGGACTTCCCAGGGGGTCACCCATCCTAGTACTACTCTCGCCCAAGCACGCTTAACTGCGTAGTTCTGATGGGATCCGGTGCATTAGTGCTGGTATGATCGCAACCGAAAGAATACCACCTCCTTATTCCTTTATACCTTTCCACGCCTTGATCCATGCCCACCTATGCTCTCATGTGTGGCCTTCGTTACGCGTCTCGGGCCCGCCGTGCGCGCGCGCGCGCCTTCGTCATAGCCTTCCTTTGACAGAAGCGGCCGCTCCCGTCAATAAGCTCTCACGCTTTCCAATAAACTAAGGACACGTCAGGCCAACGCCTACGAGCGGGCCCGTCTCCCCATATCCGGCTCCCGCGCGGACGAGCCTTCGGCACGGTAAACCGCGTTTAATCGAAAGCGCCCCTCCGGGCACCCCGTAGCCCCGTTCACCACATCAACGGCCGCTCGGATGCTACGCCAATGATACATCGACCGGTAAATAAAATAAACCAAACAACGAAAAAAAGGGGTTGCAACACGAGGACTTCCCAGGGGGTCACCCATCCTAGTACTACTCTCGCCCAAGCACGCTTAACTGCGGAGTTCTGATGGGATCCGGTGCATTAGTGCTGGTATGATCGCAACCGAAAGAATACCACCTCCTTATTCCTTTATACCTTTCCACGCCTTGATCCATGCCCACCTATGCTCTCATGTGTGGCCTTCGTTACGCGTCTCGGGCCCGCCGTGCGCCCGCGCGCGCCTTCGTCATAGCCTTCCTTTGACAGAAGCGGCCGCTCCCGTCAATAAGCTCTCACGCTTTCCAATAAACTAAGGACACGTCAGGCCAACGCCTACGAGCGGGCCCGTCTCCCCATATCCGGCTCCCGCGCGGACGAGCCTTCGGCACGGTAAACCGCGTTTAATCGAAAGCGCCCCTCCGGGCACCCCGTAGCCCCGTTCACCACATCAACGGCCGCTCGGATGCTACGCCAATGATACATCGACCGGTAAATAAAATAAACCAAACAACGAAAAAAAAGGGGTTGCAACACGAGGACTTCCCAGGGGGTCACCCATCCTAGTACTACTCTCGCCCAAGCACGCTTAACTGCGGAGTTCTGATGGGATCCGGTGCATTAGTGCTGGTATGATCGCAACCGAAAGAATACCACCTCCTTATTCCTTTATACCTTTCCACGCCTTGATCCATGCCCACCTATGCTCTCATGTGTGGCCTTCGTTACGCGTCTCGGGCCCGCCGTGCGCGCGCGCGCGCCTTCGTCATAGCCTTCCTTTGACAGAAGCGGCCGCTCCCGTCAATAAGCTCTCACGCTTTCCAATAAACTAAGGACACGTCAGGCCAACGCCTACGAGCGGGCCCGTCTCCCCATATCCGGCTCCCGCGCGGACGAGCCTTCGGCACGGTAAACCGCGTTTAATCGAAAGCGCCCCTCCGGGCACTCCGTAGCCCCGTTCACCACATCAACGGCCGCTCGGATGCTACGCCAATGATACATCGACCGGTAAATAAAATAAACCAAACAACGAAAAAAAAGGGGTTGCAACACGAGGACTTCCCAGGGGGTCACCCATCCTAGTACTACTCTCGCCCAAGCACGCTTAACTGCGTAGTTCTGATGGGATCCGGTGCATTAGTGCTGGTATGATCGCAACCGAAAGAATACCACCTCCTTATTCCTTTATACCTTTCCACGCCTTGATCCATGCCCACCTATGCTCTCATGTGTGGCCTTCGTTACGCGTCTCAGGCCCGCCGTGCGCGCGCGCGCGCCTTCGTCATAGCCTTCCTTTGACAGAAGCGGCCGCTCCCGTCAATAAGCTCTCACGCTTTCCAATAAACTAAGGACACGTCAGGCCAACGCCTACGGGCGGGCCCGTCTCCCCATATCCGGCTCCCGCGCGGACGAGCCTTCGGCACGGTAAACCGCGTTTAATCGAAAGCGCCCCTCCGGGCACCCCGTAGCCCCGTTCACCACATCAACGGCCGCTCGGATGCTACGCCAATGATACATCGACCGGTAAATAAAATAAACCAAACAACGAAAAAAAGGGGTTGCAACACGAGGACTTCCCAGGGGGTCACCCATCCTAGTACTACTCTCGCCCAAGCACGCTTAACTGCGGAGTTCTGATGGGATCCGGTGCATTAGTGCTGGTATGATCGCAACCGAAAGAATACCACCTCCTTATTCCTTTATACCTTTCCACGCCTTGATCCATGCCCACCTATGCTCTCATGTGTGGCCTTCGTTACGCGTCTCGGGCCCGCCGTGCGCGCGCGCGCGCCTTCGTCATAGCCTTCCTTTGACAGAAGCGGCCGCTCCCGTCAATAAGCTCTCACGCTTTCCAATAAACTAAGGACACGTCAGGCCAACGCCTACGAGCGGGCCCGTCTCCCCATATCCGGCTCCCGCGCGGACGAGCCTTCGGCACGGTAAACCGCGTTTAATCGAAAGCGCCCCTCCGGGCACCCCGTAGCCCCGTTCACCACATCAACGGCCGCTCGGATGCTACGCCAATGATACATCGACCGGTAAATAAAATAAACCAAACAACGAAAAAAAAGGGGTTGCAACACGAGGACTTCCCAGGGGGTCACCCATCCTAGTACTACTCTCGCCCAAGCACGCTTAACTGCGGAGTTCTGATGGGATCCGGTGCATTAGTGCTGGTATGATCGCAACCGAAAGAATACCACCTCCTTATTCCTTTATACCTTTCCACGCCTTGATCCATGCCCACCTATGCTCTCATGTGTGGCCTTCGTTACGCGTCTCGGGCCCGCCGTGCGCGCGCGCGCGCCTTCGTCATAGCCTTCCTTTGACAGAAGCGGCCGCTCCCGTCAATAAGCTCTCACGCTTTCCAATAAACTAAGGACACGTCAGGCCAACGCCTACGAGCGGGCCCGTCTCCCCATATCCGGCTCCCGCGCGGACGAGCCTTCGGCACGGTAAACCGCGTTTAATCGAAAGCGCCCCTCCGGGCACCCCGTAGCCCCGTTCACCACATCAACGGCCGCTCGGATGCTACGCCAATGATACATCGACCGGTAAATAAAATAAACCAAACAACGAAAAAAAAGGGGTTGCAACACGAGGACTTCCCAGGGGGTCACCCATCCTAGTACTACTCTCGCCCAAGCACGCTTAACTGCGGAGTACTGATGGGATCCGGTGCATTAGTGCTGGTATGATCGCAACCGAAAGAATACCACCTCCTTATTCCTTTATACCTTTCCACGCCTTGATCCATGCCCACCTATGCTCTCATGTGTGGCCTTCGTTACGCGTCTCGGGCCCGCGGTGCGCGCGCGCGCGCCTTCGTCATAGCCTTCCTTTGACAGAAGCGGCCGCTCCCGTCAATAAGCTCTCACGCTTTCCAATAAACTAAGGACACGTCAGGCCAACGCCTACGAGCGGGCCCGTCTCCCCATATCCGGCTCCCGCGCGGACGAGCCTTCGGCACGGTAAACCGCGTTTAATCGAAAGCGCCCCTCCGGGCACCCCGTAGCCCCGTTCACCACATCAACGGCCGCTCGGATGCTACGCCAATGATACATCGACCGGTAAATAAAATAAACCAAACAACGAAAAAAAAGGGGTTGCAACACGAGGACTTCCCAGGGGGTCACCCATCCTAGTACTACTCTCGCCCAAGCACGCTTAACTGCGGAGTTCTGATGGGATCCGGTGCATTAGTGCTGGTATGATCGCAACCGAAAGAATACCACCTCCTTATTCCTTTATACCTTTCCACGCCTTGATCCATGCCCACCTATGCTCTCATGTGTGGCCTTCGTTACGCGTCTCGGGCCCGCCGTGCGCGCGCGCGCGCCTTCGTCATAGCCTTCCTTTGACAGAAGCGGCCGCTCCCGTCAATAAGCTCTCACGCTTTCCAATAAACTAAGGACACGTCAGGCCAACGCCTACGAGCGGGCCCGTCTCCCCATATCCGGCTCCCGCGCGGACGAGCCTTCGGCACGGTAAACCGCGTTTAATCGAAAGCGCCCCTCCGGGCACTCCGTAGCCCCGTTCACCACATCAACGGCCGCTCGGATGCTACGCCAATGATACATCGACCGGTAAATAAAATAAACCAAACAACGAAAAAAAAGGGGTTGCAACACGAGGACTTCCCAGGGGGTCACCCATCCTAGTACTACTCTCGCCCAAGCACGCTTAACTGCGTAGTTCTGATGGGATCCGGTGCATTAGTGCTGGTATGATCGCAACCGAAAGAATACCACCTCCTTATTCCTTTATACCTTTCCACGCCTTGATCCATGCCCACCTATGCTCTCATGTGTGGCCTTCGTTACGCGTCTCGGGCCCGCCGTGCGCGCGCGCGCGCCTTCGTCATAGCCTTCCTTTGACAGAAGCGGCCGCTCCCGTTAATAAGCTCTCACGCTTTCCAATAAACTAAGGACACGTCAGGCCAACGCCTACGAGCGGGCCCGTCTCCCCATATCCGGCTCCCGCGCGGACGAGCCTTCGGCACGGTAAACCGCGTTTAATCGAAAGCGCCCCTCCGGGCACCCCGTAGCCCCGTTCACCACATCAACGGCCGCTCGGATGCTACGCCAATGATACATCGACCGGTAAATAAAATAAACCAAACAACGAAAAAAAGGGGTTGCAACACGAGGACTTCCCAGGGGGTCACCCATCCTAGTACTACTCTCGCCCAAGCACGCTTAACTGCGGAGTTCTGATGGGATCCGGTGCATTAGTGCTGGTATGATCGCAACCGAAAGAATACCACCTCCTTATTCCTTTATACCTTTCCACGCCTTGATCCATGCCCACCTATGCTCTCATGTGTGGCCTTCGTTACGCGTCTCGGGCCCGCCGTGCGCGCGCGCGCGCCTTCGTCATAGCCTTCCTTTGACAGAAGCGGCCGCTCCCGTCAATAAGCTCTCACGCTTTCCAATAAACTAAGGACACGTCAGGCCAACGCCTACGAGCGGGCCCGTCTCCCCATATCCGGCTCCCGCGCGGACGAGCCTTCGGCACGGTAAACCGCGTTTAATCGAAAGCGCCCCTCCGGGCACCCCGTAGCCCCGTTCACCACATCAACGGCCGCTCGGATGCTACGCCAATGATACATCGACCGGTAAATAAAATAAACCAAACAACGAAAAAAAAGGGGTTGCAACACGAGGACTTCCCAGGGGGTCACCCATCCTAGTACTACTCTCGCCCAAGCACGCTTAACTGCGGAGTTCTGATGGGATCCGGTGCAATAGTGCTGGTATGATCGCAACCGAAAGAATACCACCTCCTTATTCCTTTATACCTTTCCACGCCTTGATCCATGCCCACCTATGCTCTCATGTGTGGCCTTCGTTACGCGTCTCGGGCCCGCCGTGCGCGCGCGCGCGCCTTCATCATAGCCTTCCTTTGACAGAAGCGGCCCTCCCGTCAATAAGCTCTCACGCTTTCCAATAAACTAAGGACACGTCAGGCCAACGCCTACGAGCGGGCCCGTCTCCCCATATCCGGCTCCCGCGCGGACGAGCCTTCGGCACGGTAAACCGCGTTTAATCGAAAGCGCCCCTCCGGGCACCCCGTAGCCCCGTTCACCACATCAACGGCCGCTCGGATGCTACGCCAATGATATATCGACCGGTAAATAAAATAAACCAAACAACGAAAAAAAAGGGGTTGCAACACGAGGACTTCCCAGGGGGTCACCCATCCTAGTACTACTCTCGCCCAAGCACGCTTAACTGCGGAGTACTGATGGGATCCGGTGCATTAGTGCTGGTATGATCGCAACCGAAAGAATACCACCTCCTTATTCCTTTATACCTTTCCACGCCTTGATCCATGCCCACCTATGCTCTCATGTGTGGCCTTCGTTACGCGTCTCGGGCCCGCCGTGCGCAGCGCGCGCGCCTTCGTCATAGCCTTCCTTTGACAGAAGCGGCCGCTCCCGTCAATAAGCTCTCACGCTTTCCAATAAACTAAGGACACGTCAGGCCAACGCCTACGAGCGGGCCCGTCTCCCCATATCCGGCTCCCGCGCGGACGAGCCTTCGGCACGGTAAACCGCGTTTAATCGAAAGCGCCCCTCCGGGCACCCCGTAGCCCCGTTCACCACATCAACGGCCGCTCGGATGCTACGCCAATGATACATCGACCGGTAAATAAAATAAACCAAACAACGAAAAAAAAAAGGGGTTGCAACACGAGGACTTCCCAGGGGGTCACCCATCCTAGTACTACTCTCGCCCAAGCACGCTTAACTGCGGAGTTCTGATGGGATCCGGTGCATTAGTGCTGGTATGATCGCAACCGAAAGAATACCACCTCCTTATTCCTTTATACCTTTCCACGCCTTGATCCATGCCCACCTATGCTCTCATGTGTGGCCTTCGTTACGCGTCTCGGGCCCGCCGTGCGCGCGCGCGCGCCTTCGTCATAGCCTTCCTTTGACAGAAGCGGCCGCTCCCGTCAATAAGCTCTCACGCTTTCCAATAAACTAAGGACACGTCAGGCCAACGCCTACGAGCGGGCCCGTCTCCCCATATCCGGCTCCCGCGCGGACGAGCCTTCGGCACGGTAAACCGCGTTTAATCGAAAGCGCCCCTCCGGGCACCCCGTAGCCCCGTTCACCACATCAACGGCCGCTCGGATGCTACGCCAATGATACATCGACCGGTAAATAAAATAAACCAAACAACGAAAAAAAAGGGGTTGCAACACGAGGACTTCCCAGGGGGTCACCCATCCTAGTACTACTCTCGCCCAAGCACGCTTAACTGCGTAGTTCTGATGGGATCCGGTGCATTAGTGCTGGTATGATCGCAACCGAAAGAATACCACCTCCTTATTCCTTTATACCTTTCCACGCCTTGATCCATGCCCACCTATGCTCTCATGTGTGGCCTTCGTTACGCGTCTCGGGCCCGCCGTGCGCGCGCGCGCGCCTTCGTCATAGCCTTCCTTTGACAGAAGCGGCCGCTCCCGTCAATAAGCTCTCACGCTTTCCAATAAACTAAGGACACGTCAGGCCAACGCCTACGAGCGGGCCCGTCTCCCCATATCCGGCTCCCGCGCGGACGAGCCTTCGGCACGGTAAACCGCGTTTAATCGAAAGCGCCCCTCCGGGCACCCCGTAGCCCCGTTCACCACATCAACGGCCGCTCGGATGCTACGCCAATGATACATCGACCGGTAAATAAAATAAACCAAACAACGAAAAAAAGGGGTTGCAACACGAGGACTTCCCAGGGGGTCACCCATCCTAGTACTACTCTCGCCCAAGCACGCTTAACTGCGGAGTTCTGATGGGATCCGGTGCATTAGTGCTGGTATGATCGAAACCGAAAGAATACCACCTCCTTATTCCTTTATACCTTTCCACGCCTTGATCCATGCCCACCTATGCTCTCATGTGTGGCCTTCGTTACGCGTCTCGGGCCCGCCGTGCGCGCGCGCGCGCCTTCGTCATAGCCTTCCTTTGACAGAAGCGGCCGCTCCCGTCAATAAGCTCTCACGCTTTCCAATAAACTAAGGACACGTCAGGCCAACGCCTACGAGCGGGCCCGTCTCCCCATATCCGGCTCCCGCGCGGACGAGCCTTCGGCACGGTAAACCGCGTTTAATCGAAAGCGCCCCTCCGGGCACCCCGTAGCCCCGTTCACCACATCAACGGCCGCTCGGATGCTACGCCAATGATACATCGACCGGTAAATAAAATAAACCAAACAACGAAAAAAAAGGGGTTGCAACACGAGGACTTCCCAGGGGGTCACCCATCCTAGTACTACTCTCGCCCAAGCACGCTTAACTGCGGAGTTCTGATGGGATCCGGTGCATTAGTGCTGGTATGATCGCAACCGAAAGAATACCACCTCCTTATTCCTTTATACCTTTCCACGCCTTGATCCATGCCCACCTATGCTCTCATGTGTGGCCTTCGTTACGCGTCTCGGGCCCGCCGTGCGCGCGCGCGCCCCTTCGTCATAGCCTTCCTTTGACAGAAGCGGCCGCTCCCGTCAATAAGCTCTCACGCTTTCCAATAAACTAAGGACACGTCAGGCCAACGCCTACGAGCGGGCCCGTCTCCCCATATCCGGCTCCCGCGCGGACGAGCCTTCGGCACGGTAAACCGCGTTTAATCGAAAGCGCCCCTCCGGGCACCCCGTAGCCCCGTTCACCACATCAACGGCCGCTCGGATGCTACGCCAATGATACATCGACCGGTAAATAAAATAAACCAAACAACGAAAAAAAAGGGGTTGCAACACGAGGACTTCCCAGGGGGTCACCCATCCTAGTACTACTCTCGCCCAAGCACGCTTAACTGCGGAGTTCTGATGGGATCCGGTGCATTAGTGCTGGTATGATCGCAACCGAAAGAATACCAGCTCCTTATTCCTTTATACCTTTCCACGCCTTGATCCATGCCCACCTATGCTCTCATGTGTGGCCTTCGTTACGCGTCTCGGGCCCGCCGTGCGCGCGCGCGCGCCTTCGTCATAGCCTTCCTTTGACAGAAGCGGCCGCTCCCGTCAATAAGCTCTCACGCTTTCCAATAAACTAAGGACACGTCAGGCCAACGCCTACGAGCGGGCCCGTCTCCCCATATCCGGCTCCCGCGCGGACGAGCCTTCGGCACGGTAAACCGCGTTTAATCGAAAGCGCCCCTCCGGGCACCCCGTAGCCCCGTTCACCACATCAACGGCCGCTCGGATGC
Source organism: Helianthus tuberosus (assembly GCA_030545235.1). NCBI lineage: Eukaryota > Viridiplantae > Streptophyta > Magnoliopsida > Asterales > Asteraceae > Helianthus > Helianthus tuberosus. The sequence continues at coordinate 123,495 of JARYGA010009310.1, read as the reverse complement.
TACGCCAATGATACATCGACCGGTAAATAAAATAAACCAAACAACGAAAAAAAAGGGGTTGCAACACGAGGACTTCCCAGGGGGTCACCCATCCTAGTACTACTCTCGCCCAAGCACGCTTAACTGCGGAGTTCTGATGGGATCCGGTGCATTAGTGCTGGTATGATCGCAACCGAAAGAATACCACCTCCTTATTCCTTTATACCTTTCCACGCCTTGATCCATGCCCACCTATGCTCTCATGTGTGGCCTTCGTTACGCGTCTCGGGCCCGCCGTGCGCGCGCGCGCCCCTTCGTCATAGCCTTCCTTTGACAGAAGCGGCCGCTCCCGTCAATAAGCTCTCACGCTTTCCAATAAACTAAGGACACGTCAGGCCAACGCCTACGAGCGGGCCCGTCTCCCCATATCCGGCTCCCGCGCGGACGAGCCTTCGGCACGGTAAACCGCGTTTAATCGAAAGCGCCCCTCCGGGCACCCCGTAGCCCCGTTCACCACATCAACGGCCGCTCGGATGCTACACCAATGATACATCGACCGGTAAATAAAATAAACCAAACAACGAAAAAAAAGGGGTTGCAACACGAGGACTTCCCAGGGGGTCACCCATCCTAGTACTACTCTCGCCCAAGCACGCTTAACTGCGGAGTACTGATGGGATCCGGTGCATTAGTGCTGGTATGATCGCAACCGAAAGAATACCACCTCCTTATTCCTTTATACCTTTCCACGCCTTGATCCATGCCCACCTATGCTCTCATGTATGGCCTTCGTTACGCGTCTCGGGCCCGCCGTGCGCGCGCGCGCGCCTTCGTCATAGCCTTCCTTTGACAGAAGCGGCCGCTCCCGTCAATAAGCTCTCACGCTTTCCAATAAACTAAGGACACGTCAGGCCAACGCCTACGAGCGGGCCCGTCTCCCCATATCCGGCTCCCGCGCGGACGAGCCTTCGGCACGGTAAACCGCGTTTAATCGAAAGCGCCCCTCCGGGCACCCCGTAGCCCCGTTCACCACATCAACGGCCGCTCGGATGCTACGCCAATGATACATCGACCGGTAAATAAAATAAACCAAACAACGAAAAAAAAAGGGGTTGCAACACGAGGACTTCCCAGGGGGTCACCCATCCTAGTACTACTCTCGCCCAAGCACGCTTAACTGCGGAGTTCTGATGGGATCCGGTTAGGGCTGTAAACGAACCGAACGAACACGAACAAGGCCTTGTTCGTGTTCGTTCGTTAAGGAAATAAATGTGTTCACGAACGGTTCATGAACACTTACCGAACGAGATTTTATGTTCGTGTTCGTTCATTAAGGAAATGAGCGTGTTCGCGAACGGTTCACGAACAAAAATGAACACACATAAATTTGGTGAACGTGATGAAGGATAAAGATGGATGGCCCAGAGAGTAGCACTCAAACTTGAATCCCTTATTGTGGAACGGAGGTCGATCGTATTTGTGGATGTAAATAATGAGAAATGAAAGGGAAATGATGCATAAACAAGGTGAAAGTGGGTTTCCTAGTTTAATTGTTTGGGAAATAAAATAAATAAAAGTTTAATAATATAAAAAGTACAAATAAAATATAAGAAAGTACAAAGATCTTCAATTAAAACACAAACATACGAACATAAACGAACACAAATCAATGAATATTCAAGAACACGTTCACGAACACCTTACCGAACGTTCACGAACACAATCGAACGAACGAGACCTCTGTTCATGTTCGTTCATTTAACTAATCGAACGAAATTTCTTGTTCATGTTCGTTCGTTTATTAAACGAACGAACATAAACGAACTTCCCGCCGAACGGTTCACGAACTGTTCGCGGAACGTTCGGTTCGTTTACAGCCCTAGATCCGGTGCATTAGTGCTGGTATGATCGCAACCGAAAGAATACCACCTCCTTATTCCTTTATACCTTTCCACGCCTTGATCCATGCCCACCTATGCTCTCATGTGTGGCCTTCGTTACGCGTCTCGGGCCCGCCGTGCGCGCGCGCGCGCCTTCGTCATAGCCTTCCTTTGACAGAAGCGGCTGCTCCCGTCAATAAGCTCTCACGCTTTCCAATAAACTAAGGACACGTCAGGCCAACGCCTACGAGCGGGCCCGTCTCCCCATATCCGGCTCCCGCGCGGACGAGCCTTCGGCACGGTAAACCGCGTTTAATCGAAAGCGCCCCTCCGGGCACCCCGTAGCCCCGTTCACCACATCAACGGCCGCTCGGATGCTACGCCAATGATACATCGACCGGTAAATAAAATAAACCAAACAACGAAAAAAAAGGGGTTGCAACACGAGGACTTCCCAGGGGGTCACCCATCCTAGTACTACTCTCGCCCAAGCACGCTTAACTGCGGAGTTCTGATGGGATCCGGTGCATTAGTGCTGGTATGATCGCAACCGAAAGAATACCACCTCCTTATTCCTTTATACCTTTCCACGCCTTGATCCATGCCCACCTATGCTCTCATGTGTGGCCTTCGTTACGCGTCTCGGGCCCACCGTGCGCGCGCGCGCGCCTTCGTCATAGCCTTCCTTTGACAGAAGCGGCCGCTCCCGTCAATAAGCTCTCACGCTTTCCAATAAACTAAGGACACGTCAGGCCAACGCCTACGAGCGGGCCCGTCTCCCCATATCCGGCTCCCGCGCGGACGAGCCTTCGGCACGGTAAACCGCGTTTAATCGAAAGCGCCCCTCCGGGCACCCCGTAGCCCCGTTCACCACATCAACGGCCGCTCGGATGCTACGCCAATGATACATCGACCGGTAAATAAAATAAACCAAACAACGAAAAAAAAGGGGTTGCAACACGAGGACTTCCCAGGGGGTCACCCATCCTAGTACTACTCTCGCCCAAGCACGCTTAACTGCGGAGTTCTGATGGGATCCGGTGCATTAGTGCTGGTATGATCGCAACCGAAAGAAAACCACCTCCTTATTCCTTTATACCTTTCCACGCCTTGATCCATGCCCACCTATGCTCTCATGTGTGGCCTTCGTTACGCGTCTCGGGCCCGCCGTGCGCGCGCGCGCGCCTTCGTCATAGCCTTCCTTTGACAGAAGCGGCCGCTCCCGTCAATAAGCTCTCACGCTTTCCAATAAACTAAGGACACGTCAGGCCAACGCCTACGAGCGGGCCCGTCTCCCCATATCCGGCTCCCGCGCGGACGAGCCTTCGGCACGGTAAACCGCGTTTAATCGAAAGCGCCCCTCCGGGCACCCCGTAGCCCCGTTCACCACATCAACGGCCGCTCGGATGCTACGCCAATGATACATCGACCGGTAAATAAAATAAACCAAACAACGAAAAAAAAGGGGTTGCAACACGAGGACTTCCCAGGGGGTCACCCATCCTAGTACTACTCTCGCCCAAGCACGCTTAACTGCGGAGTTCTGATGGGATCCGGTGCATTAGTGCTGGTATGATCGCAACCGAAAGAATACCACCTCCTTATTCCTTTATACCTTTCCACGCCTTGATCCATGCCCACCTATGCTCTCATGTGTGGCCTTCGTTACGCGTCTCGGGCCCGCCGTGCGCGCGCGCGCGCCTTCGTCATAGCCTTCCTTTGACAGAAGGGGCCGCTCCCGTCAATAAGCTCTCACGCTTTCCAATAAACTAAGGACACGTCAGGCCAACGCCTACGAGCGGGCCCGTCTCCCCATATCCGGCTCCCGCGCGGACGAGCCTTCGGCACGGTAAACCGCGTTTAATCGAAAGCGCCCCTCCGGGCACCCCGTAGCCCCGTTCACCACATCAACGGCCGCTCGGATGCTACGCCAATGATACATCGACCGGTAAATAAAATAAACCAAACAACGAAAAAAAAGGGGTTGCAACACGAGGACTTCCCAGGGGGTCACCCATCCTAGTACTACTCTCGCCCAAGCACGCTTAACTGCGGAGTTCTGATGGGATCCGGTGCATTAGTGCTGGTATGATCGCAACCGAAAGAATACCACCTCCTTATTCCTTTATACCTTTCCACGCCTTGATCCATGCCCACCTATGCTCTCATGTGTGGCCTTCGTTACGCGTCTCGGGCCCGCCGTGCGCGCGCGCGCGCCTTCGTCATAGCCTTCCTTTGACAGAAGCGGCCGCTCCCGTCAATAAGCTCTCACGCTTTCCAATAAACTAAGGACACGTCAGGCCAACGCCTACGAGCGGGCCCGTCTCCCCATATCCGGCTCCCGCGCGGACGAGCCTTCGGCACGGTAAACCGCGTTTAATCGAAAGCGCCCCTCCGGGCACCCCGTAGCCCCGTTCACCACATCAACGGCCGCTCGGATGCTACGCCAATGATACATCGACCGGTAAATAAAATAAACCAAACAACGAAAAAAAAGGGGTTGCAACACGAGGACTTCCCAGGGGGTCACCCATCCTAGTACTACTCTCGCCCAAGCACGCTTAACTGCGGAGTTCTGATGGGATCCGGTGCATTAGTGCTGGTATGATCGCAACCGAAAGAATATACCACCTCCTTATTCCTTTATACCTTTCCACGCCTTGATCCATGCCCACCTATGCTCTCATGTGTGGCCTTCGTTACGCGTCTCGGGCCCGCCGTGCGCGCGCGCGCTACTTCGTCAAAGCCTTCCTTTGACAGAAGCGGCCGCTCCCGTCAATAAGCTCTCACGCTTTCCAATAAACTAAGGACACGTCAGGCCAACGCCTACGAGCGGGCCCGTCTCCCCATATCCGGCTCCCGCGCGGACGAGCCTTCGGCACGGTAAACCGCGTTTAATCGAAAGCGCCCCTCCGGGCACCCCGTAGCCCCGTTCACCACATCAACGGCCGCTCGGATGCTACGCCAATGATACATCGACCGGTAAATAAAATAAACCAAACAACGAAAAAAAAGGGGTTGCAACACGAGGACTTCCCAGGGGGTCACCCATCCTAGTACTACTCTCGCCCAAGCACGCTTAACTGCGGAGTTCTGATGGGATCCGGTGCACTAGTGCTGGTATGATCGCAACCGAAAGAATACCACCTCCTTATTCCTTTATACCTTTCCACGTCTTGATCCATGCCCACCTATGCTCTCATGTGTGGCCTTCGTTACGCGTCTCGGGCCCGCCGTGCGCGCGCGCGCGCCTTCGTCATAGCCTTCCTTTGACAGAAGCGGCCGCTCCCGTCAATAAGCTCTCACGCTTTCCAATAAACTAAGGACACGTCAGGCCAACGCCTACGAGCGGGCCCGTCTCCCCATATCCGGCTCCCGCGCGGACGAGCCTTCGGCACGGTAAACCGCGTTTAATCGAAAGCGCCCCTCCGGGCACCCCGTAGCCCCGTTCACCACATCAACGGCCGCTCGGATGCTACGCCAATGATACATCGACCGGTAAATAAAATAAACCAAACAACGAAAAAAAAGGGGTTGCAACACGAGGACTTCCCAGGGGGTCACCCATCCTAGTACTACTCTCGCCCAAGCACGCTTAACTGCGGAGTTCTGATGGGATCCGGTGCATTAGTGCTGGTATGATCGCAACCGAAAGAATACCACCTCCTTATTCCTTTATACCTTTCCACGCCTTGATCCATGCCCACCTATGCTCTCATGTGTGGCCTTCGTTACGCGTCTCGGGCCCGCCGTGCGCGCGCGCGCGCCTTCGTCATAGCCTTCCTTTGACAGAAGGGGCCGCTCCCGTCAATAAGCTCTCACGCTTTCCAATAAACTAAGGACACGTCAGGCCAACGCCTACGAGCGGGCCCGTCTCCCCATATCCGGCTCCCGCGCGGACGAGCCTTCGGCACGGTAAACCGCGTTTAATCGAAAGCGCCCCTCCGGGCACCCCGTAGCCCCGTTCACCACATCAACGGCCGCTCGGATGCTACGCCAATGATACATCGACCGGTAAATAAAATAAACCAAACAACGAAAAAAAAGGGGTTGCAACACGAGGACTTCCCAGGGGGTCACCCATCCTAGTACTACTCTCGCCCAAGCACGCTTAACTGCGGAGTTCTGATGGGATCCGGCGCATTAGTGCTGGTATGATCGCAACCGAAAGAATACCACCTCCTTATTCCTTTATACCTTTCCACGCCTTGATCCATGCCCACCTATGCTCTCATGTGTGGCCTTCGTTACGCGTCTCGGGCCCGCCGTGCGCGCGCGCGCGCCTTCGTCATAGCCTTCCTTTGACAGAAGCGGCCGCTCCCGTCAATAAGCTCTCACGCTTTCCAATAAACTAAGGACACGTCAGGCCAACGCCTACGAGCGGGCCCGTCTCCCCATATCCGGCTCCCGCGCGGACGAGCCTTCGGCACGGTAAACCGCGTTTAATCGAAAGCGCCCCTCCGGGCACCCCGTAGCCCCGTTCACCACATCAACGGCCGCTCGGATGCTACGCCAATGATACATCGACCGGTAAATAAAATAAACCAAACAACGAAAAAAAAGGGGTTGCAACACGAGGACTTCCCAGGGGGTCACCCATCCTAGTACTACTCTCGCCCAAGCACGCTTAACTGCGGAGTTCTGATGGGATCCGGTGCATTAGTGCTGGTATGATCGCAACCGAAAGAATATACCACCTCCTTATTCCTTTATACCTTTCCACGCCTTGATCCATGCCCACCTATGCTCTCATGTGTGGCCTTCGTTACGCGTCTCGGGCCCGCCGTGCGCGCGCGCGCTACTTCGTCAAAGCCTTCCTTTGACAGAAGCGGCCGCTCCCGTCAATAAGCTCTCACGCTTTCCAATAAACTAAGGACACGTCAGGCCAACGCCTACGAGCGGGCCCGTCTCCCCATATCCGGCTCCCGCGCGGACGAGCCTTCGGCACGGTAAACCGCGTTTAATCGAAAGCGCCCCTCCGGGCACCCCGTAGCCCCGTTCACCACATCAACGGCCGCTCGGATGCTACGCCAATGATACATCGACCGGTAAATAAAATAAACCAAACAACGAAAAAAAAGGGGTTGCAACACGAGGACTTCCCAGGGGGTCACCCATCCTAGTACTACTCTCGCCCAAGCACGCTTAACTGCGGAGTTCTGATGGGATCCGGTGCATTAGTGCTGGTATGATCGCAACCGAAAGAATACCACCTCCTTATTCCTTTATACCTTTCCACGCCTTGATCCATGCCCACCTATGCTCTCATGTGTGGCCTTCGTTACGCGTCTCGGGCCCGCCGTGCGCGCGCGCGCGCCTTCGTCATAGCCTTCCTTTGACAGAAGCGGCCGCTCCCGTCAATAAGCTCTCACGCTTTCCAATAAACTAAGGACACGTCAGGCCAACGCCTACGAGCGGGCCCGTCTCCCCATATCCGGCTCCCGCGCGGACGAGCCTTCGGCACGGTAAACCGCGTTTAATCGAAAGCGCCCCTCCGGGCACCCCGTAGCCCCGTTCACCACATCAACGGCCGCTCGGATGCTACGCCAATGATACATCGACCGGTAAATAAAATAAACCAAACAACGAAAAAAAAGGGGTTGCAACACGAGGACTTCCCAGGGGGTCACCCATCCTAGTACTACTCTCGCCCAAGCACGCTTAACTGCGGAGTTCTGATGGGATCCGGTGCACTAGTGCTGGTATGATCGCAACCGAAAGAATACCACCTCCTTATTCCTTTATACCTTTCCACGTCTTGATCCATGCCCACCTATGCTCTCATGTGTGGCCTTCGTTACGCGTCTCGGGCCCGCCGTGCGCGCGCGCGCGCCTTCGTCATAGCCTTCCTTTGACAGAAGCGGCCGCTCCCGTCAATAAGCTCTCACGCTTTCCAATAAACTAAGGACACGTCAGGCCAACGCCTACGAGCGGGCCCGTCTCCCCATATCCGGCTCCCGCGCGGACGAGCCTTCGGCACGGTAAACCGCGTTTAATCGAAAGCGCCCCTCCGGGCACCCCGTAGCCCCGTTCACCACATCAACGGCCGCTCGGATGCTACGCCAATGATACATCGACCGGTAAATAAAATAAACCAAACAACGAAAAAAAAGGGGTTGCAACACGAGGACTTCCCAGGGGGTCACCCATCCTAGTACTACTCTCGCCCAAGCACGCTTAACTGCGGAGTTCTGATGGGATCCGGTGCATTAGTGCTGGTATGATCGCAACCGAAAGAATACCACCTCCTTATTCCTTTATACCTTTCCACGCCTTGATCCATGCCCACCTATGCTCTCATGTGTGGCCTTCGTTACGCGTCTCGGGCCCGCCGTGCGCGCGCGCGCGCCTTCGTCATAGCCTTCCTTTGACAGAAGGGGCCGCTCCCGTCAATAAGCTCTCACGCTTTCCAATAAACTAAGGACACGTCAGGCCAACGCCTACGAGCGGGCCCGTCTCCCCATATCCGGCTCCCGCGCGGACGAGCCTTCGGCACGGTAAACCGCGTTTAATCGAAAGCGCCCCTCCGGGCACCCCGTAGCCCCGTTCACCACATCAACGGCCGCTCGGATGCTACGCCAATGATACATCGACCGGTAAATAAAATAAACCAAACAACGAAAAAAAAGGGGTTGCAACACGAGGACTTCCCAGGGGGTCACCCATCCTAGTACTACTCTCGCCCAAGCACGCTTAACTGCGGAGTTCTGATGGGATCCGGTGCATTAGTGCTGGTATGATCGCAACCGAAAGAATACCACCTCCTTATTCCTTTATACCTTTCCACGCCTTGATCCATGCCCACCTATGCTCTCATGTGTGGCCTTCGTTACGCGTCTCGGGCCCGCCGTGCGCGCGCGCGCGCCTTCGTCATAGCCTTCCTTTGACAGAAGCGGCCGCTCCCGTCAATAAGCTCTCACGCTTTCCAATAAACTAAGGACACGTCAGGCCAACGCCTACGAGCGGGCCCGTCTCCCCATATCCGGCTCCCGCGCGGACGAGCCTTCGGCACGGTAAACCGCGTTTAATCGAAAGCGCCCCTCCGGGCACCCCGTAGCCCCGTTCACCACATCAACGGCCGCTCGGATGCTACGCCAATGATACATCGACCGGTAAATAAAATAAACCAAACAACGAAAAAAAAGGGATTGCAACACGAGGACTTCCCAGGGGGTCACCCATCCTAGTACTACTCTCGCCCAAGCACGCTTAACTGCGGAGTTCTGATGGGATCCGGTGCATTAGTGCTGGTATGATCGCAACCGAAAGAATACCACCTCCTTATTCCTTTATACCTTTCCACGCCTTGATCCATGCCCACCTATGCTCTCATGTGTGGCCTTCGTTACGCGTCTCGGGCCCGCCGTGCGCGCGCGCGCTACTTCGTCATAGCCTTCCTTTGACAGAAGCGGCCGCTCCCGTCAATAAGCTCTCACGCTTTCCAATAAACTAAGGACACGTCAGGCCAACGCCTACGAGCGGGCCCGTCTCCCCATATCCGGCTCCCGCGCGGACGAGCCTTCGGCACGGTAAACCGCGTTTAATCGAAAGCGCCCCTCCGGGCACCCCGTAGCCCCGTTCACCACATCAACGGCCGCTCGGATGCTACGCCAATGATACATCGACCGGTAAATAAAATAAACCAAACAACGAAAAAAAAGGGGTTGCAACACGAGGACTTCCCAGGGGGTCACCCATCCTAGTACTACTCTCGCCCAAGCACGCTTAACTGCGGAGTTCTGATGGGATCCGGTGCACTAGTGCTGGTATGATCGCAACCGAAAGAATACCACCTCCTTATTCCTTTATACCTTTCCACGTCTTGATCCATGCCCACCTATGCTCTCATGTGTGGCCTTCGTTACGCGTCTCGGGCCCGCCGTGCGCGCGCGCGCGCCTTCGTCATAGCCTTCCTTTGACAGAAGCGGCCGCTCCCGTCAATAAGCTCTCACGCTTTCCAATAAACTAAGGACACGTCAGGCCAACGCCTACGAGCGGGCCCGTCTCCCCATATCCGGCTCCCGCGCGGACGAGCCTTCGGCACGGTAAACCGCGTTTAATCGAAAGCGCCCCTCCGGGCACCCCGTAGCCCCGTTCACCACATCAACGGCCGCTCGGATGCTACGCCAATGATACATCGACCGGTAAATAAAATAAACCAAACAACGAAAAAAAAGGGGTTGCAACACGAGGACTTCCCAGGGGGTCACCCATCCTAGTACTACTCTCGCCCAAGCACGCTTAACTGCGGAGTTCTGATGGGATCCGGTGCATTAGTGCTGGTATGATCGCAACCGAAAGAATACCACCTCCTTATTCCTTTATACCTTTCCACGCCTTGATCCATGCCCACCTATGCTCTCATGTGTGGCCTTCGTTACGCGTCTCGGGCCCGCCGTGCGCGCGCGCGCGCCTTCGTCATAGCCTTCCTTTGACAGAAGGGGCCGCTCCCGTCAATAAGCTCTCACGCTTTCCAATAAACTAAGGACACGTCAGGCCAACGCCTACGAGCGGGCCCGTCTCCCCATATCCGGCTCCCGCGCGGACGAGCCTTCGGCACGGTAAACCGCGTTTAATCGAAAGCGCCCCTCCGGGCACCCCGTAGCCCCGTTCACCACATCAACGGCCGCTCGGATGCTACGCCAATGATACATCGACCGGTAAATAAAATAAACCAAACAACGAAAAAAAAGGGGTTGCAACACGAGGACTTCCCAGGGGGTCACCCATCCTAGTACTACTCTCGCCCAAGCACGCTTAACTGCGGAGTTCTGATGGGATCCGGTGCATTAGTGCTGGTATGATCGCAACCGAAAGAATACCACCTCCTTATTCCTTTATACCTTTCCACGCCTTGATCCATGCCCACCTATGCTCTCATGTGTGGCCTTCGTTACGCGTCTCGGGCCCGCCGTGCGCGCGCGCGCGCCTTCGTCATAGCCTTCCTTTGACAGAAGCGGCCGCTCCCGTCAATAAGCTCTCACGCTTTCCAATAAACTAAGGACACGTCAGGCCAACGCCTACGAGCGGGCCCGTCTCCCCATATCCGGCTCCCGCGCGGACGAGCCTTCGGCACGGTAAACCGCGTTTAATCGAAAGCGCCCCTCCGGGCACCCCGTAGCCCCGTTCACCACATCAACGGCCGCTCGGATGCTACGCCAATGATACATCGACCGGTAAATAAAATAAACCAAACAACGAAAAAAAAGGGGTTGCAACACGAGGACTTCCCAGGGGGTCACCCATCCTAGTACTACTCTCGCCCAAGCACGCTTAACTGCGGAGTTCTGATGGGATCCGGTGCATTAGTGCTGGTATGATCGCAACCGAAAGAATATACCACCTCCTTATTCCTTTATACCTTTCCACGCCTTGATCCATGCCCACCTATGCTCTCATGTGTGGCCTTCGTTACGCGTCTCGGGCCCGCCGTGCGCGCGCGCTACTTCGTCAAAGCCTTCCTTTGACAGAAGCGGCCGCTCCCGTCAATAAGCTCTCACGCTTTCCAATAAACTAAGGACACGTCAGGCCAACGCCTACGAGCGGGCCCGTCTCCCCATATCCGGCTCCCGCGCGGACGAGCCTTCGGCACGGTAAACCGCGTTTAATCGAAAGCGCCCCTCCGGGCACCCCGTAGCCCCGTTCACCACATCAACGGCCGCTCGGATGCTACGCCAATGATACATCGACCGGTAAATAAAATAAACCAAACAACGAAAAAAAAGGGGTTGCAACACGAGGACTTCCCAGGGGGTCACCCATCCTAGTACTACTCTCGCCCAAGCACGCTTAACTGCGGAGTTCTGATGGGATCCGGTGCATTAGTGCTGGTATGATCGCAACCGAAAGAATACCACCTCCTTATTCCTTTATACCTTTCCACGCCTTGATCCATGCCCACCTATGCTCTCATGTGTGGCCTTCGTTACGCGTCTCGTGCCCGCCGTGCGCGCGCGCGCGCCTTCGTCATAGCCTTCCTTTGACAGAAGCGGCCGCTCCCGTCAATAAGCTCTCACGCTTTCCAATAAACTAAGGACACGTCAGGCCAACGCCTACGAGCGGGCCCGTCTCCCCATATCCGGCTCCCGCGCGGACGAGCCTTCGGCACGGTAAACCGCGTTTAATCGAAAGCGCCCCTCCGGGCACCCCGTAGCCCCGTTCACCACATCAACGGCCGCTCGGATGCTACGCCAATGATACATCGACCGGTAAATAAAATAAACCAAACAACGAAAAAAAAGGGGTTGCAACACGAGGACTTCCCAGGGGGTCACCCATCCTAGTACTACTCTCGCCCAAGCACGCTTAACTGCGGAGTTCTGATGGGATCCGGTGCATTAGTGCTGGTATGATCGCAACCGAAAGAATATACCACCTCCTTATTCCTTTATACCTTTCCACGCCTTGATCCATGCCCACCTATGCTCTCATGTGTGGCCTTCGTTACGCGTCTCGGGCCCGCCGTGCGCGCGCGCGCGCCTTCGTCATAGCCTTCCTTTGACAGAAGCGGCCGCTCCCGTCAATAAGCTCTCACGCTTTCCAATAAACTAAGGACACGTCAGGCCAACGCCTACGAGCGGGCCCGTCTCCCCATATCCGGCTCCTGCGCGGACGAGCCTTCGGCACGGTAAACCGCGTTTAATCGAAAGCGCCCCTCCGGGCACCCCGTAGCCCCGTTCACCACATCAACGGCCGCTCGGATGCTACGCCAATGATACATCGACCGGTAAATAAAATAAACCAAACAACGAAAAAAAAGGGGTTGCAACACGAGGACTTCCCAGGGGGTCACCCATCCTAGTACTACTCTCGCCCAAGCACGCTTAACTGCGGAGTTCTGATGGGATCCGGTGCATTAGTGCTGGTATGATCGCAACCGAAAGAATACCACCTCCTTATTCCTTTATACCTTTCCACGCCTTGATCCATGCCCACCTATGCTCTCATGTGTGGCCTTCGTTACGCGTCTCGTGCCCGCCGTGCGCGCGCGCGCGCCTTCGTCATAGCCTTCCTTTGACAGAAGCGGCCGCTCCCGTCAATAAGCTCTCACGCTTTCCAATAAACTAAGGACACGTCAGGCCAACGCCTACGAGCGGGCCCGTCTCCCCATATCCGGCTCCCGCGCGGACGAGCCTTCGGCACGGTAAACCGCGTTTAATCGAAAGCGCCCCTCCGGGCACCCCGTAGCCCCGTTCACCACATCAACGGCCGCTCGGATGCTACGCCAATGATACATCGACCGGTAAATAAAATAAACCAAACAACGAAAAAAAAGGGGTTGCAACACGAGGACTTCCCAGGGGGTCACCCATCCTAGTACTACTCTCGCCCAAGCACGCTTAACTGCGGAGTTCTGATGGGATCCGGTGCATTAGTGCTGGTATGATCGCAACCGAAAGAATACCACCTCCTTATTCCTTTATACCTTTCCACGCCTTGATCCATGCCCACCTATGCTCTCATGTGTGGCCTTCGTTACGCGTCTCGGGCCCGCCGTGCGCGCGCGCGCGCCTTCGTCATAGCCTTCCTTTGACAGAAGCGGCCGCTCCCGTCAATAAGCTCTCACGCTTTCCAATAAACTAAGGACACGTCAGGCCAACGCCTACGAGCGGGCCCGTCTCCCCATATCCGGCTCCCGCGCGGACGAGCCTTCGGCACGGTAAACCGCGTTTAATCGAAAGCGCCCCTCCGGGCACCCCGTAGCCCCGTTCACCACATCAACGGCCGCTCGGATGCTACGCCAATGATACATCGACCGGTAAATAAAATAAACCAAACAACGAAAAAAAAGGGGTTGCAACACGAGGACTTCCCAGGGGGTCACCCATCCTAGTACTACTCTCGCCCAAGCACGCTTAACTGCGGAGTTCTGATGGGATCCGATGCATTAGTGCTGGTATGATCGCAACCGAAAGAATACCACCTCCTTATTCCTTTATACCTTTCCACGCCTTGATCCATGCCCACCTATGCTCTCATGTGTGGCCTTCGTTACGCGTCTCGGGCCCGCCGTGCGCGCGCGCGCGCCTTCGTCATAGCCTTCCTTTGACAGAAGCGGCCGCTCCCGTCAATAAGCTCTCACGCTTTCCAATAAACTAAGGACACGTCAGGCCAACGCCTACGAGCGGGCCCGTCTCCCCATATCCGGCTCCCGCGCGGACGAGCCTTCGGCACGGTAAACCGCGTTTAATCGAAAGCGCCCCTCCGGGCACCCCGTAGCCCCGTTCACCACATCAACGGCCGCTCGGATGCTACGCCAATGATACATCGACCGGTAAATAAAATAAACCAAACAACGAAAAAAAAGGGGTTGCAACACGAGGACTTCCCAGGGGGTCACCCATCCTAGTACTACTCTCGCCCAAGCACGCTTAACTGCGGAGTTCTGATGGGATCCGGTGCATTAGTGCTGGTATGATCGCAACCGAAAGAATACCACCTCCTTATTCCTTTATACCTTTCCACGCCTTGATCCATGCCCACCTATGCTCTCATGTGTGGCCTTCGTTACGCGTCTCGGGCCCGCCGTGCGCGCGCGCGCGCCTTCGTCATAGCCTTCCTTTGACAGAAGCGGCCGCTCCCGTCAATAAGCTCTCACGCTTTCCAATAAACTAAGGACACGTCAGGCCAACGCCTACGAGCGGGCCCGTCTCCCCATATCCGGCTCCCGCGCGGACGAGCCTTCGGCACGGTAAACCGCGTTTAATCGAAAGCGCCCCTCCGGGCACCCCGTAGCCCCGTTCACCACATCAACGGCCGCTCGGATGCTACGCCAATGATACATCGACCGGTAAATAAAATAAACCAAACAACGAAAAAAAAGGGGTTGCAACACGAGGACTTCCCAGGGGGTCACCCATCCTAGTACTACTCTCGCCCAAGCACGCTTAACTGCGGAGTTCTGATGGGATCCGGTGCACTAGTGCTGGTATGATCGCAACCGAAAGAATACCACCTCCTTATTCCTTTATACCTTTCCACGTCTTGATCCATGCCCACCTATGCTCTCATGTGTGGCCTTCGTTACGCGTCTCGGGCCCGCCGTGCGCGCGCGCGCGCCTTCGTCATAGCCTTCCTTTGACAGAAGCGGCCGCTCCCGTCAATAAGCTCTCACGCTTTCCAATAAACTAAGGACACGTCAGGCCAACGCCTACGAGCGGGCCCGTCTCCCCATATCCGGCTCCCGCGCGGACGAGCCTTCGGCACGGTAAACCGCGTTTAATCGAAAGCGCCCCTCCGGGCACCCCGTAGCCCCGTTCACCACATCAACGGCCGCTCGGATGCTACGCCAATGATACATCGACCGGTAAATAAAATAAACCAAACAACGAAAAAAAAGGGGTTGCAACACGAGGACTTCCCAGGGGGTCACCCATCCTAGTACTACTCTCGCCCAAGCACGCTTAACTGCGGAGTTCTGATGGGATCCGGTGCATTAGTGCTGGTATGATCGCAACCGAAAGAATACCACCTCCTTATTCCTTTATACCTTTCCACGCCTTGATCCATGCCCACCTATGCTCTCATGTGTGGCCTTCGTTACGCGTCTCGGGCCCGCCGTGCGCGCGCGCGCGCCTTCGTCATAGCCTTCCTTTGACAGAAGGGGCCGCTCCCGTCAATAAGCTCTCACGCTTTCCAATAAACTAAGGACACGTCAGGCCAACGCCTACGAGCGGGCCCGTCTCCCCATATCCGGCTCCCGCGCGGACGAGCCTTCGGCACGGTAAACCGCGTTTAATCGAAAGCGCCCCTCCGGGCACCCCGTAGCCCCGTTCACCACATCAACGGCCGCTCGGATGCTACGCCAATGATACATCGACCGGTAAATAAAATAAACCAAACAACGAAAAAAAAGGGGTTGCAACACGAGGACTTCCCAGGGGGTCACCCATCCTAGTACTACTCTCGCCCAAGCACGCTTAACTGCGGAGTTCTGATGGGATCCGGTGCATTAGTGCTGGTATGATCGCAACCGAAAGAATACCACCTCCTTATTCCTTTATACCTTTCCACGCCTTGATCCATGCCCACCTATGCTCTCATGTGTGGCCTTCGTTACGCGTCTCGGGCCCGCCGTGCGCGCGCGCGCGCCTTCGTCATAGCCTTCCTTTGACAGAAGCGGCCGCTCCCGTCAATAAGCTCTCACGCTTTCCAATAAACTAAGGACACGTCAGGCCAACGCCTACGAGCGGGCCCGTCTCCCCATATCCGGCTCCCGCGCGGACGAGCCTTCGGCACGGTAAACCGCGTTTAATCGAAAGCGCCCCTCCGGGCACCCCGTAGCCCCGTTCACCACATCAACGGCCGCTCGGATGCTACGCCAATGATACATCGACCGGTAAATAAAATAAACCAAACAACGAAAAAAAAGGGGTTGCAACACGAGGACTTCCCAGGGGGTCACCCATCCTAGTACTACTCTCGCCCAAGCACGCTTAACTGCGGAGTTCTGATGGGATCCGGTGCATTAGTGCTGGTATGATCGCAACCGAAAGAATATACCACCTCCTTATTCCTTTATACCTTTCCACGCCTTGATCCATGCCCACCTATGCTCTCATGTGTGGCCTTCGTTACGCGTCTCGGGCCCGCCGTGCGCGCGCGCTACTTCGTCAAAGCCTTCCTTTGACAGAAGCGGCCGCTCCCGTCAATAAGCTCTCACGCTTTCCAATAAACTAAGGACACGTCAGGCCAACGCCTACGAGCGGGCCCGTCTCCCCATATCCGGCTCCCGCGCGGACGAGCCTTCGGCACGGTAAACCGCGTTTAATCGAAAGCGCCCCTCCGGGCACCCCGTAGCCCCGTTCACCACATCAACGGCCGCTCGGATGCTACGCCAATGATACATCGACCGGTAAATAAAATAAACCAAACAACGAAAAAAAAGGGGTTGCAACACGAGGACTTCCCAGGGGGTCACCCATCCTAGTACTACTCTCGCCCAAGCACGCTTAACTGCGGAGTTCTGATGGGATCCGGTGCATTAGTGCTGGTATGATCGCAACCGAAAGAATACCACCTCCTTATTCCTTTATACCTTTCCACGCCTTGATCCATGCCCACCTATGCTCTCATGTGTGGCCTTCGTTACGCGTCTCGGGCCCGCCGTGCGCGCGCGCGCGCGCCTTCGTCATAGCCTTCCTTTGACAGAAGGGGCCGCTCCCGTCAATAAGCTCTCACGCTTTCCAATAAACTAAGGACACGTCAGGCCAACGCCTACGAGCGGGCCCGTCTCCCCATATCCGGCTCCCGCGCGGACGAGCCTTCGGCACGGTAAACCGCGTTTAATCGAAAGCGCCCCTCCGGGCACCCCGTAGCCCCGTTCACCACATCAACGGCCGCTCGGATGCTACGCCAATGATACATCGACCGGTAAATAAAATAAACCAAACAACGAAAAAAAAGGGGTTGCAACACGAGGACTTCCCAGGGGGTCACCCATCCTAGTACTACTCTCGCCCAAGCACGCTTAACTGCGGAGTTCTGATGGGATCCGGTGCATTAGTGCTGGTATGATCGCAACCGAAAGAATACCACCTCCTTATTCCTTTATACCTTTCCACGCCTTGATCCATGCCCACCTATGCTCTCATGTGTGGCCTTCGTTACGCGTCTCGGGCCCGCCGTGCGCGCGCGCGCGCCTTCGTCATAGCCTTCCTTTGACAGAAGCGGCCGCTCCCGTCAATAAGCTCTCACGCTTTCCAATAAACTAAGGACACGTCAGGCCAACGCCTACGAGCGGGCCCGTCTCCCCATATCCGGCTCCCGCGCGGACGAGCCTTCGGCACGGTAAACCGCGTTTAATCGAAAGCGCCCCTCCGGGCACCCCGTAGCCCCGTTCACCACATCAACGGCCGCTCGGATGCTACGCCAATGATACATCGACCGGTAAATAAAATAAACCAAACAACGAAAAAAAAGGGGTTGCAACACGAGGACTTCCCAGGGGGTCACCCATCCTAGTACTACTCTCGCCCAAGCACGCTTAACTGCGGAGTTCTGATGGGATCCGGTGCATTAGTGCTGGTATGATCGCAACCGAAAGAATATACCACCTCCTTATTCCTTTATACCTTTCCACGCCTTGATCCATGCCCACCTATGCTCTCATGTGTGGCCTTCGTTACGCGTCTCGGGCCCGCCGTGCGCGCGCGCTACTTCGTCAAAGCCTTCCTTTGACAGAAGCGGCCGCTCCCGTTAATAAGCTCTCACGCTTTCCAATAAACTAAGGACACGTCAGGCCAACGCCTACGAGCGGGCCCGTCTCCCCATATCCGGCTCCCGCGCGGACGAGCCTTCGGCACGGTAAACCGCGTTTAATCGAAAGCGCCCCTCCGGGCACCCCGTAGCCCCGTTCACCACATCAACGGCCGCTCGGATGCTACGCCAATGATACATCGACCGGTAAATAAAATAAACCAAACAACGAAAAAAAAGGGGTTGCAACACGAGGACTTCCCAGGGGGTCACCCATCCTAGTACTACTCTCGCCCAAGCACGCTTAACTGCGGAGTTCTGATGGGATCCGGTGCATTAGTGCTGGTATGATCGCAACCGAAAGAATACCACCTCCTTATTCCTTTATACCTTTCCACGCCTTGATCCATGCCCACCTATGCTCTCATGTGTGGCCTTCGTTACGCGTCTCGGGCCCGCCGTGCGCGCGCGCGCGCCTTCGTCATAGCCTTCCTTTGACAGAAGCGGCCGCTCCCGTCAATAAGCTCTCACGCTTTCCAATAAACTAAGGACACGTCAGGCCAACGCCTACGAGCGGGCC
Organism: Helianthus tuberosus; assembly: GCA_030545235.1. Lineage (NCBI taxonomy): Eukaryota > Viridiplantae > Streptophyta > Magnoliopsida > Asterales > Asteraceae > Helianthus > Helianthus tuberosus. Next base: position 104,859 of record JARYGA010009310.1, on the reverse strand, counting down.
CGTCTCCCCATATCCGGCTCCCGCGCGGACGAGCCTTCGGCACGGTAAACCGCGTTTAATCGAAAGCGCCCCTCCGGGCACCCCGTAGCCCCGTTCACCAAATCAACGGCCGCTCGGATGCTACGCCAATGATACATCGACCGGTAAATAAAATAAACCAAACAACGAAAAAAAAGGGGTTGCAACACGAGGACTTCCCAGGGGGTCACCCATCCTAGTACTACTCTCGCCCAAGCACGCTTAACTGCGGAGTTCTGATGGGATCCGGTGCATTAGTGCTGGTATGATCGCAACCGAAAGAATACCACCTCCTTATTCCTTTATACCTTTCCACGCCTTGATCCATGCCCACCTATGCTCTCATGTGTGGCCTTCGTTACGCGTCTCGGGCCCGCCGTGCGCGCGCGCGCGCCTTCGTCATAGCCTTCCTTTGACAGAAGCGGCCGCTCCCGTCAATAAGCTCTCACGCTTTCCAATAAACTAAGGACACGTCAGGCCAACGCCTACGAGCGGGCCCGTCTCCCCATATCCGGCTCCCGCGCGGACGAGCCTTCGGCACGGTAAACCGCGTTTAATCGAAAGCGCCCCTCCGGGCACCCCGTAGCCCCGTTCACCACATCAACGGCCGCTCGGATGCTACGCCAATGATACATCGACCCGTAAATAAAATAAACCAAACAACGAAAAAAAAGGGGTTGCAACACGAGGACTTCCCAGGGGGTCACCCATCCTAGTACTACTCTCGCCCAAGCACGCTTAACTGCGGAGTTCTGATGGGATCCGGTGCATTAGTGCTGGTATGATCGCAACCGAAAGAATATACCACCTCCTTATTCCTTTATACCTTTCCACGCCTTGATCCATGCCCACCTATGCTCTCATGTGTGGCCTTCGTTACGCGTCTCGGGCCCGCCGTGCGCGCGCGCGCGCCTTCGTCATAGCCTTCCTTTGACAGAAGCGGCCACTCCCGTCAATAAGCTCTCACGCTTTCCAATAAACTAAGGACACGTCAGGCCAACGCCTACGAGCGGGCCCGTCTCCCCATATCCGGCTCCTGCGCGGACGAGCCTTCGGCACGGTAAACCGCGTTTAATCGAAAGCGCCCCTCCGGGCACCCCGTAGCCCCGTTCACCACATCAACGGCCGCTCGGATGCTACGCCAATGATACATCGACCGGTAAATAAAATAAACCAAACAACGAAAAAAAAGGGGTTGCAACACGAGGACTTCCCAGGGGGTCACCCATCCTAGTACTACTCTCGCCCAAGCACGCTTAACTGCGGAGTTCTGATGGGATCCGGTGCATTAGTGCTGGTATGATCGCAACCGAAAGAATACCACCTCCTTATTCCTTTATACCTTTCCACGCCTTGATCCATGCCCACCTATGCTCTCATGTGTGGCCTTCGTTACGCGTCTCGTGCCCGCCGTGCGCGCGCGCGCGCCTTCGTCATAGCCTTCCTTTGACAGAAGCGGCCGCTCCCGTCAATAAGCTCTCACGCTTTCCAATAAACTAAGGACACGTCAGGCCAACGCCTACGAGCGGGCCCGTCTCCCCATATCCGGCTCCCGCGCGGACGAGCCTTCGGCACGGTAAACCGCGTTTAATCGAAAGCGCCCCTCCGGGCACCCCGTAGCCCCGTTCACCACATCAACGGCCGCTCGGATGCTACGCCAATGATACATCGACCGGTAAATAAAATAAACCAAACAACGAAAAAAAAGGGGTTGCAACACGAGGACTTCCCAGGGGGTCACCCATCCTAGTACTACTCTCGCCCAAGCACGCTTAACTGCGGAGTTCTGATGGGATCCGGTGCATTAGTGCTGGTATGATCGCAACCGAAAGAATACCACCTCCTTATTCCTTTATACCTTTCCACGCCTTGATCCATGCCCACCTATGCTCTCATGTGTGGCCTTCGTTACGCGTCTCGGGCCCGCCGTGCGCGCGCGCGCGCCTTCGTCATAGCCTTCCTTTGACAGAAGCGGCCGCTCCCGTCAATAAGCTCTCACGCTTTCCAATAAACTAAGGACACGTCAGGCCAACGCCTACGAGCGGGCCCGTCTCCCCATATCCGGCTCCCGCGCGGACGAGCCTTCGGCACGGTAAACCGCGTTTAATCGAAAGCGCCCCTCCGGGCACCCCGTAGCCCCGTTCACCACATCAACGGCCGCTCGGATGCTACGCCAATGATACATCGACCGGTAAATAAAATAAACCAAACAACGAAAAAAAAGGGGTTGCAACACGAGGACTTCCCAGGGGGTCACCCATCCTAGTACTACTCTCGCCCAAGCACGCTTAACTGCGGAGTTCTGATGGGATCCGGTGCATTAGTGCTGGTATGATCGCAACCGAAAGAATACCACCTCCTTATTCCTTTATACCTTTCCACGCCTTGATCCATGCCCACCTATGCTCTCATGTGTGGCCTTCGTTACGCGTCTCGGGCCCGCCGTGCGCGCGCGCGCGCCTTCGTCATAGCCTTCCTTTGACAGAAGCGGCCGCTCCCGTCAATAAGCTCTCACGCTTTCCAATAAACTAAGGACACGTCAGGCCAACGCCTACGAGCGGGCCCGTCTCCCCATATCCGGCTCCCGCGCGGACGTGCCCTCGGCACGGTAAACCGCGTTTAATCGAAAGCGCCCCTCCGGGCACCCCGTAGCCCCGTTCACCACATCAACGGCCGCTCGGATGCTACGCCAATGATACATCGACCGGTAAATAAAATAAACCAAACAACGAAAAAAAAGGGGTTGCAACACGAGGACTTCCCAGGGGGTCACCCATCCTAGTACTACTCTCGCCCAAGCACGCTTAACTGCGGAGTTCTGATGGGATCCGGTGCATTAGTGCTGGTATGATCGCAACCGAAAGAATACCACCTCCTTATTCCTTTATACCTTTCCACGCCTTGATCCATGCCCACCTATGCTCTCATGTGTGGCCTTCGTTACGCGTCTCGGGCCCGCCGTGCGCGCGCGCGCGCCTTCGTCATAGCCTTCCTTTGACAGAAGCGGCCGCTCCCGTCAATAAGCTCTCACGCTTTCCAATAAACTAAGGACACGTCAGGCCAACGCCTACGAGCGGGCCCGTCTCCCCATATCCGGCTCCCGCGCGGACGAGCCTTCGGCACGGTAAACCGCGTTTAATCGAAAGCGCCCCTCCGGGCACCCCGTAGCCCCATTCACCACATCAACGGCCGCTCGGATGCAACGCCAATGATACATCGACCGGTAAATAAAATAAACCAAACAACGAAAAAAAAGGGGTTGCAACACGAGGACTTCCCAGGGGGTCACCCATCCTAGTACTACTCTCGCCCAAGCACGCTTAACTGCGGAGTTCTGATGGGATCCGGTGCATTAGTGCTGGTATGATCGCAACCGAAAGAATACCACCTCCTTATTCCTTTATACCTTTCCACGCCTTGATCCATGCCCACCTATGCTCTCATGTGTGGCCTTCGTTACGCGTCTCGGGCCCGCCGTGCGCGCGCGCGCGCCTTCGTCATAGCCTTCCTTTGACAGAAGCGGCCGCTCCCGTCAATAAGCTCTCACGCTTTCCAATAAACTAAGGACACGTCAGGCCAACGCCTACGAGCGGGCCCGTCTCCCCATATCCGGCTCCCGCGCGGACGAGCCTTCGGCACGGTAAACCGCGTTTAATCGAAAGCGCCCCTCCGGGCACCCCGTAGCCCCGTTCACCACATCAACGGCCGCTCGGATGCTACGCCAATGATACATCGACCGGTAAATAAAATAAACCAAACAACGAAAAAAAAGGGGTTGCAACACGAGGACTTCCCAGGGGGTCACCCATCCTAGTACTACTCTCGCCCAAGCACGCTTAACTGCGGAGTTCTGATGGGATCCGGTGCATTAGTGCTGGTATGATCGCAACCGAAAGAATACCACCTCCTTATTCCTTTATACCTTTCCACGCCTTGATCCATGCCCACCTATGCTCTCATGTGTGGCCTTCGTTACGCGTCTCGGGCCCGCCGTGCGCGCGCGCGCGCCTTCGTCATAGCCTTCCTTTGACAGAAGCGGCCGCTCCCGTCAATAAGCTCTCACGCTTTCCAATAAACTAAGGACACGTCAGGCCAACGCCTACGAGCGGGCCCGTCTCCCCATATCCGGCTCCCGCGCGGACGAGCCTTCGGCACGGTAAACCGCGTTTAATCGAAAGCGCCCCTCCGGGCACCCCGTAGCCCCGTTCACCACATCAACGGCCGCTCGGATGCTACGCCAATGATACATCGACCGGTAAATAAAATAAACCAAACAACGAAAAAAAAGGGGTTGCAACACGAGGACTTCCCAGGGGGTCACCCATCCTAGTACTACTCTCGCCCAAGCACGCTTAACTGCGGAGTTCTGATGGGATCCGGTGCATTAGTGCTGGTATGATCGCAACCGAAAGAATACCACCTCCTTATTCCTTTATACCTTTCCACGCCTTGATCCATGCCCACCTATGCTCTCATGTGTGGCCTTCGTTACGCGTCTCGGGCCCGCCGTGCGCGCGCGCGCGCCTTCGTCATAGCCTTCCTTTGACAGAAGCGGCCGCTCCCGTCAATAAGCTCTCACGCTTTCCAATAAACTAAGGACACGTCAGGCCAACGCCTACGAGCGGGCCCGTCTCCCCATATCCGGCTCCCGCGCGGACGAGCCTTCGGCACGGTAAACCGCGTTTAATCGAAAGCGCCCCTCCGGGCACCCCGTAGCCCCGTTCACCACATCAACGGCCGCTCGGATGCTACGCCAATGATACATCGACCGGTAAATAAAATAAACCAAACAACGAAAAAAAAGGGGTTGCAACACGAGGACTTCCCAGGGGGTCACCCATCCTAGTACTACTCTCGCCCAAGCACGCTTAACTGCGGAGTTCTGATGGGATCCGGTGCATTAGTGCTGGTATGATCGCAACCGAAAGAATACAACCTCCTTATTCCTTTATACCTTTCCACGCCTTGATCCATGCCCACCTATGCTCTCATGTGTGGCCTTCGTTACGCGTCTCGGGCCCGCCGTGCGCGCGCGCGCGCGCCTTCATCATAGCCTTCCTTTGACAGAAGCGGCCGCTCCCGTCAATAAGCTCTCACGCTTTCCAATAAACTAAGGACACGTCAGGCCAACGCCTACGAGCGGGCCCGTCTCCCCATATCCGGCTCCCGCGCGGACGAGCCTTCGGCACGGTAAACCGCGTTTAATCGAAAGCGCCCCTCCGGGCACCCCGTAGCCCCGTTCACCACATCAACGGCCGCTCGGATGCTACGCCAATGATACATCGACCGGTAAATAAAATAAACCAAACAACGAAAAAAAAGGGGTTGCAACACGAGGACTTCCCAGGGGGTCACCCATCCTAGTACTACTCTCGCCCAAGCACGCTTAACTGCGGAGTTCTGATGGGATCCGGTGCATTAGTGCTGGTATGATCGCAACCGAAAGAATACCACCTCCTTATTCCTTTATACATTTCCACGCCTTGATCCATGCCCACCTATGCTCTCATGTGTGGCCTTCGTTACGCGTCTCGGGCCCGCCGTGCGCGCGCGCGCGCCTTCGTCATAGCCTTCCTTTGACAGAAGCGGCCGCTCCCGTCAATAAGCTCTCACGCTTTCCGATAAACTAAGGACACGTCAGGCCAACGCCTACGAGCGGGCCCGTCTCCCCATATCCGGCTCCCGCGCGGACGAGCCTTCGGCACGGTAAACCGCGTTTCATCGAAAGCGCCCCTCCGGGCACCCCGTAGCCCCGTTCACCACATCAACGGCCGCTCGGATGCTACGCCAATGATACATCGACCGGTAAATAAAATAAACCAAACAACGAAAAAAAAGGGGTTGCAACACGAGGACTTCCCACGGGGGTCACCCATCCTAGTACTACTCTCGCCCAAGCACGCTTAACTGCGGAGTTCTGATGGGATCCGGTGCATTAGTGCTGGTATGATCGCAACCGAAAGAATACCACCTCCTTATTCCTTTATACCTTTCCACGCCTTGATCCATGCCCACCTATGCTCTCATGTGTGGCCTTCGTTACGCGTCTCGGGCCCGCCGTGCGCGCGCGCGCGCCTTCGTCATAGCCTTCCTTTGACAGAAGCGGCCGCTCCCGTCAATAAGCTCTCACGCTTTCCAATAAACTAAGGACACGTCAGGCCAACGCCTACGAGCGGGCCCGTCTCCCCATATCCGGCTCCCGCGCGGACGAGCCTTCGGCACGGTAAACCGCGTTTAATCCAAAGCGCCCCTCCGGGCACCCCGTAGCCCCGTTCACCACATCAACGGCCGCTCGGATGCTACGCCAATGATACATCGACCGGTAAATAAAATAAACCAAACAACGAAAAAAAAGGGGTTGCAACACGAGGACTTCCCAGGGGGTCACCCATCCTAGTACTACTCTCGCCCAAGCACGCTTAACTGCGGAGTTCTGATGGGATCCGGTGCATTAGTGCTGGTATGATCGCAACCGAAAGAATACCACCTCCTTATTCCTTTATACCTTTCCACGCCTTGATCCATGCCCACCTATGCTCTCATGTGTGGCCTTCGTTACGCGTCTCGGGCCCGCCGTGCGCGCGCGCGCGCCTTCGTCATAGCCTTCCTTTGACAGAAGCGGCCGCTCCCGTCAATAAGCTCTCACGCTTTCCAATAAACTAAGGACACGTCAGGCCAACGCCTACGAGCGGGCCCGTCTCCCCATATCCGGCTCCCGCGCGGACGAGCCTTCGGCACGGTAAACCGCGTTTCATCGAAAGCGCCCCTCCGGGCACCCCGTAGCCCCGTTCACCACATCAACGGCCGCTCGGATGCTACGCCAATGATACATCGACCGGTAAATAAAATAAACCAAACAACGAAAAAAAAGGGGTTGCAACACGAGGACTTCCCACGGGGTCACCCATCCTAGTACTACTCTCGCCCAAGCACGCTTAACTGCGGAGTTCTGATGGGATCCGGTGCATTAGTGCTGGTATGATCGCAACCGAAAGAATACCACCTCCTTATTCCTTTATACCTTTCCACGCCTTGATCCATGCCCACCTATGCTCTCATGTGTGGCCTTCGTTACGCGTCTCGGGCCCGCCGTGCGCGCGCGCGCGCCTTCGTCATAGCCTTCCTTTGACAAAAGCGGCCGCTCCCGTCAATAAGCTCTCACGCTTTCCAATAAACTAAGGACACGTCAGGCTACGAGCGGGCCCGTCTCCCCATATCTGGCTCCCGCGCGGACGAGCCTTCGGCACGGTAAACCGCGTTTAATCGAAAGCGCCCCTCCGGGCACCCCGTAGCCCCGTTCACCACATCAACGGCCGCTCGGATGCTACGCCAATGATACATCGACCGGTATATAAAATAAACCAAACAACGAAAAAAAAGGGGTTGCAACACGAGGACTTCCCAGGGGGTCACCCATCCTAGTACTACTCTCGCCCAAGCACGCTTAACTGCGGAGTTCTGATGGGATCCGGTGCATTAGTGCTGGTATGATCGCAACCGAAAGAATACCACCTCCTTATTCCTTATACCTTTCCACGCCTTTATCCATGCCCACCTATGCTCTCATGTGTGGCCTTCGTTACGCGTCTCGGGCCCGCCGTGCGCGCGCGCGCGCCTTCGTCATAGCCTTCCTTTGACAAAAGCGGCCGCTCCCGTCAATAAGCTCTCACGCTTTCCAATAAACTAAGGACACGTCAGGCCAACGCCTACAAGCGGGCCCGTCTCCCCATATCCGGCTCCCGCGCGGACGAGCCTTCGGCACGGTAAACCGCGTTTAATCGAAAGCGCCCCTCCGGGCACCCCGTAGCCCCGTTCACCACATCAACGGCCGCTCGGATGCTACGCCAATGATACATCGACCGGTAAATAAAATAAACCAAACAACGAAAAAAAAGGGGTTGCAACACGAGGACTTCCCAGGGGGTCACCCATCCTAGTACTACTCTCGCCCAAGCACGCTTAACTGCGGAGTTCTGATGGGATCCGGTGCATTAGTGCTGGTATGATCGCAACCGAAAGAATACCACCTCCTTATTCCTTTATACCTTTCCACGCCTTGATCCATGCCCACCTATGCTCTCATGTGTGGCCTTCGTTACGCGTCTCGGGCCCGCCGTGCGCGCGCGCGCCTTCGTCATAGCCTTCCTTTGACAGAAGCGGCCGCTCCCGTCAATAAGCTCTCACGCTTTCCAATAAACTAAGGACACGTCAGGCCAACGCCTACGAGCGGGCCCGTCTCCCCATATCCGGCTCCCGCGCGGACGAGCCTTCGGCACGGTAAACCGCGTTTAATCGAAAGCGCCCCTCCGGGCACCCCGTAGCCCCGTTCACCACATCAACGACCGCTCGGATGCTACGCCAATGATACATCGACCGGTAAATAAAATAAACTAAACAACGAAAAAAAAGGGGTTGCAACACGAGGACTTCCCAGGGGGTCACCCATCCTAGTACTACTCTCGCCCAAGCACGCTTAACTGCGGAGTTCTGATGGGATCCGGTGCATTAGTACTGGTATGATCGCAACCGAAAGAATACCACCTCCTTATTCCTTTATACCTTTCCACGCCTTGATCCATGCCCACCTATGCTCTCATGTGTGGCCTTCGTTACGCGTCTCGGGCCCGCCGTGCGCGCGCGCGCGCCTTCGTCATAGCCTTCCTTTGACAGAAGCGGCCGCTCCCGTCAATAAGCTCTCACGCTTTCCAATAAACTAAGGACACGTCAGGCCAACGCCTACGAGCGGGCCCGTCTCCCCATATCCGGCTCCCGCGCGGACGAGCCTTCGGCACGGTAAACCGCGTTTAATCGAAAGCGCCCCTCCGGGCACCCCGTAGCCCCGTTCACCACATCAACGGCCGCTCGGATGCTACGCCACTGATACATCGACCGGTAAATAAAATAAACCAAACAACGAAAAAAAAGGGGTTGCAACACGAGGACTTCCCAGGGGGTCACCCATCCTAGTACTACTCTCGCCCAAGCACGCTTAACTGCGGAGTTCTGATGGGATCCGGTGCATTAGTGCTGGTATGATCGCAACCGAAAGAATACCACCTCCTTATTCCTTTATACCTTTCCACGCCTTGATCCATGCCCACCTATGCTCTCATGTGTGGCCTTCGTTACGCGTCTCGGGCCCGCCGTGCGCGCGCGCGCGCCTTCGTCATAGCCTTCCTTTGACAAAAGCGGCCGCTCCCGTCAATAAGCTCTCACGCTTTCCAATAAACTAAGGACACGTCAGGCCAACGCCTACGAGCGGGCCCGTCTCCCCATATCCGGCTCCCGCGCGGACGAGCCTTCGGCACGGTAAACCGCGTTTAATCGAAAGCGCCCCTCCGGGCACCACGTAGCCCCGTTCACCACATCAACGGCCGCTCGGATGCTACGCCAATGATACATCGACCGGTAAATAAAATAAACCAAACAACGAAAAAAAAGGGGTTGCAACACGAGGACTTCCCAGGGGGTCACCCATCCTAGTACTACTCTCGCCCAAGCACGCTTAACTGCGGAGTTCTGATGGGATCCGGTGCATTAGTGCTGGTATGATCGCAACCGAAAGAATACCACCTCCTTATTCCTTTATACCTTTCCACGCCTTGATCCATGCCCACCTATGCTCTCATGTGTCGCCTTCGTTACGCGTCTCGGGCCCGCCGTGCGCGCGTGCGCGCCTTCGTCATAGCCTTCCTTTGACACAAGCGGCCGCTCCCGTCAATAAGCTCTCACGCTTTCCAATAAACTAAGGACACGTCAGGCCAACGCCTACGAGCGGGCCCGTCTCCCCATATCCGGCTCCCGCGCGGACGAGCCTTCGGCACGGTAAACCGCGTTTAATCGAAAGCGCCCCTCCGGGCACCCCGTAGCCCCGTTCACCACATCAACGGCCGCTCGGATGCTACGCCAATGATACATCGACCGGTAAATAAAACAAACCAAACAACGAAAAAAAAGGGGTTGCAACACGAGGACTTCCCAGGGGGTCACCCGTCCTAGTACTACTCTCGCCCAAGCACGCTTAACTGCGGAGTTCTGATGGGATCCGGTGCATTAGTGCTGGTATGATCGCAACCGAAAGAATACCACCTCCTTATTCCTTTATACCTTTCCACGCCTTGATCCATGCCCACCTATGCTCTCATGTGTGGCCTTCGTTACGCGTCTCGGGCCCGCCGTGCGCGCGCGCGCGCCTTCATCATAGCCTTCCTTTGACAAAAGCGGCCGCTCCCTTCAATAAGCTCTCACGCTTTCCAATAAACTAAGGACACGTCAGGCCAACGCCTACGAGCGGGCCCGTCTCCCCATATCCGGCTCCCGCGCGGACGAGCCTTCGGCACGGTAAACCGCGTTTAATCGAAAGCGCCCCTCCGGGCACCCCGTAGCCCCGTTCACCACATCAACGGCCGCTCGGATGCTACGCCAATGATACATCGACCGGTAAATAAAATAAACCAAACAACGAAAAAAAAGGGGTTGCAACACGAGGACTTCCCAGGGGGTCACCCATCCTAGTACTACTCTCGCCCAAGCACGCTTAACTGCGGAGTTCTGATGGGATCCGGTGCATTAGTGCTGGTATGATCGCAACCGAAAGAATACCACCTCCTTATTCCTTTATATCTTTCCACGCCTTGATCCATGCCCACCTATGCTCTCATGTGTGGCCTTCGTTACGCGTCTCGTGCCCGCCGTGCGCGCGCGCGCGCATTCGTCATAGCCTTCCTTTGACAGAAGCGGCCGCTCCCGTCAATAAGCTCTCACGCTTTCCAATAAACTAAGGACACGTAAGGCCAACGCCTACGAGCGGGCCCGTCTCCCCATATCCGGGTCCCGCGCGGACGAGCCTTCGGCACGGTAAACCGCGTTTAATCGAAAGCGCCCCTCCGGGCACCCCGTAGCCCCGTTCACCACATCAACGGCCGCTCGGATGCTACGCCAATGATACATCGACCGGTAAATAAAATAAACCAAACAACGAAAAAAAAGGGGTTGCAACACGAGGACTTCCCAGGGGGTCACCCGTCCTAGTACTACTCTCGCCCAAGCACGCTTAACTGCGGAGTTCTGATGGGATCCGGTGCATTAGTGCTGGTATGATCGCAACCGAAAGAATACCACCTCCTTATTCCTTTATACCTTTCCACGCCTTGATCCATGCCCACCTATGCTCTCATGTGTGGCCTTCGTTACGCGTCTCGGGCCCGCCGTGCGCGCGCGCGCGCCTTCGTCATAGCCTTCCTTTGACAGAAGCGGCCGCTCCCATCAATAAGCTCTCACGCTTTCCAATAAACTAAGGACACGTCAGGCCAACGCCTACGAGCGGGCCCGTCTCCCCATATCCGGCTCCCGCGCGGACGCGCCTTCGGCACGGTAAACCGCGTTTAATCGAAAGCGCCCCTCCGGGCACCCCGTAGCCCCGTTCACCACATCAACGGCCGCTCGGATGCTACGCCAATGATACATCGACCGGTAAATAAAATAAACCAAACAACGAAAAAAAAGGGTTGCAACACGAGGACTTCCCAGGGGGTCACCCATCCTAGTACTACTCTCGCCCAAGCACGCTTAACTGCGGAGTTCTGATGGGATCCGGTGCATTAGTGCTGGTATGATCGCAACCGAAAGAAAACCACCTCCTTATTCCTTTATACCTTTCCACGCCTTGATCCATGCCCACCTATGCTCTCATGTGTGGCCTTCGTTACGCGTCTCGGGCCCGCCGTGCGCGCGCGCGCGCCTTCGTCATAGCCTTCCTTTGACAGAAGCGGCCGCTCCCGTCAATAAGCTCTCACGCTTTCCAATAAACTAAGGACACGTCAGGCCAACGCCTACGAGCGGGCCCGTCTCCCCATATCCGGCTCCCGCGCGGACGAGCCTTCGGCACGGTAAACCGCGTTTAATCGAAAGCGCCCCTCCGGGCACCCCGTAGCCCCGTTCACCACATCAACGGCCGCTCGGATGCTACGCCAATGATACATCGACCGGTAAATAAAATAAACCAAACAACGAAAAAAAAGGGGTTGCCACACGAGGACTTCCCAGGGGGTCACCCATCCTAGTACTACTCTCGCCCAAGCACGCTTAACTGCGGAGTTCTGATGGGATCCGGTGCATTAGTGCTGGTATGATCGCAACCGAAAGAATACCACCTCCTTATTCCTTTATACCTTTCCACGCCTTGATCCATGCCCACCTATGCTCTCATGTGTGGCCTTCGTTACGCGTCTCGAGCCCGCCGTGCGCGCGCGCGCGCCTTCGTCATAGCCTTCCTTTGACAGAAGCGGCCGCTCCCGTCAATAAGCTCTCACGCTTTCCAATAAACTAAGGACACGTCAGGCCAACGCCTACGAGCGGGCCCGTCTCCCCATATCCGGCTCCCGCGCGGACGAGCCTTCGGCACGGTAAACCGCGTTTAATCGAAAGCGCCCCTCCGGGCACCCCGTAGCCCCGTTCACCACATCAACGGCCGCTCGGATGCTACGCCAATGATACATCGACCGGTAAATAAAATAAACCAAACAACGAAAAAAAAGGGGTTGCAACACGAGGACTTCCCAGGGGGTCACCCATCCTAGTACTACTCTCGCCCAAGCACGCTTAACTGCGGAGTTCTGATGGGATCCGGTGCATTAGTGCTGGTATGATCGCAACCGAAAGAATACCACCTCCTTATTCCTTTATACCTTTCCACGCCTTGATCCATGCCCACCTATGCTCTCATGTGTGGCCTTCGTTACGCGTCTCGGGCCCGCCGTGCGCGCGCGCGCGCCTTCGTCATAGCCTTCCTTTGACAGAAGCGGCCGCTCCCGTCAATAAGCTCTCACGCTTTCCAATAAACTAAGGACACGTCAGGCCAACGCCTACGAGCGGGCCCGTCTCCCCATATCCGGCTCCCGCGCGGACGAGCCTTCGGCACGGTAAACCGCGTTTAATCGAAAGCGCCCCTCCGGGCACCCCGTAGCCCCGTTCACCACATCAACGGCCGCTCGGATGCTACGCCAATGATACATCGACCGGTAAATAAAATAAACCAAACAACGAAAAAAAGGGGTTGCAACACGAGGACTTCCCAGGGGGTCACCCATCCTAGTACTACTCTCGCCCAAGCACGCTTAACTGCGGAGTTCTGATGGGATCCGGTGCATTAGTGCTGGTATGATCGCAACCGAAAGAATACCACCTCCTTATTCCTTTATACCTTTCCACGCCTTGATCCATGCCCACCTATGCTCTCATGTGTGGCCTTCGTTACGCGTCTCGGGCCCGCCGTGCGCGCGCGCGCGCCTTCGTCATAGCCTTCCTTTGACAGAAGCGGCTGCTCCCGTCAATAAGCTCTCACGCTTTCCAATAAACTAAGGACACGTCAGGCCAACGCCTACGAGCGGGCCCGTCTCCCCATATCCGGCTCCCGCGCGGACGAGCCTTCGGCACGGTAAACCGCGTTTAATCGAAAGCGCCCCTCCGGGCACCCCGTAGCCCCGTTCACCACATCAACGGCCGCTCGGATGCTACACCAATGATACATCGACCGGTAAATAAAATAAACCAAACAACGAAAAAAAAGGGGTTGCAACACGAGGACTTCCCAGGGGGTTACCCATCCTAGTACTACTCTCGCCCAAGCACGCTTAACTGCGGAGTTCTGATGGGATTCGGTGCATTAGTGCTGGTATGATCGCAACCGAAAGAATACCACCTCCTTATTCCTTTATACCTTTCCACGCCTTGATCCATGCCCACCTATGCTCTCATGTGTGGCCTTCGTTACGCGTCTCGGGCCCGCCGTGCGCGCACGCGCGCCTTCGTCATAGCCTTCCTTTGACAGAAGCGGCCGCTCCCGTCAATAAGCTCTCACGCTTTCCAATAAACTAAGGACACGTCAGGCCAACGCCTACGAGCGGGCCCGTCTCCCCATATCCGGCTCCCGCGCGGACGAGCCTTCGGCACGGTAAACCGCGTTTAATCGAAAGCGCCCCTCCGGGCACCCCGTAGCCCCGTTCACCACATCAACGGCCGCTCGGATGCTACGCCAATGGTACATCGACCGGTAAATAAAATAAACCAAACAACGAAAAAAAAGGGGTTGCAACACGAGGACTTCCCAGGGGGTCACCCATCCTAGTACTACTCTCGCCCAAGCACGCTTAACTGCGGAGTTCTAATGGGATCCGGTGCATTAGTGCTGGTATGATCGCAACCGAAAGAATACCACCTCCTTATTCCTTTATACCTTTCCACGCCTTGATCCATGCCCACCTATGCTCTCATGTGTGGCCTTCGTTACGCGTCTCGGGCCCGCGTTCGCGCGCGCGCGCCTTCGTCATAGCCTTCCTTTGACAGAAGCGGCCGCTCCCGTCAATAAGCTCTCACGCTTTCCAATAAACTAAGGACACGTCAGGCCAACGCCTACGAGCGGGCCCGTCTCCCCATATCCGGCTCCCGCGCGGACGAGCCTTCGGCACGGTAAACCGCGTTTAATCGAAAGCGCCCCTCCGGGCACCCCGTAGCCCCGTTCACCACATCAACGGCCGCTCGGATGCTACACCAATGATACATCGACCGGTAAATAAAATAAACCAAACAACGAAAAAAAAGGGGTTGCAACACGAGGACTTCCCAGGGGGTTACCCATCCTAGTACTACTCTCGCCCAAGCACGCTTAACTGCGGAGTTCTGATGGGATCCGGTGCATTAGTGCTGGTATGATCGCAACCGAAAGAATACCACCTCCTTATTCCTTTATACCTTTCCACGCCTTGATCCATGCCCACCTATGCTCTCATGTGTGGCCTTCGTTACGCGTCTCGGGCCCGCCGTGCGCGCGCGCGCGCCTTCGTCATAGGCTTCCTTTGACAGAAGCGGCCGCTCCCGTCAATAAGCTCTCACGCTTTCCAATAAACTAAGGACACGTCAGGCCAACGCCTACGAGCGGGCCCGTCTCCCCATATCCGGCTCCCGCGCGGACGAGCCTTCGGCACGGTAAACCGCGTTTAATCGAAAGCGCCCCTCCGGGCACCCCGTAGCCCCGTTCACCACATCAACGGCCGCTCGGATGCTACGCCAATGATACATCGACCGGTAAATAAAATAAACCAAACAACGAAAAAAAGGGGTTGCAACACGAGGACTTCCCAGGGGGTCACCCATCCTAGTACTACTCTCGCCCAAGCACGCTTAACTGCGGAGTTCTGATGGGATCCGGTGCATTAGTGCTGGTATGATCGCAACCGAAAGAATACCACCTCCTTATTCCTTTATACCTTTCCACGCCTTGATCCATGCCCACCTATGCTCTCATGTGTGGCCTTCGTTACGCGTCTCGGGCCCGCCGTGCGCGCGCGCGCGCCTTCGTCATAGCCTTCCTTTGACAGAAGCGGCCGCTCCCGTCAATAAGCTCTCACGCTTTCCAATAAACTAAGGACACGTCAGGCCAACGCCTACGAGCGGGCCCGTCTCCCCATATTCGGCTCCCGCGCGGACGAGCCTTCGGCACGGTAAACCGCGTTTAATCGAAAGCGCCCCTCCGGGCACCCCGTAGCCCCGTTCACCACATCAACGGCCGCTCGGATGCTACGCCAATGATACATCGACCGGTAAATAAAATAAACCAAACAACGAAAAAAAAGGGGTTGCAACACGAGGACTTCCCAGGGGGTCACCCATCCTAGTACTACTCTCGCCCAAGCACGCTTAACTGCGGAGTTCTGATGGGATCCGGTGCATTAGTGCTGGTATGATCGCAACCGAAAGAATACCACCTCCTTATTCCTTTATACCTTTCCACGCCTTGATCCATGCCCACCTATGCTCTCATGTGTGGCCTTCGTTACGCGTCTCGGGCCCGCCGTGCGCGCGCGCGCGCCTTCGTCATAGCCTTCCTTTGACAGAAGCGGCCGCTCCCGTCAATAAGCTCTCACGCTTTCCAATAAACTAAGGACACGTCAGGCCAACGCCTACGAGCGGGCCCGTCTCCCCATATCCGGCTCCCGCGCGGACGAGCCTTCGGCACGGTAAACCGCGTTTAATCGAAAGCGCCCCTCCGGGCACCCCGTAGCCCCGTTCACCACATCAACGGCCGCTGGGATGCTACGCCAATGATACATCGACCGGTAAATAAAATAAACCAAACAACGAAAAAAAAGGGGTTGCAACACGAGGACTTCCCAGGGGGTCACCCATCCTAGTACTACTCTCGCCCAAGCACGCTTAACTGCGGAGTTCTGATGGGATCCGGTGCATTAGTGCTGGTATGATCGCAACCGAAAGAATACCACCTCCTTATTCCTTTATACATTTCCACGCCTTGATTCATGCCCACCTATGCTCTCATGTGTGGCCTTCGTTACGCGTCTCGGGCCCGCCGTGCGCGCGCGCGCGCCTTCGTCATAGCCTTCCTTTGACAGAAGCGGCCGCTCCCGTCAATAAGCTCTCACGCTTTCCAATAAACTAAGGACACGTCAGGCCAACGCCTACGAGCGGGCCCGTCTCCCCATATCCGGCTCCCGCGCGGACGAGCCTTCGGCACGTTAAACCGCGTTTAATCGAAAGCGCCCCTCCGGGCACCCCGTAGCCCCGTTCACCACATCAACGGCCGCTCGGATGCTACGCCAATGATACATCGACCGGTAAATAAAATAAACCAAACAACGAAAAAAAAGGGGTTGCAACACGAGGACTTCCCAGGGGGTCACCCATCCTAGTACTACTCTCGCCCAAGCACGCTTAACTGCGGAGTTCTGATGGGATCCGGTGCATTAGTGCTGGTATGATCGCAACCGAAAGAATACCACCTCCTTATTCCTTTATACCTTTCCACGCCTTGATCCATGCCCACCTATGCTCTCATGTGTGGCCTTCGTTACGCGTCTCGGGCCCGCCGTGCGCGCGCGCGCGCCTTCGTCATAGCCTTCCTTTGACAGAAGCGGCCGCTCCCGTCAATAAGCTCTCACGCTTTCCAATAAACTAAGGACACGTCAGGCCAACGCCTACGAGCGGGCCCGTCTCCCCATATCCGGCTCCCGCGCGGACGAGCCTTCGGCACGGTAAACCGCGTTTAATCGAAAGCGCCCCTCCGGGCACCCCGTAGCCCCGTTCACCACATCAACGGCCGCTCGGATGCTACGCCAATGATACATCGACCGGTAAATAAAATAAACCAAACAACGAAAAAAAAGGGGTTGCAACACGAGGACTTCCCAGGGGGTCACCCATCCTAGTACTACTCTCGCCCAAGCACGCTTAACTGCGGAGTTCTGATGGGATCCGGTGCATTAGTGCTGGTATGATCGCAACCGAAAGAATACCACCTCCTTATTCCTTTATACCTTTCCACGCCTTGATCCATGCCCACCTATGCTCTCATGTGTGGCCTTCGTTACGCGTCTCGGGCCCGCCGTGCGCGCGCGCGCGCCTTCGTCATAGCCTTCCTTTGACAGAAGCGGCCGCTCCCGTCAATAAGCTCTCACGCTTTCCAATAAACTAAGGACACGTCAGGCCAACGCCTACGAGCGGGCCCGTCTCCCCATATCCGGCTCCCGCGCGGACGAGCCTTCGGCACGGTAAACCGCGTTTAATCGAAAGCGCCCCTCCGGGCACCCCGTAGCCCCGTTCACCACATCAACGGCCGCTCGGATGCTACACCAATGATACATCGACCGGTAAATAAAATAAACCAAACAACGAAAAAAAAGGGGTTGCAACACGAGGACTTCCCAGGGGGTTACCCATCCTAGTACTACTCTCGCCCAAGCACGCTTAACTGCGGAGTTCTGATGGGATCCGGTGCATTAGTGCTGGTATGATCGCAACCGAAAGAATACCACCTCCTTATTCCTTTATACCTTTCCACGCCTTGATCCATGCCCACCTATGCTCTCATGTGTGGCCTTCGTTACGCGTCTCGGGCCCGCCGTGCGCGCGCGCGCGCCTTCGTCATAGCCTTCCTTTGACAGAAGCGGCCGCTCCCGTCAATAAGCTCTCACGCTTTCCAATAAACTAAGGACACGTCAGGCCAACGCCTACGAGCGGGCCCGTCTCCCCATATCCGGCTCCCGCGCAGACGAGCCTTCGGCACGGTAAACCGCGTTTAATCGAAAGCGCCCCTCCGGGCACCCCGTAGCCCCGTTCACCACATCAACGGCCGCTCGGATGCTACGCCAATGATACATCGACCGGTAAATAAAATAAACCAAACAACGAAAAAAAAGGGGTTGCAGCACGAGGACTTCCCAGGGGGTCACCCATCCTAGTACTACTCTCGCCCAAGCACGCTTAACTGCGGAGTTCTGATGGGATCCGGTGCATTAGTGCTGGTATGATCGCAACCGAAAGAATACCACCTCCTTATTCCTTTATACATTTCCACGCCTTGATCCATGCCCACCTATGCTCTCATGTGTGGCCTTCGTTACGCGTCTCGGGCCCGCCGTGCGCGCGCGCGCGCCTTCGTCATAGCCTTCCTTTGACAGAAGCGGCCGCTCCCGTCAATAAGCTCTCACGCTTTCCAATAAACTAAGGACACGTCAGGCCAACGCCTACGAGCGGGCCCGTCTCCCCATATCCGGCTCCCGCGCGGACGAGCCTTCGGCACGGTAAACCGCGTTTAATCGAAAGCGCCCCTCCGGGCACCCCGTAGCCCCGTTCACCACATCAACGGCCGCTCGGATGCTACGCCAATGATACATCGACCGGTAAATAAAATAAACCAAACAACGAAAAAAAAGGGGTTGCAACACGAGGACTTCCCAGGGGGTCACCCATCCTAGTACTACTCTCGCCCAAGCACGCTTAACTGCGGAGTTCTGATGGGATCCGGTGCATTAGTGCTGGTATGATCGCAACCGAAAGAATACCACCTCCTTATTCCTTTATACCTTTCCACGCCTTGATCCATGCCCACCAATGCTTTCATGTGTGGCCTTCGTTACGCGTCTCGGGCCCGCCGTGCGCGCGCGCGCGCCTTCGTCATAGCCTTCCTTTGACAGAAGCGGCCGCTCCCGTCAATAAGCTCTCACGCTTTCCAATAAACTAAGGACACGTCAGGCCAACGCCTACGAGCGGGCCCGTCTCCCCATATCCGGCTCCCGCGCGGACGAGCCTTCGGCACGGTAAACCGCGTTTAATCGAAAGCGCCCCTCCGGGCACCCCGTAGCCCCGTTCACCACATCAACGGCCGCTGGGATGCTACGCCAATGATACATCGACCGGTAAATAAAATAAACCAAACAACGAAAAAAAAGGGGTTGCAACACGAGGACTTCCCAGGGGGTCACCCATCCTAGTACTACTCTCGCCCAAGCACGCTTAACTGCGGAGTTCTGATGGGATCCGGTGCATTAGTGCTGGTATGATCGCAACCGAAAGAATACCACCTCCTTATTCCTTTATACCTTTCCACGCCTTGATCCATGCCCACCTATGCTCTCATGTGTGGCCTTCGTTACGCGTCTCGGGCCCGCCGTGCGCGCGCGCGCGCCTTCGTCATAGCCTTCCTTTGACAGAAGCGGCCGCTCCCGTCAATAAGCTCTCACGCTTTCCAATAAACTAAGGACACGTCAGGCCAACGCCTACGAGCGGGCCCGTCTCCCCATATCCGGCTCCCGCGCGGACGAGCCTTCGGCACGGTAAACCGCGTTTAATCGAAAGCGCCCCTCCGGGCACCCCGTAGCCCCGTTCACCACATCAACGGCCGCTCGGATGCTACGCCAATGATACATCGACCGGTAAATAAAATAAACCAAACAACAAAAAAAAAGGGGTTGCAACACGAGGACTTCCCAGGGGGTCACCCATCCTAGTACTACTCTCGCCCAAACACGCTTAACTGCGGAGTTCTGATGGGATCCGGTGCATTAGTGCTGGTATGATCGCAACCGAAAGAATACCACCTCCTTATTCCTTTATACCTTTCCACGCCTTGATCCATGCCCACCTATGCTCTCATGTGTGGCCTTCGTTACGCGTCTCGGGCCCGCCGTGCGCGCGCGCGCGCCTTCGTCATAGCCTTCCTTTGACAGAAGCGGCCGCTCCCGTCAATAAGCTCTCACGCTTTCCAATAAACTAAGGACACGTCAGGCCAACGCCTACGAGCGGGCCCGTCTCCCCATATCCGGCTCCCGCGCGGACGAGCCTTCGGCACGGTAAACCGCGTTTAATCGAAAGCGCCCCTCCGGGCACCCCGTAGCCCCGTTCACCACATCAACGGCCGCTCGGATGCTACGCCAATGATACATCGACCGGTAAATAAAATAAACCAAACAACGAAAAAAAAGGGGTTGCAACACGAGGACTTCCCAGGGGGTCACCCATCCTAGTACTACTCTCGCCCAAGCACGCTTAACTGCGGAGTTCTGATGGGATCCGGTGCATTAGTGCTGGTATGATCGCAACCGAAAGAATACCACCTCCTTATTCCTTTATACCTTTCCACGCCTTGATCCATGCCCACCTATGCTCTCATGTGTGGCCTTCGTTACGCGTCTCGGGCCCGCCGTGCGCGCGCGCGCGCCTTCGTCATAGCCTTCCTTTGACAGAAGCGGCCGCTCCCGTCAATAAGCTCTCACGCTTTCCAATAAACTAAGGACACGTCAGGCCAACGCCTACGAGCGGGCCCGTCTCCCCATATCCGGCTCCCGCGCGGACGAGCCTTCGGCACGGTAAACCGCGTTTAATCGAAAGCGCCCCTCCGGGCACCCCGTAGCCCCGTTCACCACATCAACGGCCGCTCGGATGCTACGCCAATGATACATCGACCGGTAAATAAAATAAACCAAACAACGAAAAAAAAGGGGTTGCAACACGAGGACTTCCCAGGGGGTCACCCATCCTAGTACTACTCTCGCCCAAGCACGCTTAACTGCGGAGTTCTGATGGGATCCGGTGCATTAGTGCTGGTATGATCGCAACCGAAAGAATACCACCTCCTTATTCCTTTATACCTTTCCACGCCTTGATCCATGCCCACCTATGCTCTCATGTGTGGCCTTCGTTACGCGTCTCGGGCCCGCCGTGCGCGCGCGCGCGCCTTCGTCATAGCCTTCCTTTGACAGAAGCGGCCGCTCCCGTCAATAAGCTCTCACGCTTTCCAATAAACTAAGGACACGTCAGGCCAACGCCTACGAGCGGGCCCGTCTCCCCATATCCGGCTCCCGCGCGGACGAGCCTTCGGCACGGTAAACCGCGTTTAATCGAAAGCGCCCCTCCGGGCACCCCGTAGCCCCGTTCACCACATCAACGGCCGCTCGGATGCTACGCCAATGATACATCGACCGGTAAATAAAATAAACCAAACAACGAAAAAAAAGGGGTTGCAACACGAGGACTTCCCAGGGGGTCACCCATCCTAGTACTACTCTCGCCCAAGCACGCTTAACTGCGGAGTTCTGATGGGATCCGGTGCATTAGTGCTGGTATGATCGCAACCGAAAGAATACCACCTCCTTATTCCTTTATACCTTTCCACGCCTTGATCCATGCCCACCTATGCTCTCATGTGTGGCCTTCGTTACGCGTCTCGGGCCCGCCGTGCGCGCGCGCGCGCCTTCGTCATAGCCTTCCTTTGACAGAAGCGGCCGCTCCCGTCAATAAGCTCTCACGCTTTCCAATAAACTAAGGACACGTCAGGCCAACGCCTACGAGCGGGCCCGTCTCCCCATATCCGGCTCCCGCGCGGACGAGCCTTCGGCACGGTAAACCGCGTTTAATCGAAAGCGCCCCTCCGGGCACCCCGTAGCCCCGTTCACCACATCAACGGCCGCTCGGATGCTACGCCAATGATACATCGACCGGTAAATAAAATAAACCAAACAACGAAAAAAAAGGGGTTGCAACATGAGGACTTCCCAGGGGGTCACCCATCCTAGTACTACTCTCGCCCAAGCACGCTTAACTGCGGAGTTCTGATGGGATCCGGTGCATTAGTGCTGGTATGATCGCAACCGAAAGAATACCACCTCCTTATTCCTTTATACCTTTCCACGCCTTGATCCATGCCCACCTATGCTCTCATGTGTGGCCTTCGTTACGCGTCTCGGGCCCGCCGTGCGCGCGCGCGCGCCTTCGTCATAGCCTTCCTTTGACTGAAGCGGCTGCTCCCGTCAATAAGCTCTCACGCTTTCCAATAAACTAAGGACACGTCAGGCCAACGCCTACGAGCGGGCCCGTCTCCCCATATCCGGCTCCCGCGCGGACGAGCCTTCGGCACGGTAAACCGCGTTTAATCGAAAGCGCCCCTCCGGGCACCCCGTAGCCCCGTTCACCACATCAACGGCCGCTCGGATGCTACGCCAATGATACATCGACCGGTAAATAAAATAAACCAAACAACGAAAAAAAAGGGGTTGCAACACGAGGACTTCCCAGGGGGTCACCCATCCTAGTACTACTCTCGCCCAAGCACGCTTAACTGCGGAGTTCTGATGGGATCCGGTGCATTAGTGCTGGTATGATCGCAACCGAAAGAATACCACCTCCTTATTCCTTTATACCTTTCCACGCCTTGATCCATGCCCACCTATGCTCTCATGTGTGGCCTTCGTTACGCGTCTCGGGCCCGCCGTGCGCGCGCGCGCGCCTTCGTCATAGCCTTCCTTTGACAGAAGCGGCCGCTCCCGTCAATAAGCTCTCACGCTTTCCAATAAACTAAGGACACGTCAGGCCAACGCCTACGAGCGGGCCCGTCTCCCCATATCCGGCTCCCGCGCGGACGAGCCTTCGGCACGGTAAACCGCGTTTAATCGAAAGCGCCGCTCCGGGCACCCCGTAGCCCCGTTCACCACATCAACGGCCGCTCGGATGCTACGCCAATGATACATCGACCGGTAAATAAAATAAACCAAACAACGAAAAAAAAGGGGTTGCAACACGAGGACTTCCCAGGGGGTCACCCATCCTAGTACTACTCTCGCCCAAGCACGCTTAACTGCGGAGTTCTGATGGGATCCGGTGCATTAGTGCTGGTATGATCGCAACCGAAAGAATACCACCTCCTTATTCCTTTATACCTTTCCACGCCTTGATCCATGCCCACCTATGCTCTCATGTGTGGCCTTCGTTACGCGTCTCGGGCCCGCCGTGCGCGCGCGCGCGCCTTCGTCATAGCCTTCCTTTGACAGAAGCGGCCGCTCCCGTCAATAAGCTCTCACGCTTTCCAATAAACTAAGGACACGTCAGGCCAACGCCTACGAGCGGGCCCGTCTCCCCATATCCGGCTCCCGCGCGGACGAGCCTTCGGCACGGTAAACCGCGTTTAATCGAAAGCGCCCCTCCGGGCACCCCGTAGCCCCGTTCACCACATCAACGGCCGCTCGGATGCTACGCCAATGATACATCGACCGGTAAATAAAATAAACCAAACAACGAAAAAAAAGGGGTTGCAACACGAGGACTTCCTAGGGGGTCACCCATCCTAGTACTACTCTCGCCCAAGCACGCTTAACTGCGGAGTTCTGATGGGATCCGGTGCATTAGTGCTGGTATGATCGCAACCGAAAGAATACCACCTCCTTATTCCTTTATACCTTTCCACGCCTTGATCCATGCCCACCTATGCTCTCATGTGTGGCCTTCGTTACGCGTCTCGGGCCCGCCGTGCGCGCGCGCGCGCCTTCGTCATAGCCTTCCTTTGACAGAAGCGGCCGCTCCCGTCAATAAGCTCTCACGCTTTCCAATAAACTAAGGACACGTCAGGCCAACGCCTACGAGCGGGCCCGTCTCCCCCATATCCGGCTCCCGCGCGGACGAGCCTTCGGCACGGTAAACCGCGTTTAATCGAAAGCGCCCCTCCGGGCACCCCGTAGCCCCGTTCACCACATCATCGGCCGCTCGGATGCTACGCCAATGATACATCGACCGGTAAATAAAATAAACCAAACAACGAAAAAAAAGGGGTTGCAACACGAGGACTTCCCAGGGGGTCACCCATCCTAGTACTACTCTCGCCCAAGCACGCTTAACTGCGGAGTTCTGATGGGATCCGGTGCATTAGTGCTGGTATGATCGCAACCGAAAGAATACCACCTCCTTATTCCTTTATACCTTTCCACGCCTTGATCCATGCCCACCTATGCTCTCATGTGTGGCCTTCGTTACGCGTCTCGGGCCCGCCGTGCGCGCGCGCGCGCATTCGTCATAGCCTTCCTTTGACAGAAGCGGCCGCTCCCGTCAATAAGCTCTCACGCTTTCCAATAAACTAAGGACACGTCAGGCCAACGCCTACGAGCGGGCCCGTCTCCCCATATCCGGCTCCCGCGCGGACGAGCCTTCGGCACGGTAAACCGCGTTTAATCGAAAGCGCCCCTCCGGGCACCCCGTAGCCCCGTTCACCACATCAACGGCCGCTCGGATGCTACGCCAATGATACATCGACCGGTAAATAAAATAAACCAAACAACGAAAAAAAAGGGGTTGCAACACGAGGACTTCCCAGGGGGTCACCCATTCTAGTACTACTCTCGCCCAAGCACGCTTAACTGCGGAGTTCTGATGGGATCCGGTGCATTAGTGCTGGTATGATCGCAACCGAAAGAATACCACCTCCTTATTCCTTTATACCTTTCCACGCCTTGATCCATGCCCACCTATGCTCTCATGTGTGGCCTTCGTTACGCGTCTCGGGCCCGCCGTGCGCGCGCGCGCGCCATCGTCATAGCCTTCCTTTGACAGAAGCGGCCGCTCCCGTCAATAAGCTCTCACGCTTTCCAATAAACTAAGGACACGTCAGGCCAACGCCTACGAGCGGGCCCGTCTCCCCATATCCGGCTCCCGCGCGGACGAGCCTTCGGCACGGTAAACCGCGTTTAATCGAAAGCGCCCCTCCGGGCACCCCGTAGCCCCGTTCACCACATCAACGGCCGCTCGGATGCTACGCCAATGATACATCGACCGGTAAATAAAATAAACCAAACAACGAAAAAAAAGGGGTTGCAACACGAGGACTTCCCAGGGGGTCACCCATCCTAGTACTACTCTCGCCCAAACACGCTTAACTGCGGAGTTCTGATGGGATCCGGTGCATTAGTGCTGGTATGATCGCAACCGAAAGAATACCACCTCCTTATTCCTTTATACCTTTCCACGCCTTGATCCATGCCCACCTATGCTCTCATGTGTGGCCTTCGTTACGCGTCTCGGGCCCGCCGTGCGCGCGCGCGCGCCTTCGTCATAGCCTTCCTTTGACAGAAGCGGCCGCTCCCGTCAATAAGCTCTCACGCTTTCCAATAAACTAAGGATACGTCAGGCCAACGCCTACGAGCGGGCCCGTCTCCCCATATCCGGCTCCCGCGCGGACGAGCCTTCGGCACGGTAAACCGCGTTTAATCGAAAGCGCCCCTCCGGGCACCCCGTAGCCCCGTTCACCACATCAACGGCCGCTCGGATGCTACGCCAATGATACATCGACCGGTAAATAAAATAAACCAAACAACGAAAAAAAAGGGGTTGCAACACGAGGACTTCCCAGGGGGTCACCCATCCTAGTACTACTCTCGCCCAAGCACGCTTAACTGCGGAGTTCTGATGGGATCCGGTGCATTAGTGCTGGTATGATCGCAACCGAAAGAATACCACCTCCTTATTCCTTTATACCTTTCCACGCCTTGATCCATGCCCACCTATGCTCTCATGTGTGGCCTTCGTTACGCGTCTCGGGCCCGCCGTGCGCGCGCGCGCGCCTTCGTCATAGCCTTCCTTTGACAGAAGCGGCCGCTCCCGTCAATAAGCTCTCACGCTTTCCAATAAACTAAGGACACGTCAGGCCAACGCCTACGAGCGGGCCCGTCTCCCCATATCCGGCTCCCGCGCGGACGAGCCTTCGGCACGGTAAACCGCGTTTAATCGAAAGCGCCCCTCCGGGCACCCCGTAGCCCCGTTCACCACATCAACGGCCGCTCGGATGCTACGCCAATGATACATCGACCGGTAAATAAAATAAACCAAACAACGAAAAAAAAGGGGTTGCAACACGAGGACTTCCCAGGGGGTCACCCATCCTAGTACTACTCTCGCCCAAGCACGCTTAACTGCGGAGTTCTGATGGGATCCGGTGCATTAGTGCTGGTATGATCGCAACCGAAAGAATACCACCTCCTTATTCCTTTATACCTTTCCACGCCTTGATCCATGCCCACCTATGCTCTCATGTGTGGCCTTCGTTACGCGTCTCGGGCCCGCCGTGCGCGCGCGCGCCTTCGTCATAGCCTTCCTTTGACAGAAGCGGCCGCTCCCGTCAATAAGCTCTCACGCTTTCCAATAAACTAAGGACACGTCAGGCCAACGCCTACAAGCGGGCCCGTCTCCCCATATCCGGCTCCCGCGCGGACGAGCCTTCGGCACGGTAAACCGCGTTTAATCGAAAGCGCCCCTCCGGGCACCCCGTAGCCCCATTCACCACATCAATGGCCGCTCGGATGCTACGCCAATGATACATCGACCGGTAAATAAAATAAACCAAACAACGAAAAAAAAGGGGTTGCAACACGAGGACTTCCCAGGGGGTCACCCATCCTAGTACTACTCTCGCCCAAGCACGCTTAACTGCGGAGTTCTGATGGGATCCGGTGCATTAGTGCTGGTATGATCGCAACCGAAAGAATACCACCTCCTTATTCCTTTATACCTTTCCACGCCTTGATCCATGCCCACCTATGCTCTCATGTGTGGCCTTCGTTACGCGTCTCGGGCCCGCCGTGCGCGCGCGCGCGCCTTCGTCATAGCCTTCCTTTGACAGAAGCGGCCGCTCCCGTCAATAAGCTCTCACGCTTTCCAATAAACTAAGGACACGTCAGGCCAACGCCTACGAGCGGGCCCGTCTCCCCATATCCGGCTCCCGCGCGGACGAGCCTTCGGCACGGTAAACCGCGTTTAATCGAAAGCGCCCCTCCGGGCACCCCGTAGCCCCGTTCACCACATCAACGGCCGCTCGGATGCTACGCCAATGATACATCGACCGGTAAATAAAATAAACCAAACAACGAAAAAAAAGGGGTTGCAACACGAGGACTTCCCAGGGGGTCACCCATCCTAGTACTACTCTCGCCCAAGCACGCTTAACTGCGGAGTTCTGATGGGATCCGGTGCATTAGTGCTGGTATGATCGCAACCGAAAGAATACCACCTCCTTATTCCTTTATACCTTTCCACGCCTTGATCCATGCCCACCTATGCTCTCATGTGTGGCCTTCGTTACGCGTCTCGGGCCCGCCGTGCGCGCGCGCGCGCCTTCGTCATAGCCTTCCTTTGACAGAAGCGGCCGCTCCCGTCAATAAGCTCTCACGCTTTCCAATAAACTAAGGACACGTCAGGCCAACGCCTACGAGCGGGCCCGTCTCCCCATATCCGGCTCCCGCGCGGACGAGCCTTCGGCACGGTAAACCGCGTTTAATCGAAAGCGCCCCTCCGGGCACCCCGTAGCCCCGTTCACCACATCAACGGCCGCTCGGATGCTACGCCAATGATACATCGACCGGTAAATAAAATAAACCAAACAACGAAAAAAAAGGGGTTGCAACACGAGGACTTCCCAGGGGGTCACCCATCCTAGTACTACTCTCGCCCAAGCACGCTTAACTGCGGAGTTCTGATGGGATCCGGTGCATTAGTGCTGGTATGATCGCAACCGAAAGAATACCACCTCCTTATTCCTTTATACCTTTCCACGCCTTGATCCATGCCCACCTATGCTCTCATGTGTGGCCTTCGTTACGCGTCTCGAGTTCGCCGTGCGCGCGCGCGCGCCTTCGTCATAGCCTTCCTTTGACAGAAGCGGCCGCTCCCGTCAATAAGCTCTCACGCTTTCCAATAAACTAAGGACACGTCAGGCCAACGCCTACGAGCGGGCCCGTCTCCCCATATCCGGCTCCCGCGCGGACGAGCCTTCGGCACGGTAAACCGCGTTTAATCGAAAGCGCCCCTCCGGGCACCCCGTAGCCCCGTTCACCACATCAACGGCCGCTCGGATGCTACGCCAATGATACATCGACCGGTAAATAAAATAAACCAAACAACGAAAAAAAAGGGGTTGCAACACGAGGACTTCCCAGGGGGTCACCCATCCTAGTACTACTCTCGCCCAAGCACGCTTAACTGCGGAGTTCTGATGGGATCCGGTGCATTAGTGCTGGTATGATCGCAACCGAAAGAATACCACCTCCTTATTCCTTTATACCTTTCCACGCCTTGATCCATGCCCACCTATGCTCTCATGTGTGGCCTTCGTTACGCGTCTCGGGCCCGCCGTGCGCGCGCGCGCGCCTTCGTCATAGCCTTCCTTTGACAGAAGCGGCCGCTCCCGTCAATAAGCTCTCACGCTTTCCAATAAACTAAGGACACGTCAGGCCAACGCCTACGAGCGGGCCCGTCTCCCCATATCCGGCTCCCGCGCGGACGAGCCTTCGGCACTGTAAACCGCGTTTAATCGAAAGCGCCCCTCCGGGCACCCCGTAGCCCCGTTCACCACATCAACGGCCGCTCGGATGCTACGCCAATGATACATCGACCGGTAAATAAAATAAACCAAACAACGAAAAAAAAGGGGTTGCAACACGAGGACTTCCCAGGGGGTCACCCATCCTAGTACTACTCTCGCCCAAGCACGCTTAACTGCGGAGTTCTGATGGGATCCGGTGCATTAGTGCTGGTATGATCGCAACCGAAAGAATACCACCTCCTTATTCCTTTATACCTTTCCACGCCTTGATCCATGCCGACCTATGCTCTCATGTGTGGCCTTCGTTACGCGTCTCGGGCCCGCCGTGCGCGCGCGCGCGCCTTCGTCATTGCCTTCCTTTGACAGAAGCGGCCGCTCCCGTCAATAAGCTCTCACGCTTTCCAATAAACTAAGGACACGTCTGGCCAACGCCTACGAGCGGGCCCGTCTCCCCATATCCGGCTCCCGCGCGGACGAGCCTTCGGCACGGTAAACCGCGTTTAATCGAAAGCGCCCCTCCGGGCACCCCGTAGCCCCGTTCACCACATCAACGGCCGCTCGGATGCTACGCCAATGATACATCGACCGGTAAATAAAATAAACCAAACAACGAAAAAAAAGGGGTTGCAACACGAGGACTTCCCAGGGGGTCACCCATCCTAGTACTACTCTCGCCCAAGCACGCTTAACTGCGGAGTTCTGATGGGATCCGGTGCATTAGTGCTGGTATGATCGCAACCGAAAGAATACCACCTCCTTATTCCTTTATACCTTTCCACGCCTTGATCCATGCCCACCTATGCTCTCATGTGTGGCCTTCGTTACGCGTCTCGGGCCCGCCGTGCGCGCGCGCGCCTTCGTCATAGCCTTCCTTTGACAGAAGCGGCCGCTCCCGTCAATAAGCTCTCACGCTTTCCAATAAACTAAGGACACGTCAGGCCAACGCCTACGAGCGGGCCCGTCTCCCCATATCCAGCTCCCGCGCGGACGAGCCTTCGGCACGGTAAACCGCGTTTAATCGAAAGCGCCCCTCCGGGCACCCAGTAGCCCCGTTCACCACATCAACGGCCGCTCGGATGCTACGCCAATGATACATCGACCGGTAAATAAAATAAACCAAACAACGAAAAAAAAGGGGTTGCAACACGAGGACTTCCCAGGGGGTCACCCATCCTAGTACTACTCTCGCCCAAGCACGCTTAACTGCGGAGTTCTGATGGGATCCGGTGCATTAGTGCTGGTATGATCGCAACCGAAAGAATACCACCTCCTTATTCCTTTATACCTTTCCACGCCTTGATCCATGCCCACCTATGCTCTCATGTGTGGCCTTCGTTACGCGTCTCGGGCCCGCCGTGCGCGCGCGCGCGCCTTCGTCATAGCCTTCCTTTGACAGAAGCGGCCGCTCCCGTCAATAAGCTCTCACGCTTTCCAATAAACTAAGGACACGTCAGGCCAACGCCTACGAGCGGGCCCGTCTCCCCATATCCGGCTCCCGCGCGGACGAGCCTTCGGCACGGTAAACCGCGTTTAATCGAAAGCGCCCCTCCGGGCACCCCGTAGCCCCGTTCACCACATCAACGGCCGCTCGGATGCTACGCCAATGATACATCGACCGGTAAATAAAATAAACCAAACAACGAAAAAAAAGGGGTTGCAACACGAGGACTTCCCAGGGGGTCACCCATCCTAGTACTACTCTCGCCCAAGCACGCTTAACTGCGGAGTTCTGATGGGATCCGGTGCATTAGTGCTGGTATGATCGCAACCGAAAGAATACCACCTCCTTATTCCTTTATACCTTTCCACGCCTTGATCCATGCCCACCTATGCTCTCATGTGTGGCCTTCGTTACGCGTCTCGGGCCCGCCGTGCGCGCGCGCGCGCCTTCGTCATAGCCTTCCTTTGACAGAAGCGGCCGCTCCCGTCAATAAGCTCTCACGCTTTCCAATAAACTAAGGACACGTCAGGCCAACGCCTACGAGCGGGCCCGTCTCCCCATATCCGGCTCCTGCGCGGACGAGCCTTCGGCACGGTAAACCGCGTTTAATCGAAAGCGCCCCTCCGGGCACCCCGTAGCCCCGTTCACCACATCAACGGCCGCTCGGATGCTACGCCAATGATACATCGACCGGTAAATAAAATAAACCAAACAACGAAAAAAAAGGGGTTGCAACACGAGGACTTCCCAGGGGGTCACCCATCCTAGTACTACTCTCGCCCAAGCACGCTTAACTGCGGACTTCTGATGGGATCCGGTGCATTAGTGCTGGTATGATCGCAACCGAAAGAATACCACCTCCTTATTCCTTTATACCTTTCCACGCCTTGATCCATGCCCACCTATGCTCTCATGTGTGGCCTTCGTTACGCGTCTCGGGCCCGCCGTGCGCGCGCGCGCGCCTTCGTCATAGCCTTCCTTCGACAGAAGCGGCCGCTCCCGTCAATAAGCTCTCACGCTTTCCAATAAACTAAGGACACGTCAGGCCAACGCCTACGAGCGGGCCCGTCTCCCCATATCCGGCTCCCGCGCGGACGAGCCTTCGGCACGGTAAACCGCGTTTAATCGAAAGCGCCCCTCCGGGCACCCCGTAGCCCCGTTCACCACATCAACGGCCGCTCGGATGCTACGCCAATGATACATCGACCGGTAAATAAAATAAACCAAACAACGAAAAAAAAGGGGTTGCAACACGAGGACTTCCCAGGGGGTCACCCATCCTAGTACTACTCTCGCCCAAGCACGCTTAACTGCGGACTTCTGATGGGATCCGGTGCATTAGTGCTGGTATGATCGCAACCGAAAGAATACCACCTCCTTATTCCTTTATACCTTTCCACGCCTTGATCCATGCCCACCTATGCTCTCATGTGTGGCCTTCGTTACGCGTCTCGGGCCCGCCGTGCGCGCGCGCGCGCCTTCGTCATAGCCTTCCTTTGACAGAAGCGGCCGCTCCCGTCAATAAGCTCTCACGCTTTCCAATAAACTAAGGACACGTCAGGCCAACGCCTACGAGCGGGCCCGTCTCCCCATATCCGGCTCCCGCGCGGACGAGCCTTCGGCACGGTAAACCGCGTTTAATCGAAAGCGCCCCTCCGGGCACCCAGTAGCCCCGTTCACCACATCAACGGCCGCTCGGATGCTACGCCAATGATACATCGACCGGTAAATAAAATAAACCAAACAACGAAAAAAAAGGGGTTGCAACACGAGGACTTCCCAGGGGGTCACCCATCCTAGTACTACTCTCGCCCAAGCACGCTTAACTGCGGAGTTCTGATGGGATCCGGTGCATTAGTGCTGGTATGATCGCAACCGAAAGAATACCACCTCCTTATTCCTTTATACCTTTCCACGCCTTGATCCATGCCCACCTATGCTCTCATGTGTGGCCTTCGTTACGCGTCTCGGGCCCGCCGTGCGCGCGCGCGCGCCTTCGTCATAGCCTTCCTTTGACAGAAGCGGCCGCTCCCGTCAATAAGCTCTCACGCTTTCCAATAAACTAAGGACACGTCAGGCCAACGCCTACGAGCGGGCCCGTCTCCCCATATCCGGCTCCCGCGCGGACGAGCCTTCGGCACGGTAAACCGCGTTTAATCGAAAGCGCCCCTCCGGGCACCCCGTAGCCCCGTTCACCACATCAACGGCCGCTCGGATGCTACGCCAATGATACATCGACCGGTAAATAAAATAAACCAAACAACGAAAAAAAAGGGGTTGCAACACGAGGACTTCCCAGGGGGTCACCCATCCTAGTACTACTCTCGCCCAAGCACGCTTAACTGCGGAGTTCTGATGGGATCCGGTGCATTAGTGCTGGTATGATCGCAACCGAAAGAATACCACCTCCTTATTCCTTTATACCTTTCCACGCCTTGATCCATGCCCACCTATGCTCTCATGTGTGGCCTTCGTTACGCGTCTCGGGCCCGCCGTGCGCGCGCGCGCGCCTTCGTCATAGCCTTCCTTTGACAGAAGCGGCCGCTCCCGTCAATAAGCTCTCACGCTTTCCAATAAACTAAGGACACGTCAGGCCAACGCCTACGAGCGGGCCCGTCTCCCCATATCCGGCTCCCGCGCGGACGAGCCTTCGGCACGGTAAACCGCGTTTAATCGAAAGCGCCCCTCCGGGCACCCCGTAGCCCCGTTCACCACATCAACGGCCGCTCGGATGCTACGCCAATGATACATCGACCGGTAAATAAAATAAACCAAACAACGAAAAAAAAGGGGTTGCAACACGAGGACTTCCCAGGGGGTCACCCATCCTAGTACTACTCTCGCCCAAGCACGCTTAACTGC
Organism: Helianthus tuberosus; assembly: GCA_030545235.1. Taxonomy (NCBI): domain Eukaryota; kingdom Viridiplantae; phylum Streptophyta; class Magnoliopsida; order Asterales; family Asteraceae; genus Helianthus; species Helianthus tuberosus. The sequence continues at coordinate 72,115 of JARYGA010009310.1, read as the reverse complement.
GGACTTCTGATGGGATCCGGTGCATTAGTGCTGGTATGATCGCAACCGAAAGAATACCACCTCCTTATTCCTTTATACCTTTCCACGCCTTGATCCATGCCCACCTATGCTCTCATGTGTGGCCTTCGTTACGCGTCTCGGGCCCGCCGTGCGCGCGCGCGCGCCTTCGTCATAGCCTTCCTTCGACAGAAGCGGCCGCTCCCGTCAATAAGCTCTCACGCTTTCCAATAAACTAAGGACACGTCAGGCCAACGCCTACGAGCGGGCCCGTCTCCCCATATCCGGCTCCCGCGCGGACGAGCCTTCGGCACGGTAAACCGCGTTTAATCGAAAGCGCCCCTCCGGGCACCCCGTAGCCCCGTTCACCACATCAACGGCCGCTCGGATGCTACGCCAATGATACATCGACCGGTAAATAAAATAAACTAAACAACGAAAAAAAAGGGGTTGCAACACGAGGACTTCCCAGGGGGTCACCCATCCTAGTACTACTCTCGCCCAAGCACGCTTAACTGCGGAGTTCTGATGGGATCCGGTGCATTAGTGCTGGTATGATCGCAACCGAAAGAATACCACCTCCTTATTCCTTTATACCTTTCCACGCCTTGATCCATGCCCACCTATGCTCTCATGTGTGGCCTTCGTTACGCGTCTCGGGCCCGCCGTGCGCGCGCGCGCGCCTTCGTCATAGCCTTCCTTTGACAGAAGCGGCCGCTCCCGTCAATAAGCTCTCACGCTTTCCAATAAACTAAGGACACGTCAGGCTACGAGCGGGCCCGTCTCCCCATATCTGGCTCCCGCGCGGACGAGCCTTCGGCACGGTAAACCGCGTTTAATCGAAAGCGCCCCTCCGGGCACCCCGTAGCCCCGTTCACCACATCAACGGCCGCTCGGATGCTACGCCAATGATACATCGACCGGTAAATAAAATAAACCAAACAACGAAAAAAAAGGGGTTGCAACACGAGGACTTCCCAGGGGGTCACCCATCCTAGTACTACTCTCGCCCAAGCACGCTTAACTGCGGAGTTCTGATGGGATCCGGTGCATTAGTGCTGGTATGATCGCAACCGAAAGAATACCACCTCCTTATTCCTTTATACCTTTCCACGCCTTGATCCATGCCCACCTATGCTCTCATGTGTGGCCTTCGTTACGCGTCTCGGGCCCGCCGTGCGCGCGCGCGCGCCTTCGTCATAGCCTTCCTTTGACAAAAGCGGCCGCTCCCGTCAATAAGCTCTCACGCTTTCCAATAAACTAAGGACACGTCAGGCCAACGCCTACGAGCGGGCCCGTCTCCCCATATCCGGCTCCCGCGCGGACGAGCCTTCGGCACGGTAAACCGCGTTTAATCGAAAGCGCCCCTCCGGGCACCCCGTAGCCCCGTTCACCACATCAACGGCCGCTCGGATGCTACGCCAATGATACATCGACCGGTAAATAAAATAAACCAAACAACGAAAAAAAAGGGGTTGCAACACGAGGACTTCCCAGGGGGTCACCCATCCTAGTACTACTCTCGCCCAAGCACGCTTAACTGCGGAGTTCTGATGGGATCCGGTGCATTAGTACTGGTATGATCGCAACCGAAAGAATACCACCTCCTTATTCCTTTATACCTTTCCACGCCTTGATCCATGCCCACCTATGCTCTCATGTGTGGCCTTCGTTACGCGTCTCGGGCCCGCCGTGCGCGCGCGCGCGCCTTCGTCATAGCCTTCCTTCGACAGAAGCGGCCGCTCCCGTCAATAAGCTCTCACGCTTTCCAATAAACTAAGGACACGTCAGGCCAACGCCTACGAGCGGGCCCGTCTCCCCATATCCGGCTCCCGCGCGGACGAGCCTTCGGCACGGTAAACCGCGTTTAATCGAAAGCGCCCCTCCGGGCACCCCGTAGCCCCGTTCACCACATCAACGGCCGCTCGGATGCTACGCCAATGATACATCGACCGGTAAATAAAATAAACCAAACAACGAAAAAAAAGGGGTTGCAACACGAGGACTTCCCAGGGGGTCACCCATCCTAGTACTACTCTCGCCCAAGCACGCTTAACTGCGGAGTTCTGATGGGATCCGGTGCATTAGTGCTGGTATGATCGCAACCGAAAGAATACCACCTCCTTATTCCTTTATACCTTTCCACGCCTTGATCCATGCCCACCTATGCTCTCATGTGTGGCCTTCGTTACGCGTCTCGGGCCCGCCGTGCGCGCGCGCGCGCCTTCGTCATAGCCTTCCTTTGACAGAAGCGGCCGCTCCCGTCAATAAGCTCTCACGCTTTCCAATAAACTAAGGACACGTAAGGCCAACGCCTACGAGCGGGCCCGTCTCCCCATATCCGGCTCCCGCGCGGACGAGCCTTCGGCACGGTAAACCGCGTTTAATCGAAAGCGCCCCTCCGGGCACCCCGTAGCCCCGTTCACCACATCAACGGCCGCTCGGATGCTACGCCAATGATACATCGGCCGGTAAATAAAATAAACCAAACAACGAAAAAAAAGGGGTTGCAACACGAGGACTTCCCAGGGGGTCACCCATCCTAGTACTACTCTCGCCCAAGCACGCTTAACTGCGGAGTTCTGATGGGATCCGGTGCATTAGTGCTGGTATGATCGCAACCGAAAGAATACCACCTCCTTATTCCTTTATATCTTTCCACGCCTTGATCCATGCCCACCTATGCTCTCATGTGTGGCCTTCGTTACGCGTCTCGGGCCCGCCGTGCGCGCGCGCGCGCCTTCGTCATAGCCTTCCTTTGACAGAAGCGGCCGCTCCCGTCAATAAGCTCTCACGCTTTCCAATAAACTAAGGACACGTAAGGCCAACGCCTACGAGCGGGCCCGTCTCCCCATATCCGGCTCCCGCGCGGACGAGCCTTCGGCACAGTAAACCGCGTTTAATCGAAAGCGCCCCTCCGGGCACCCCGTAGCCCCGTTCACCACATCAACGGCCGCTCGGATGCTACGCCAATGATACATCGACCGGTAAATAAAATAAACCAAACAACGAAAAAAAAGGGGTTGCAACACGAGGACTTCCCAGGGGGTCACCCATCCTAGTACTACTCTCGCCCAAGCACGCTTAACTGCGGAGTTCTGATGGGATCCGGTGCATTAGTGCTGGTATGATCGCAACCGAAAGAATACCACCTCCTTATTCCTTTATACCTTTCCACGCCTTGATCCATGCCCACCTATGCTCTCATGTGTGGCCTTCGTTACGCGTCTCGGGCCCGCCGTGCGCGCGCGCGCGCCTTCGTCATAGCCTTCCTTTGACAAAAGCGGCCGCTCCCGTCAATAAGCTCTCACGCTTTCCAATAAACTAAGGACACGTCAGGCCAACGCCTACGAGCGGGCCCGTCTCCCCATATCCGGCTCCCGCGCGGACGAGCCTTCGGCACGGTAAACCGCGTTTAATCGAAAGCGCCCCTCCGGGCACCCCGTAGCCCCGTTCACCACATCAACGGCCGCTCGGATGCTACGCCAATGATACATCGACCGGTAAATAAAATAAACCAAACAACGAAAAAAAAGGGGTTGCAACACGAGGACTTCCCAGGGGGTCACCCGTCCTAGTACTACTCTCGCCCAAGCACGCTTAACTGCGGAGTTCTGATGGGATCCGGTGCATTAGTGCTGGTATGATCGCAACCGAAAGAATACCACCTCCTTATTCCTTTATACCTTTCCACGCCTTGATCCATGCCCACCTATGCTCTCATGTGTGGCCTTCGTTACGCGTCTCGGGCCCGCCGTGCGCGCGCGCGCGCCTTCATCATAGCCTTCCTTTGACAAAAGCGGCCGCTCCCGTCAATAAGCTCTCACGCTTTCCAATAAACTAAGGACACGTCAGGCCAACGCCTACGAGCGGGCCCGTCTCCCCATATCCGGCTCCCGCGCGGACGGCCTTCGGCACGGTAAACCGCGTTTAATCGAAAGCGCCCCTCCGGGCACCCCGTAGCCCCGTTCACCACATCAACGGCCGCTCGGATGCTACGCCAATGATACATCGGCCGGTAAATAAAATAAACCAAACAACGAAAAAAAAGGGGTTGCAACACGAGGACTTCCCAGGGGGTCACCCATCCTAGTACTACTCTCGCCCAAGCACGCTTAACTGCGGAGTTCTGATGGGATCCGGTGCATTAGTGCTGGTATGATCGCAACCGAAAGAATACCACCTCCTTATTCCTTTATATCTTTCCACGCCTTGATCCATGCCCACCTATGCTCTCATGTGTGGCCTTCGTTACGCGTCTCGGGCCCGCCGTGCGCGCGCGCGCGCCTTCGTCATAGCCTTCCTTTGACAGAAGCGGCCGCTCCCGTCAATAAGCTCTCACGCTTTCCAATAAACTAAGGACACGTAAGGCCAACGCCTACGAGCGGGTCCGTCTCCCCATATCCGGCTCCCGCGCGGACGAGCCTTCGGCACAGTAAACCGCGTTTAATCGAAAGCGCCCCTCCGGGCACCCCGTAGCCCCGTTCACCACATCAACGGCCGCTCGGATGCTACGCCAATGATACATCGACCGGTAAATAAAATAAACCAAACAACGAAAAAAAAGGGGTTGCAACACGAGGACTTCCCAGGGGGTCACCCATCCTAGTACTACTCTCGCCCAAGCACGCTTAACTGCGGAGTTCTGATGGGATCCGGTGCATTAGTGCTGGTATGATCGCAACCGAAAGAATACCACCTCCTTATTCCTTTATACCTTTCCACGCCTTGATCCATGCCCACCTATGCTCTCATGTGTGGCCTTCGTTACGCGTCTCGGGCCCGCCGTGCGCGCGCGCGCGCCTTCGTCATAGCCTTCCTTTGACAGAAGCGGCCGCTCCCGTCAACAAGCTCTCACGCTTTCCAATAAACTAAGGACACGTCAGGCCAACGCCTACGAGCGGGCCCGTCTCCCCATATCCGGCTCCCGCGCGGACGAGCCTTCGGCACGGTAAACCGCGTTTAATCGAAAGCGCCCCTCCGGGCACCCCGTAGCCCCGTTCACCACATCAACGGCCGCTCGGATGCTACGCCAATGATACATCGACCGGTAAATAAAATAAACCAAACAACGAAAAAAAAGGGGTTGCAACACGAGGACTTCCCAGGGGGTCACCCATCCTAGTACTACTCTCGCCCAAGCACGCTTAACTGCGGACTTCTGATGGGATCCGGTGCATTAGTGCTGGTATGATCGCAACCGAAAGAATACCACCTCCTTATTCCTTTATACCTTTCCACGCCTTGATCCATGCCCACCTATGCTCTCATGTGTGGCCTTCGTTACGCGTCTCGGGCCCGCCGTGCGCGCGCGCGCGCCTTCGTCATAGCCTTCCTTTGACAGAAGCGGCCGCTCCCGTCAATAAGCTCTCACGCTTTCCAATAAACTAAGGACACGTCAGGCCAACGCCTACGAGCGGGCCCGTCTCCCCATATCCGGCTCCCGCGCGGACGAGCCTTCGGCACGGTAAACCGCGTTTAATCGAAAGCGCCCCTCCGGGCACCCCGTAGCCCCGTTCACCACATCAACGGCCGCTCGGATGCTACGCCAATGATACATCGACCGGTAAATAAAATAAACCAAACAACGAAAAAAAAGGGGTTGCAACACGAGGACTTCCCAGGGGGTCACCCATCCTAGTACTACTCTCGCCCAAGCACGCTTAACTGCGGAGTTCTGATGGGATCCGGTGCATTAGTGCTGGTATGATCGCAACCGAAAGAATACCACCTCCTTATTCCTTTATACCTTTCCACGCCTTGATCCATGCCCACCTATGCTCTCATGTGTGGCCTTCGTTACGCGTCTCGGGCCCGCCGTGCGCGCGCGCGCGCCTTCGTCATAGCCTTCCTTTGACAGAAGCGGCCGCTCCCGTCAATAAGCTCTCACGCTTTCCAATAAACTAAGGACACGTCAGGCCAACGCCTACGAGCGGGCCCGTCTCCCCATATCCGGCTCCCGCGCGGACGAGCCTTCGGCACGGTAAACCGCGTTTAATCGAAAGCGCCCCTCCGGGCACCCCGTAGCCCCGTTCACCACATCAACGGCCGCTCGGATGCTACGCCAATGATACATCGACCGGTAAATAAAATAAACCAAACAACGAAAAAAAAGGGGTTGCAACACGAGGACTTCCCAGGGGGTCACCCATCCTAGTACTACTCTCGCCCAAGCACGCTTAACTGCGGAGTTCTGATGGGATCCGGTGCATTAGTGCTGGTATGATCGCAACCGAAAGAATACCACCTCCTTATTCCTTTATACCTTTCCACGCCTTGATCCATGCCCACCTATGCTCTCATGTGTGGCCTTCGTTACGCGTCTCGGGCCCGCCGTGCGCGCGCGCGCGCCTTCGTCATAGCCTTCCTTTGACAGAAGCGGCCGCTCCCGTCAATAAGCTCTCACGCTTTCCAATAAACTAAGGACACGTCAGGCCAACGCCTACGAGCGGGCCCGTCTCCCCATATCCGGCTCCCGCGAGGACGAGCCTTCGGCACGGTAAACCGCGTTTAATCGAAAGCGCCCCTACGGGCACCCCGTAGCCCCGTTCACCACATCAACGGCCGCTCGGACGCTACGCCAATGATACATCGACCGGTAAATAAAATAAACCAAACAACGAAAAAAAAGGGGTTGCAACACGAGGACTTCCCAGGGGGTCACCCATCCTAGTACTACTCTCGCCCAAGCACGCTTAACTGCGGAGTTCTGATGGGATCCGGTGCATTAGTGCTGGTATGATCGCAACCGAAAGAATACCACTTCCTTATTCCTTTATACCTTTCCACGCCTTGATCCATGCCCACCTATGCTCTCATGTGTGGCCTTCGTTACGCGTCTCGGGCCCGCCGTGCGCGCGCGCGCGCCTTCGTCATAGCCTTCCTTTGACAGAAGCGGCCGCTCCCGTCAATAAGCTCTCACGCTTTCCAATAAACTAAGGACACGTCAGGCCAACGCCTACGAGCGGGCCCGTCTCCCCATATCCGGCTCCCGCGCGGACGAGCCTTCGGCACGGTAAACCGCGTTTAATCGAAAGCGCCCCTCCGGGCACCCCGTAGCCCCGTTCACCACATCAACGGCCGCTCGGATGCTACGCCAATGATACATCGACCGGTAAATAAAATAAACTAAACAACGAAAAAAAAGGGGTTGCAACACGAGGACTTCCCAGGGGGTCACCCATCCTAGTACTACTCTCGCCCAAGCACGCTTAACTGCGGAGTTCTGATGGGATCCGGTGCATTAGTGCTGGTATGATCGCAACCGAAAGAATACCACCTCCTTATTCCTTTATACCTTTCCACGCCTTGATCCATGCCCACCTATGCTCTCATGTGTGGCCTTCGTTACGCGTCTCGGGCCCGCCGTGCGCGCGCGCGCGCCTTCGTCATAGCCTTCCTTTGACAGAAGCGGCCGCTCCCGTCAATAAGCTCTCACGCTTTCCAATAAACTAAGGACACGTCAGGCCAACGCCTACGAGCGGGCCCGTCTCCCCATATCCGGCTCCCGCGCGGACGAGCCTTCGGCACGGTAAACCGCGTTTAATCGAAAGCGCCCCTCCGGGCACCCCGTAGCCCCGTTCACCACATCAACGGCCGCTCGGATGCTACGCCAATGATACATCGACCGGTAAATAAAATAAACCAAACAACGAAAAAAAAGGGGTTGCAACACGAGGACTTCCCAGGGGGTCACCCATCCTGGTACTACTCTCGCCCAAGCACGCTTAACTGCGGAGTTCTGATGGGATCCGGTGCATTAGTGCTGGTATGATCGCAACCGAAAGAATACCACCTCCTTATTCCTTTATACCTTTCCACGCCTTGATCCATGCCCACCTATGCTCTCATGTGTGGCCTTCGTTACGCGTCTCGGGCCCGCCGTGCGCGCGCGCGCGCCTTCGTCATAGCCTTCCTTCGACAGAAGCGGCCGCTCCCGTCAATAAGCTCTCACGCTTTCCAATAAACTAAGGACACGTCAGGCCAACGCCTACGAGCGGGCCCGTCTCCCCATATCCGGCTCCCGCGCGGACGAGCCTTCGGCACGGTAAACCGCGTTTAATCGAAAGCGCCCCTCCGGGCACCCCGTAGCCCCGTTCACCACATCAACGGCCGCTCGGATGCTACGCCAATGATACATCGACCGGTAAATAAAATAAACCAAACAACGAAAAAAAAGGGGTTGCAACACGAGGACTTCCCAGGGGGTCACCCATCCTAGTACTACTCTCGCCCAAGCACGCTTAACTGCGGAGTTCTGATGGGATCCGGTGCATTAGTGCTGGTATGATCGCAACCGAAAGAATACCACCTCCTTATTCCTTTATACCTTTCCACGCCTTGATCCATGCCCACCTATGCTCTCATGTGTGGCCTTCGTTACGCGTCTCGGGCCCGCCGTGCGCGCGCGCGCGCCTTCGTCATAGCCTTCCTTCGACAGAAGCGGCCGCTCCCGTCAATAAGCTCTCACGCTTTCCAATAAACTAAGGACACGTAAGGCCAACGCCTACGAGCGGGCCCGTCTCCCCATATCCGGCTCCCGCGCGGACGAGCCTTCGGCACGGTAAACCGCGTTTAATCGAAAGCGCCCCTCCGGGCACCCCGTAGCCCCGTTCACCACATCAACGGCCGCTCGGATGCTACGCCAATGATACATCGACCGGTAAATAAAATAAACCAAACAACGAAAAAAAAGGGGTTGCAACACGAGGACTTCCCAGGGGGTCACCCATCCTAGTACTACTCTCGCCCAAGCACGCTTAACTGCGGAGTTCTGATGGGATCCGGTGCATTAGTGCTGGTATGATCGCAACCGAAAGAATACCACCTCCTTATTCCTTTATACCTTTCCACGCCTTGATCCATGCCCACCTATGCTCTCATGTGTGGCCTTCGTTACGCGTCTCGGGCCCGCCGTGCGCGCGCGCGCGCCTTCGTCATAGCCTTCCTTTGACAGAAGCGGCCGCTCCCGTCAATAAGCTCTCACGCTTTCCAATAAACTAAGGACACGTAAGGCCAACGCCTACGAGCGGGCCCGTCTCCCCATATCCGGCTCCCGCGCGGACGAGCCTTCGGCACGGTAAACCGCGTTTAATCGAAAGTGCCCCTCCGGGCACCCCGTAGCCCCGTTCACCACATCAACGGCCGCTCGGATGCTACGCCAATGATACATCGACCGGTAAATAAAATAAACCAAACAACGAAAAAAAAGGGGTTGCAACACGAGGACTTCCCAGGGGGTCACCCATCCTAGTACTACTCTCGCCCAAGCACGCTTAACTGCGGAGTTCTGATGGGATCCGGTGCATTAGTGCTGGTATGATCGCAACCGAAAGAATACCACCTCCTTATTCCTTTATACCTTTCCACGCCTTGATCCATGCCCACCTATGCTCTCATGTGTGGCCTTCGTTACGCGTCTCGGGCCCGCCGTGCGCGCGCGCGCGCCTTCGTCATAGCCTTCCTTTGACAGAAGCGGCCGCTCCCGTCAATAAGCTCTCACGCTTTCCAATAAACTAAGGACACGTCAGGCCAACGCCTACGAGCGGGCCCGTCTCCCCATATCCGGCTCCCGCGCGGACGAGCCTTCGGCACGGTAAACCGCGTTTAATCGAAAGCGCCCCTCCGGGCACCCCGTAGCCCCGTTCACCACATCAACGGCCGCTCGGATGCTACGCCAATGATACATCGACCGGTAAATAAAATAAACCAAACAACGAAAAAAAAGGGGTTGCAACACGAGGACTTCCCAGGGGGTCACCCATCCTAGTACTACTCTCGCCCAAGCACGCTTAACTGCGGAGTTCTGATGGGATCCGGTGCATTAGTGCTGGTATGATCGCAACCGAAAGAATACCACCTCCTTATTCCTTTATACCTTTCCACGCCTTGATCCATGCCCACCTATGCTCTCATGTGTGGCCTTCGTTACGCGTCTCGGGCCCGCCGTGCGCGCGCGCGCGCCTTCGTCATAGCCTTCCTTTGACAGAAGCGGCCGCTCCCGTCAATAAGCTCTCACGCTTTCCAATAAACTAAGGACACGTCAGGCCAACGCCTACGAGCGGGCCCGTCTCCCCATATCCGGCTCCCGCGCGGACGAGCCTTCGGCACGGTAAACCGCGTTTAATCGAAAGCGCCCCTCCGGGCACCCCGTAGCCCCGTTCACCACATCAACGGCCGCTCGGATGCTACGCCAATGATACATCGACCGGTAAATAAAATAAACCAAACAACGAAAAAAAAGGGGTTGCAACACGAGGACTTCCCAGGGGGTCACCCATCCTAGTACTACTCTCGCCCAAGCACGCTTAACTGCGGAGTTCTGATGGGATCCGGTGCATTAGTGCTGGTATGATCGCAACCGAAAGAATACCACCTCCTTATTCCTTTATACCTTTCCACGCCTTGATCCATGCCCACCTATGCTCTCATGTGTGGCCTTCGTTACGCGTCTCGGGCCCGCCGTGCGCGCGCGCGCGCCTTCGTCATAGCCTTCCTTTGACAGAAGCGGCCGCTCCCGTCAATAAGCTCTCACGCTTTCCAATAAACTAAGGACACGTCAGGCCAACGCCTACGAGCGGGCCCGTCTCCCCATATCCGGCTCCCGCGCGGACGGGCCTTCGGCACGGTAAACCGCGTTTAATCGAAAGCGCCCCTCCGGGCACCCCGTAGCCCCGTTCACCACATCAACGGCCGCTCGGATGCTACGCCAATGATACATCGACCGGTAAATAAAATAAACCAAACAACGAAAAAAAAGGGGTTGCAACACGAGGACTTCCCAGGGGGTCACCCATCCTAGTACTACTCTCGCCCAAGCACGCTTAACTGCGGAGTTCTGATGGGATCCGGTGCATTAGTGCTGGTATGATCGCAACCGAAAGAATACCACCTCCTTATTCCTTTATACCTTTCCACGCCTTGATCCATGCCCACCTATGCTCTCATGTGTGGCCTTCGTTACGCGTCTCGGGCCCGCCGTGCGCGCGCGCGCGCCTTCGTCAAAGCCTTCCTTTGACAGAAGCGGCCGCTCCCGTCAATAAGCTCTCACGCTTTCCAATAAACTAAGGACACGTCAGGCCAACGCCTACGAGCGGGCCCGTCTCCCCATATCCGGCTCCCGCGCGGACGAGCCTTCGGCACGGTAAACCGCGTTTAATCGAAAGCGCCCCTCCGGGCACCCCGTAGCCCCGTTCACCACATCAACGGCCGCTCGGATGCTACGCCAATGATACATCGACCGGTAAATAAAATAAACCAAACAACGAAAAAAAAGGGGTTGCAACACGAGGACTTCCCAGGGGGTCACCCATCCTAGTACTACTCTCGCCCAAGCACGCTTAACTGCGGAGTTCTGATGGGATCCGGTGCATTAGTGCTGGTATGATCGCAACCGAAAGAATACCACCTCCTTATTCCTTTATACCTTTCCACGCCTTGATCCATGCCCACCTATGCTCTCATGTGTGGCCTTCGTTACGCGTCTCGGGCCCGCCGTGCGCGCGCGCGCGCCTTCGTCATAGCCTTCCTTTGACAGAAGCGGCCGCTCCCGTCAATAAGCTCTCACGCTTTCCAATAAACTAAGGACACGTCAGGCCAACGCCTACGAGCGGGCCCGTCTCCCCATATCCGGCTCCCGCGAGGACGAGCCTTCGGCACGGTAAACCGCGTTTAATCGAAAGCGCCCCTCCGGGAACCCCGTAGCCCCGTTCACCACATCAACGGCCGCTCGGATGCTACGCCAATGATACATCGACCGGTAAATAAAATAAACCAAACAACGAAAAAAAAGGGGTTGCAACACGAGGACTTCCCAGGGGGTCACCCATCCTAGTACTACTCTCGCCCAAGCACGCTTAACTGCGGAGTTCTGATGGGATCCGGTGCATTAGTGCTGGTATGATCGCAACCGAAAGAATACCACCTCCTTATTCCTTTATACCTTTCCACGCCTTGATCCATGCCCACCTATGCTCTCATGTGTGGCCTTCGTTACGCGTCTCGGGCCCGCCGTGCGCGCGCGCGCGCCTTCGTCATAGCCTTCCTTTGACAGAAGCGGCCGCTCCCGTCAATAAGCTCTCACGCTTTCCAATAAACTAAGGACACGTCAGGCCAACGCCTACGAGCGGGCCCGTCTCCCCATATCCGGCTCCCGCGCGGACGAGCCTTCGGCACGGTAAACCGCGTTTAATCGAAAGCGCCCCTCCGGGCACCCCGTAGCCCCGTTCACCACATCAACGGCCGCTCGGATGCTACGCCAATGATACATCGACCGGTAAATAAAATAAACTAAACAACGAAAAAAAAGGGGTTGCAACACGAGGACTTCCCAGGGGGTCACCCATCCTAGTACTACTCTCGCCCAAGCACGCTTAACTGCGGAGTTCTGATGGGATCCGGTGCATTAGTGCTGGTATGATCGCAACCGAAAGAATACCACCTCCTTATTCCTTTATACCTTTCCACGCCTTGATCCATGCCCACCTATGCTCTCATGTGTGGCCTTCGTTACGCGTCTCGGGCCCGCCGTGCGCGCGCGCGCGCCTTCGTCATAGCCTTCCTTTGACAGAAGCGGCCGCTCCCGTCTATAAGCTCTCACGCTTTCCAATAAACTAAGGACACGTCAGGCTACGAGCGGGCCCGTCTCCCCATATCTGGCTCCCGCGCGGACGAGCCTTCGGCACGGTAAACCGCGTTTAATCGAAAGCGCCCCTCCGGGCACCCCGTAGCCCCGTTCACCACATCAACGGCCGCTCGGATGCTACGCCAATGATACATCGACCGGTAAATAAAATAAACCAAACAACGAAAAAAAAGGGGTTGCAACACGAGGACTTCCCAGGGGGTCACCCATCCTAGTACTACTCTCGCCCAAGCACGCTTAACTGCGGAGTTCTGATGGGATCCGGTGCATTAGTGCTGGTATGATCGCAACCGAAAGAATACCACCTCCTTATTCCTTTATACCTTTCCACGCCTTGATCCATGCCCACCTATGCTCTCATGTGTGGCCTTCGTTACGCGTCTCGGGCCCGCCGTGCGCGCGCGCGCGCCTTCGTCATAGCCTTCCTTTGACAGAAGCGGCCGCTCCCGTCAATAAGCTCTCACGCTTTCCAATAAACTAAGGACACGTCAGGCCAACGCCTACGAGCGGGCCCGTCTCCCCATATCCGGCTCCCGCGCGGACGAGCCTTCGGCACGGTAAACCGCGTTTAATCGAAAGCGCCCCTCCGGGCACCCCGTAGCCCCGTTCACCACATCAACGGCCGCTCGGATGCTACGCCAATGATACATCGACCGGTAAATAAAATAAACCAAACAACGAAAAAAAAGGGGTTGCAACACGAGGACTTCCCAGGGGGTCACCCATCCTAGTACTACTCTCGCCCAAGCACGCTTAACTGCGGAGTTCTGATGGGATCCGGTGCATTAGTACTGGTATGATCGCAACCGAAAGAATACCACCTCCTTATTCCTTTATACCTTTCCACGCCTTGATCCATGCCCACCTATGCTCTCATGTGTGGCCTTCGTTACGCGTCTCGGGCCCGCCGTGCGCGCGCGCGCGCCTTCGTCATAGCCTTCCTTCGACAGAAGCGGCCGCTCCCGTCAATAAGCTCTCACGCTTTCCAATAAACTAAGGACACGTCAGGCCAACGCCTACGAGCGGGCCCGTCTCCCCATATCCGGCTCCCGCGCGGACGAGCCTTCGGCACGGTAAACCGCGTTTAATCGAAAGCGCCCCTCCGGGCACCCCGTAGCCCCGTTCACCACATCAACGGCCGCTCGGATGCTACGCCAATGATACATCGACCGGTAAATAAAATAAACCAAACAACGAAAAAAAAGGGGTTGCAACACGAGGACTTCCCAGGGGGTCACCCATCCTAGTACTACTCTCGCCCAAGCACGCTTAACTGCGGAGTTCTGATGGGATCCGGTGCATTAGTGCTGGTATGATCGCAACCGAAAGAATACCACCTCCTTATTCCTTTATACCTTTCCACGCCTTGATCCATGCCCACCTATGCTCTCATGTGTGGCCTTCGTTACGCGTCTCGGGCCCGCCGTGCGCGCGCGCGCGCCTTCGTCATAGCCTTCCTTTGACAGAAGCGGCCGCTCCCGTCAATAAGCTCTCACGCTTTCCAATAAACTAAGGACACGTAAGGCCAACGCCTACGAGCGGGCCCGTCTCCCCATATCCGGCTCCCGCGCGGACGAGCCTTCGGCACGGTAAACCGCGTTTAATCGAAAGCGCCCCTCCGGGCACCCCGTAGCCCCGTTCACCACATCAACGGCCGCTCGGATGCTACGCCAATGATACATCGACCGGTAAATAAAATAAACCAAACAACGAAAAAAAAGGGGTTGCAACACGAGGACTTCCCAGGGGGTCACCCATCCTAGTACTACTCTCCCCCAAGCACGCTTAACTGCGGAGTTCTGATGGGATCCGGTGCATTAGTGCTGGTATGATCGCAACCGAAAGAATACCACCTCCTTATTCCTTTATACCTTTCCACGCCTTGATCCATGCCCACCTATGCTCTCATGTGTGGCCTTCGTTACGCGTCTCGGGCCCGCCGTGCGCGCGCGCGCGCCTTCGTCATAGCCTTCCTTTGACAGAAGCGGCCGCTCCCGTCAATAAGCTCTCACGCTTTCCAATAAACTAAGGACACGTCAGGCCAACGCCTACGAGCGGGCCCGTCTCCCCATATCCGGCTCCCGCGCGGACGAGCCTTCGGCACGGTAAACCGCGTTTAATCGAAAGCGCCCCTCCGGGCACCCCGTAGCCCCGTTCACCACATCAACGGCCGCTCGGATGCTACGCCAATGATACATCGACCGGTAAATAAAATAAACCAAACAACGAAAAAAAAGGGGTTGCAACACGAGGACTTCCCAGGGGGTCACCCATCCTAGTACTACTCTCGCCCAAGCACGCTTAACTGCGGAGTTCTGATGGGATCCGGTGCATTAGTGCTGGTATGATCGCAACCGAAAGAATACCACCTCCTTATTCCTTTATACCTTTCCACGCCTTGATCCATGCCCACCTATGCTCTCATGTGTGGCCTTCGTTACGCGTCTCGGGCCCGCCGTGCGCGCGCGCGCGCCTTCGTCATAGCCTTCCTTTGACAGAAGCGGCCGCTCCCGTCAATAAGCTCTCACGCTTTCCAATAAACTAAGGACACGTCAGGCCAACGCCTACGAGCGGGCCCGTCTCCCCATATCCGGCTCCCGCGCGGACGAGCCTTCGGCACGGTAAACCGCGTTTAATCGAAAGCGCCCCTCCGGGCACCACGTAGCCCCGTTCACCACATCAACGGCCGCTCGGATGCTACGCCAATGATACATCGACCGGTAAATAAAATAAACCAAACAACGAAAAAAAAGGGGTTGCAACACGAGGACTTCCCAGGGGGTCACCCATCCTAGTACTACTCTCGCCCAAGCACGCTTAACTGCGGAGTTCTGATGGGATCCGGGGCATTAGTGCTGGTATGATCGCAACCGAAAGAATACCACCTCCTTATTCCTTTATACCTTTCCACGCCTTGATCCATGCCCACCTATGCTCTCATGTGTGGCCTTCGTTACGCGTCTCGGGCCCGCCGTGCGCGCGCGCGCGCCTTCGTCATAGCCTTCCTTTGACAGAAGCGGCCGCTCCCGTCAATAAGCTCTCACGCTTTCCAATAAACTAAGGACACGTCAGGCCAACGCCTACGAGCGGGCCCGTCTCCCCATATCCGGCTCCCGCGCGGACGGGCCTTCGGCACGGTAAACCGCGTTTAATCGAAAGCGCCCCTCCGGGCACCCCGTAGCCCCGTTCACCACATCAACGGCCGCTCGGATGCTACGCCAATGATACATCGACCGGTAAATAAAATAAACCAAACAACGAAAAAAAAGGGGTTGCAACACGAGGACTTCCCAGGGGGTCACCCATCCTAGTACTACTCTCGCCCAAGCACGCTTAACTGCGGAGTTCTGACGGGATCCGGTGCATTAGTGCTGGTATGATCGCAACCGAAAGAATACCACCTCATTATTCCTTTATACCTTTCCACGCCTTGATCCATGCCCACCTATGCTCTCATGTGTGGCCTTCGTTACGCGTCTCGGGCCCGCCGTGCGCGCGCGCACGCCTTCGTCATAGCCTTTCTTTGACAGAAGCGGCCGCTCCCGTCAATAAGCTCTCACGCTTTCCAATAAACTAAGGACACGTCAGGCCAACGCCTACGAGCGGGCCCGTCTCCCCATATCCGGCTCCCGCGCGGACGAGCCTTCGGCACGGTAAACCGCGTTTAATCGAAAGCGCCCCTCCGGGCACCCCGTAGCCCCGTTCACCACATCAACGGCCGCTCGGATGCTACGCCAATGATACATAGACCGGTAAATAAAATAAACCAAACAACGAAAAAAAAGGGGTTGCAACACGAGGACTTCCCAGGGGGTCACCCATCCTAGTACTACTCTCGCCCAAGCACGCTTAACTGCGGAGTTCTGATGGGATCCGGTGCATTAGTGCTGGTATGATCGCAACCGAAAGAATACCACCTCCTTATTCCTTTATACCTTTCCACGCCTTGATCCATGCCCACCTATGCTCTCATGTGTGGCCTTCGTTACGCGTCTCGGGCCCGCCGTGCGCGCGCGCGCGCCTTCGTCATAGCCTTCCTTTGACAGAAGCGGCCGCTCCCGTCAATAAGCTCTCACGCTTTCCAATAAACTAAGGACACGTCAGGCCAACGCCTACGAGCGGGCCCGTCTCCCCATATCCGGCTCCCGCGCGGACGAGCCTTCGGCACGGTAAACCGCGTTTAATCGAAAGCGCCCCTCCGGGCACCCCGTAGCCCCGTTCACCACATCAACGGCCGCTCGGATGCTACGCCAATGATACATCGACCGGTAAATAAAATAAACCAAACAACGAAAAAAAAGGGGTTGCAACACGAGGACTTCCCAGGGGGTCACCCATCCTAGTACTACTCTCGCCCAAGCACGCTTAACTGCGGAGTTCTGATGGGATCCGGTGCATTAGTGCTGGTATGATCGCAACCGAAAGAATACCACCTCCTTATTCCTTTATACCTTTCCACGCCTTGATCCATGCCCACCTATGCTCTCATGTGTGGCCTTCGTTACGCGTCTCGGGCCCGCCGTGCGCGCGCGCGCGACTTCGTCATAGCCTTCCTTTGACAGAAGCGGCCGCTCCCGTCAATAAGCTCTCACGCTTTCCAATAAACTAAGGACACGTCAGGCCAACGCCTACGAGCGGGCCCGTCTCCCCATATCCGGCTCCCGCGCGGACGAGCCTTCGGCACGGTAAACCGCGTTTAATCGAAAGCGCCCCTCCGGGCACCCCGTAGCCCCGTTCACCACATCAACGGCCGCTCGGATGCTACGCCAATGATACATCGACCGGTAAATAAAATAAACCAAACAACGAAAAAAAAGGGGTTGCAACACGAGGACTTCCCAGGGGGTCACCCATCCTAGTACTACTCTCGCCCAAGCACGCTTAACTGCGGAGTTCTGATGGGATCCGGTGCATTAGTGCTGGTATGATCGCAACCGAAAGAATACCACCTCCTTATTCCTTTATACCTTTCCACGCCTTGATCCATGCCCACCTATGCTCTCATGTGTGGCCTTCGTTACGCGTCTCGGGCCCGCCATGCGCGCGCGCGCGCCTTCGTCATAGCCTTCCTTTGACAGAAGCGGCCGCTCCCGTCAATAAGCTCTCACGCTTTCCAATAAACTAAGGACACGTCAGGCCAACGCCTACGAGCGGGCCCGTCTCCCCATATCCGGCTCCCGCGCGGACGGGCCTTCGGCACGGTAAACCGCGTTTAATCGAAAGCGCCCCTCCGGGCACCCCGTAGCCCCGTTCACCACATCAACGGCCGCTCGGATGCTACGCCAATGATACATCGACCGGTAAATAAAATAAACCAAACAACGAAAAAAAAGGGGTTGCAACACGAGGACTTCCCAGGGGGTCACCCATCCTAGTACTACTCTCGCCCAAGCACGCTTAACTGCGGAGTTCTGACGGGATCCGGTGCATTAGTGCTGGTATGATCGCAACCGAAAGAATACCACCTCCTTATTCCTTTATACCTTTCCACGCCTTGATCCATGCCCACCTATGCTCTCATGTGTGGCCTTCGTTACGCGTCTCGGGCCCGCCGTGCGCGCGCGCGCGCCTTCGTCATAGCCTTCCTTTGACAGAAGCGGCCGCTCCCGTCAATAAGCTCTCACGCTTTCCAATAAACTAAGGACACGTCAGGCCAACGCCTACGAGCGGGCCCGTCTCCCCATATCCGGCTCCCGCGCGGACGAGCCTTCGGCACGGTAAACCGCGTTTAATCGAAAGCGCCCCTCCGGGCACCCCGTAGCCCCGTTCACCACATCAACGGCCGCTCGGATGCTACGCCAATGATACATCGACCGGTAAATAAAATAAACCAAACAACGAAAAAAAAGGGGTTGCAACACGAGGACTTCCCAGGGGGTCACCCATCCTAGTACTACTCTCGCCCAAGCACGCTTAACTGCGGAGTTCTGATGGGATCCGGTGCATTAGTGCTGGTATGATCGCAACCGAAAGAATACCACCTCCTTATTCCTTTATACCTTTCCACGCCTTGATCCATGCCCACCTATGCTCTCATGTGTGGCCTTCGTTACGCGTCTCGGGCCCGCCGTGCGCGCGCGCGCGCCTTCGTCATAGCCTTCCTTTGACAGAAGCGGCCGCTCCCGTCAATAAGCTCTCACGCTTTCCAATAAACTAAGGACACGTCAGGCCAACGCCTACGAGCGGGCCCGTCTCCCCATATCCGGCTCCCGCGCGGACGAGCCTTCGGCACGGTAAACCGCGTTTAATCGAAAGCGCCCCTCCGGGCACCCCGTAGCCCCGTTCACCACATCAACGGCCGCTCGGATGCTACGCCAATGATACATCGACCGGTAAATAAAATAAACCAAACAACGAAAAAAAAGGGGTTGCAACACGAGGACTTCCCAGGGGGTCACCCATCCTAGTACTACTCTCGCCCAAGCACGCTTAACTGCGGAGTTCTGATGGGATCCGGTGCATTAGTGCTGGTATGATCGCAACCGAAAGAATACCACCTCCTTATTCCTTTATACCTTTCCACGCCTTGATCCATGCCCACCTATGCTCTCATGTGTGGCCTTCGTTACGCGTCTCGGGCCCGCCGTGCGCGCGCGCGCGCCTTCGTCATAGCCTTCCTTTGACAGAAGCGGCCGCTCCCGTCAATAAGCTCTCACGCTTTCCAATAAACTAAGGACACGTCAGGCCAACGCCTACGAGCGGGCCCGTCTCCCCATATCCGGCTCCCGCGCGGACGAGCCTTCGGCACGGTAAACCGCGTTTAATCGAAAGCGCCCCTCCGGGCACCCCGTAGCCCCGTTCACCACATCAACGGCCGCTCGGATGCTACGCCAATGATACATCGACCGGTAAATAAAATAAACCAAACAACGAAAAAAAAGGGGTTGCAACACGAGGACTTCCCAGGGGGTCACCCATCCTAGTACTACTCTCGCCCAAGCACGCTTAACTGCGGAGTTCTGATGGGATCCGGTGCATGAGTGCTGGTATGATCGCAACCGAAAGAATACCACCTCCTTATTCCTTTATACCTTTCCACGCCTTGATCCATGCCCACCTATGCTCTCATGTGTGGCCTTCGTTACGCGTCTCGGGCCCGCCGTGCGCGCGCGCGCGCGCCTTCGTCATAGCCTTCCTTTGACAGAAGCGGCCGCTCCCGTCAATAAGCTCTCACGCTTTCCAATAAACTAAGGACACGTCAGGCCAACGCCTACGAGCGGGCCCGTCTCCCCATATCCGGCTCCCGCGCGGACGGGCCTTCGGCACGGTAAACCGCGTTTAATCGAAAGCGCCCCTCCGGGCACCCCGTAGCCCCGTTCACCACATCAACGGCCGCTCGGATGCTACGCCAATGATACATCGACCGGTAAATAAAATAAACCAAACAACGAAAAAAAAGGGGTTGCAACACGAGGACTTCCCAGGGGGTCACCCATCCTAGTACTACTCTCGCCCAAGCACGCTTAACTGCGGAGTTCTGACGGGATCCGGTGCATTAGTGCTGGTATGATCGCAACCGAAAGAATACCACCTCCTTATTCCTTTATACCTTTCCACGCCTTGATCCATGCCCACCTATGCTCTCATGTGTGGCCTTCGTTACGCGTCTCGGGCCCGCCGTGCGCGCGCGCACGCCTTCGTCATAGCCTTTCTTTGACAGAAGCGGCCGCTCCCGTCAATAAGATCTCACGCTTTCCAATAAACTAAGGACACGTCAGGCCAACGCCTACGAGCGGGCCCGTCTCCCCATATCCGGCTCCCGCGCGGACGAGCCTTCGGCACGGTAAACCGCGTTTAATCGAAAGCGCCCCTCCGGGCACCCCGTAGCCCCGTTCACCACATCAACGGCCGCTCGGATGCTACGCCAATGATACATAGACCGGTAAATAAAATAAACCAAACAACGAAAAAAAAGGGGTTGCAACACGAGGACTTCCCAGGGGGTCACCCATCCTAGTACTACTCTCGCCCAAGCACGCTTAACTGCGGAGTTCTGATGGGATCCGGTGCATTAGTGCTGGTATGATCGCAACCGAAAGAATACCACCTCCTTATTCCTTTATACCTTTCCACGCCTTGATCCATGCCCACCTATGCTCTCATGTGTGGCCTTCGTTACGCGTCTCGGGCCCGCCGTGCGCGCGCGCGCGCCTTCGTCATAGCCTTCCTTTGACAGAAGCGGCCGCTCCCGTCAATAAGCTCTCACGCTTTCCAATAAACTAAGGACACGTCAGGCCAACGCCTACGAGCGGGCCCGTCTCCCCATATCCGGCTCCCGCGCGGACGAGCCTTCGGCACGGTAAACCGCGTTTAATCGAAAGCGCCCCTCCGGGCACCCCGTAGCCCCGTTCACCACATCAACGGCCGCTCGGATGCTACGCCAATGATACATCGACCGGTAAATAAAATAAACCAAACAACGAAAAAAAAGGGGTTGCAACACGAGGACTTCCCAGGGGGTCACCCATCCTAGTACTACTCTCGCCCAAGCACGCTTAACTGCGGAGTTCTGATGGGATCCGGTGCATTAGTGCTGGTATGATCGCAACCGAAAGAATACCACCTCCTTATTCCTTTATACCTTTCCACGCCTTGATCCATGCCCACCTATGCTCTCATGTGTGGCCTTCGTTACGCGTCTCGGGCCCGCCGTGCGCGCGGCGCGCGACTTCGTCATAGCCTTCCTTTGACAGAAGCGGCCGCTCCCGTCAATAAGCTCTCACGCTTTCCAATAAACTAAGGACACGTCAGGCCAACGCCTACGAGCGGGCCCGTCTCCCCATATCCGGCTCCCGCGCGGACGAGCCTTCGGCACGGTAAACCGCGTTTAATCGAAAGCGCCCCTCCGGGCACCCCGTAGCCCCGTTCACCACATCAACGGCCGCTCGGATGCTACGCCAATGATACATCGACCGGTAAATAAAATAAACCAAACAACGAAAAAAAAGGGGTTGCAACACGAGGACTTCCCAGGGGGTCACCCATCCTAGTACTACTCTCGCCCAAGCACGCTTAACTGCGGAGTTCTGATGGGATCCGGTGCATTAGTGCTGGTATGATCGCAACCGAAAGAATACCACCTCCTTATTCCTTTATACCTTTCCACGCCTTGATCCATGCCCACCTATGCTCTCATGTGTGGCCTTCGTTACGCGTCTCGGGCCCGCCATGCGCGCGCGCGCGCCTTCGTCATAGCCTTCCTTTGACAGAAGCGGCCGCTCCCGTCAATAAGCTCTCACGCTTTCCAATAAACTAAGGACACGTCAGGCCAACGCCTACGAGCGGGCCCGTCTCCCCATATCCGGCTCCCGCGCGGACGGGCCTTCGGCACGGTAAACCGCGTTTAATCGAAAGCGCCCCTCCGGGCACCCCGTAGCCCCGTTCACCACATCAACGGCCGCTCGGATGCTACGCCAATGATACATCGACCGGTAAATAAAATAAACCAAACAACGAAAAAAAAGGGGTTGCAACACGAGGACTTCCCAGGGGGTCACCCATCCTAGTACTACTCTCGCCCAAGCACGCTTAACTGCGGAGTTCTGACGGGATCCGGTGCATTAGTGCTGGTATGATCGCAACCGAAAGAATACCACCTCCTTATTCCTTTATACCTTTCCACGCCTTGATCCATGCCCACCTATGCTCTCATGTGTGGACTTCGTTACGCGTCTCGCGCCCGCCGTGCGCGCGCGCGCGCCTTCGTCATAGCCTTCCTTTGACAGAAGCGGCCGCTCCCGTCAATAAGCTCTCACGCTTTCCAATAAACTAAGGACACGTCAGGCCAACGCCTACGAGCGGGCCCGTCTCCCCATATCCGGCTCCCGCGCGGACGAGCCTTCGGCACGGTAAACCGCGTTTAATCGAAAGCGCCCCTCCGGGCACCCCGTAGCCCCGTTCACCACATCAACGGCCGCTCGGATGCTACGCCAATGATACATCGACCGGTAAATAAAATAAACCAAACAACGAAAAAAAAGGGGTTGCAACACGAGGACTTCCCAGGGGGTCACCCATCCTAGTACTACTCTCGCCCAAGCACGCTTAACTGCGGAGTTCTGATGGGATCCGGTGCATTAGTGCTGGTATGATCGCAACCGAAAGAATACCACCTCCTTATTCCTTTATACCTTTCCACGCCTTGATCCATGCCCACCTATGCTCTCATGTGTGGCCTTCGTTACGCGTCTCGGGCCCGCCGTGCGCGCGCGCGCGCCTTCGTCATAGCCTTCCTTTGACAGAAGCGGCCGCTCCCGTCAATAAGCTCTCACGCTTTCCAATAAACTAAGGACACGTCAGGCCAACGCCTACGAGCGGGCCCGTCTCCCCATATCCGGCTCCCGCGCGGACGAGCCTTCGGCACGGTAAACCGCGTTTAATCGAAAGCGCCCCTCCGGGCACCCCGTAGCCCCGTTCACCACATCAACGGCCGCTCGGATGCTACGCCAATGATACATCGACCGGTAAATAAAATAAACCAAACAACGAAAAAAAAGGGGTTGCAACACGAGGACTTCCCAGGGGGTCACCCATCCTAGTACTACTCTCGCCCAAGCACGCTTAACTGCGGAGTTCTGATGGGATCCGGTGCATTAGTGCTGGTATGATCGCAACCGAAAGAATACCACCTCCTTATTCCTTTATACCTTTCCACGCCTTGATCCATGCCCACCTATGCTCTCATGTGTGGCCTTCGTTACGCGTCTCGGGCCCGCCGTGCGCGCGCGCGCGCCTTCGTCATAGCCTTCCTTTGACAGAAGCGGCCGCTCCCGTCAATAAGCTCTCACGCTTTCCAATAAACTAAGGACACGTCAGGCCAACGCCTACGAGCGGGCCCGTCTCCCCATATCCGGCTCCCGCGCGGACGAGCCTTCGGCACGGTAAACCGCGTTTAATCGAAAGCGCCCCTCCGGGCACCCCGTAGCCCCGTTCACCACATCAACGGCCGCTCGGATGCTACGCCAATGATACATCGACCGGTAAATAAAATAAACCAAACAACGAAAAAAAAGGGGTTGCAACACGAGGACTTCCCAGGGGGTCACCCATCCTGGTACTACTCTCGCCCAAGCACGCTTAACTGCGGAGTTCTGATGGGATCCGGTGCATGAGTGCTGGTATGATCGCAACCGAAAGAATACCACCTCCTTATTCCTTTATACCTTTCCACGCCTTGATCCATGCCCACCTATGCTCTCATGTGTGGCCTTCGTTACGCGTCTCGGGCCCGCCGTGCGCGCGCCGCGCGCCTTCGTCATAGCCTTCCTTTGACAGAAGCGGCCGCTCCCGTCAATAAGCTCTCACGCTTTCCAATAAACTAAGGACACGTCAGGCCAACGCCTACGAGCGGGCCCGTCTCCCCATATCCGGCTCCCGCGCGGACGAGCCTTCGGCACGGTAAACCGCGTTTAATCGAAAGCGCCCCTCCGGGCACCCCGTAGCCCCGTTCACCACATCAACGGCCGCTCGGATGCTACGCCAATGATACATCGACCGGTAAATAAAATAAACCAAACAACGAAAAAAAAGGGGTTGCAACACGAGGACTTCCCAGGGGGTCACCCATCCTAGTACTACTCTCGCCCAAGCACGCTTAACTGCGGAGTTCTGATGGGATCCGGTGCATTAGTGCTGGTATGATCGCAACCGAAAGAATACCACCTCCTTATTCCTTTATACCTTTCCACGCCTTGATCCATGCCCACCTATGCTCTCATGTGTGGCCTTCGTTACGCGTCTCGGTCCCGCCGTGCGCGCGCGCGCGCCTTCGTCATAGCCTTCCTTTGACAGAAGCGGCCGCTCCCGTCAATAAGCTCTCACGCTTTCCAATAAACTAAGGACACGTCAGGCCAACGCCTACGAGCGGGCCCGTCTCCCCATATCCGGCTCCCGCGCGGACGAGCCTTCGGCACGGTAAACCGCGTTTAATCGAAAGCGCCCCTCCGGGCACCCCGTAGCCCCGTTCACCACATCAACGGCCGCTCGGATGCTACGCCAATGATACATCGACCGGTAAATAAAATAAACCAAACAACGAAAAAAAAGGGGTTGCAACACGAGGACTTCCCAGGGGGTCACCCATCCTAGTACTACTCTCGCCCAAGCACGCTTAACTGCGGAGTTCTGATGGGATCCGGTGCATTAGTGCTGGTATGATCGCAACCGAAAGAATACCACCTCCTTATTCCTTTATACCTTTCCACGCCTTGATCCATGCCCACCTATGCTCTCATGTGTGGCCTTCGTTACGCGTCTCGGGCCCGCCGTGCGCGCGCGCGCGCCTTCGTCATAGCCTTCCTTTGACAGAAGCGGCCGCTCCCGTCAATAAGCTCTCACGCTTTCCAATAAACTAAGGACACGTCAGGCCAACGCCTACGAGCGGGCCCGTCTCCCCATATCCGACTCCCGCGCGGACGAGCCTTCGGCACGGTAAACCGCGTTTAATCGAAAGCGCCCCTCCGGGCACCCCGTAGCCCCGTTCACCACATCAACGGCCGCTCGGATGCTACGCCAATGATACATCGACCGGTAAATAAAATAAACCAAACAACGAAAAAAAAGGGGTTGCAACACGAGGACTTCCCAGGGGGTCACCCATCCTAGTACTACTCTCGCCCAAGCACGCTTAACTGCGGAGTTCTGATGGGATCCGGTGCATTAGTGCTGGTATGATCGCAACCGAAAGAATACCACCTCCTTATTCCTTTATACCTTTCCACGCCTTGATCCATGCCCACCTATGCTCTCATGTGTGGCCTTCGTTACGCGTCTCGGGCCCGCCGTGCGCGCGCGCGCGCCTTCGTCATAGCCTTCCTTTGACAGAAGCGGCCGCTCCCGTCAATAAGCTCTCACGCTTTCCAATAAACTAAGGACACGTCAGGCCAACGCCTACGAGCGGGCCCGTCTCCCCATATCCGGCTCCCGCGCGGACGAGCCTTCGGCACGGTAAACCGCGTTTAATCGAAAGCGCCCCTCCGGGCACCCCGTAGCCCCGTTCACCACATCAACGGCCGCTCGGATGCTACGCCAATGATACATCGACCGGTAAATAAAATAAACCAAACAACGAAAAAAAAGGGGTTGCAACACGAGGACTTCCCAGGGGGTCACCCATCCTAGTACTACTCTCGCCCAAGCACGCTTAACTGCGGAGTTCTGATGGGATCCGGTGCATTAGTGCTGGTATGATCGCAACCGAAAGAATACCACCTCCTTATTCCTTTATACCTTTCCACGCCTTGATCCATGCCCACCTATGCTCCCATGTGTGGCCTTCGTTACGCGTCTCGGGCCCGCCGTGCGCGCGCGCGCGCCTTCGTCATAGCCTTCCTTTGACAGAAGCGGCCGCTCCCGTCAATAAGCTCTCACGCTTTCCAATAAACTAAGGACACGTCAGGCCAACGCCTACGAGCGGGCCCGTCTCCCCATATCCGGCTCCCGCGCGGACGAGCCTTCGGCACGGTAAACCGCGTTTAATCGAAAGCGCCCCTCCGGGCACCCCGTAGCCCCGTTCACCACATCAACGGCCGCTCGGATGCTACGCCAATGATACATCGACCGGTAAATAAAATAAACCAAACAACGAAAAAAAAGGGGTTGCAACACGAGGACTTCCCAGGGGGTCACCCATCCTAGTACTACTCTCGCCCAAGCACGCTTAACTGCGGAGTTCTGATGGGATCCGGTGCATTAGTGCTGGTATGATCGCAACCGAAAGAATACCACCTCCTTATTCCTTTATACCTTTCCACGCCTTGATCCATGCCCACCTATGCTCTCATGTGTGGCCTTCGTTACGCGTCTTGGGCCCGCCGTGCGCGCGCGCGCGCCTTCGTCATAGCCTTCCTTTGACAGAAGCGGCCGCTCCCGTCAATAAGCTCTCACGCTTTCCAATAAACTAAGGACACGTCAGGCCAACGCCTACGAGCGGGCCCGTCTCCCCATATCCGGCTCCCGCGCGGACGAGCCTTCGGCACGGTAAACCGCGTTTAATCGAAAGCGCCCCTCCGGGCACCCCGTAGCCCCGTTCACCACATCAACGGCCGCTCGGATGCTACGCCAATGATACATCGACCGGTAAATAAAATAAACCAAACAACGAAAAAAAAGGGGTTGCAACACGAGGACTTCCCAGGGGGTCACCCATCCTAGTACTACTCTCGCCCAAGCACGCTTAACTGCGGAGTTCTGATGGGATCCGGTGCATTAGTGCTGGTATGATCGCAACCGAAAGAATACCACCTCCTTATTCCTTTATACCTTTCCACGCCTTGATCCATGCCCACCTATGCTCCCATGTGTGGCCTTCGTTACGCGTCTCGGGCCCGCCGTGCGCGCGCGCGCGCCTTCGTCATAGCCTTCCTTTGACAGAAGCGTCCGCTCCCGTCAATAAGCTCTCACGCTTTCCAATAAACTAAGGACACGTCAGGCCAACGCCTACGAGCGGGCCCGTCTCCCCATATCCGGCTCCCGCGCGGACGAGCCTTCGGCACGGTAAACCGCGTTTAATCGAAAGCGCCCCTCCGGGCACCCCGTAGCCCCGTTCACCACATCAACGGCCGCTCGGATGCTACGCCAATGATACATCGACCGGTAAATAAAATAAACCAAACAACGAAAAAAAAGGGGTTGCAACACGAGGACTTCCCAGGGGGTCACCCATCCTAGTACTACTCTCGCCCAAGCACGCTTAACTGCGGAGTTCTGATGGGATCCGGTGCATTAGTGCTGGTATGATCGCAACCGAAAGAATACCACCTCCTTATTCCTTTATACCTTTCCACGCCTTGATCCATGCCCACCTATGCTCTCATGTGTGGCCTTCGTTACGCGTCTTGGGCCCGCCGTGCGCGCGCGCGCGCCTTCGTCATAGCCTTCCTTTGACAGAAGCGGCCGCTCCCGTCAATAAGCTCTCACGCTTTCCAATAAACTAAGGACACGTCAGGCCAACGCCTACGAGCGGGCCCGTCTCCCCATATCCGGCTCCCGCGCGGACGAGCCTTCGGCACGGTAAACCGCGTTTAATCGAAAGCGCCCCTCCGGGCACCCCGTAGCCCCGTTCACCACATCAACGGCCGCTCGGATGCTACGCCAATGATACATCGACCGGTAAATAAAATAAACCAAACAACGAAAAAAAAGGGGTTGCAACACGAGGACTTCCCAGGGGGTCACCCATCCTAGTACTACTCTCGCCCAAGCACGCTTAACTGCGGAGTTCTGATGGGATCCGGTGCATTAGTGCTGGTATGATCGCAACCGAAAGAATACCACCTCCTTATTCCTTTATACCTTTCCACGCCTTGATCCATGCCCACCTATGCTCCCATGTGTGGCCTTCGTTACGCGTCTCGGGCCCGCCGTGCGCGCGCGCGCGCCTTCGTCATAGCCTTCCTTTGACAGAAGCGGCCGCTCCCGTCAATAAGCTCTCACGCTTTCCAATAAACTAAGGACACGTCAGGCCAACGCCTACGAGCGGGCCCGTCTCCCCATATCCGGCTCCCGCGCGGACGAGCCTTCGGCACGGTAAACCGCGTTTAATCGAAAGCGCCCCTCCGGGCACCCCGTAACCCCGTTCACCACATCAACGGCCGCTCGGATGCTACGCCAATGATACATCGACCGGTAAATAAAATAAACCAAACAACGAAAAAAAAGGGGTTGCAACACGAGGACTTCCCAGGGGGTCACCCATCCTAGTACTACTCTCGCCCAAGCACGCTTAACTGCGGAGTTCTGATGGGATCCGGTGCATTAGTGCTGGTATGATCGCAACCGAAAGAATACCACCTCCTTATTCCTTTATACCTTTCCACGCCTTGATCCATGCCCACCTATGCTCTCATGTGTGGCCTTCGTTACGCGTCTCGGGCCCGCCGTGCGCGCGCGCGCGCCTTCGTCATAGCCTTCCTTTGACAGAAGCGGCCGCTCCCGTCAATAAGCTCTCACGCTTTCCAATAAACTAAGGACACGTCAGGCCAACGCCTACGAGCGGGCCCGTCTCCCCATATCCGGCTCCCGCGCGGACGAGCCTTCGGCACGGTAAACCGCGTTTAATCGAAAGCGCCCCTCCGGGCACCCCGTAGCCCCGTTCACCACATCAACGGCCGCTCGGATGCTACGCCAATGATACATCGACCGGTAAATAAAATAAACCAAACAACGAAAAAAAAGGGGTTGCAACACGAGGACTTCCCAGGGGGTCACCCATCCTAGTACTACTCTCGCCCAAGCACGCTTAACTGCGGAGTTCTGATGGGATCCGGTGCATTAGTGCTGGTATGATCGCAACCGAAAGAATACCACCTCCTTATTCCTTTATACCTTTCCACGCCTTGATCCATGCCCACCTATGCTCTCATGTGTCGCCTTCGTTACGCGTCTCGGGCCCGCCGTGCGCGCGCGCGCGCCTTCGTCATAGCCTTCCTTTGACAGAAGCGGCCGCTCCCGTCAATAAGCTCTCACGCTTTCCAATAAACTAAGGACACGTCAGGCCAACGCCTACGAGCGGGCCCGTCTCCCCATATCCGGCTCCCGCGCGGACGAGCCTTCGGCACGGTAAACCGCGTTTAATCGAAAGCGCCCCTCCGGGCACCCCGTAGCCCCGTTCACCACATCAACGGCCGCTCGGATGCTACGCCAATGATACATCGACCGGTAAATAAAATAAACCAAACAACGAAAAAAAAGGGGTTGCAACACGAGGACTTCCCAGGGGGTCACCCATCCTAGTACTACTCTCGCCCAAGCACGCTTAACTGCGGAGTTCTGATGGGATCCGGTGCATTAGTGCTGGTATGATCGCAACCGAAAGAATACCACCTCCTTATTCCTTTATACCTTTCCACGCCTTGATCCATGCCCACCTATGCTCTCATGTGTGGCCTTCGTTACGCGTCTCGGGCCCGCCGTGCGCGCGCGCGCGCCTTCGTCATAGCCTTCCTTTGACAGAAGCGGCCGCTCCCGTCAATAAGCTCTCACGCTTTCCAATAAACTAAGGACACGTCAGGCCAACGCCTACGAGCGGGCCCGTCTCCCCATATCCGGCTCCCGCGCGGACGAGCCTTCGGCACGGTAAACCGCGTTTAATCGAAAGCGCCCCTCCGGGCACCCCGTAGCCCCGTTCACCACATCAACGGCCGCTCGGATGCTACGCCAATGATACATCGACCGGTAAATAAAATAAACCAAACAACGAAAAAAAAGGGGTTGCAACACGAGGACTTCCCAGGGGGTCACCCATCCTAGTACTACTCTCGCCCAAGCACGCTTAACTGCGGAGTTCTGATGGGATCCGGTGCATTAGTGCTGGTATGATCGCAACCGAAAGAATACCACCTCCTTATTCCTTTATACCTTTCCACGCCTTGATCCATGCCCACCTATGCTCTCATGTGTGGCCTTCGTTACGCGTCTCGGGCCCGCCGTGCGCGCGCGCGCGCCTTCGTCATAGCCTTCCTTTGACAGAAGCGGCCGCTCCCGTCAATAAGCTCTCACGCTTTCCAATAAACTAAGGACACGTCAGGCCAACGCCTACGAGCGGGCCCGTCTCCCCATATCCGGCTCCCGCGCGGACGAGCCTTCGGCACGGTAAACCGCGTTTAATCGAAAGCGCCCCTCCGGGCACCCCGTAGCCCCGTTCACCACATCAACGGCCGCTCGGATGATACGCCAATGATACATCGACCGGTAAATAAAATAAACCAAACAACGAAAAAAAAGGGGTTGCAACACGAGGACTTCCCAGGGGGTCACCCATCCTAGTACTACTCTCGCCCAAGCACGCTTAACTGCGGAGTTCTGATGGGATCCGGTGCATTAGTGCTGGTATGATCGCAACCGAAAGAATACCACCTCCTTATTCCTTTATACCTTTCCACGCCTTGATCCATGCCCACCTATGCTCTCATGTGTGGCCTTCGTTACGCGTCTCGGGCCCGCCGTGCGCGCGCGCGCGCCTTCGTCATAGCCTTCCTTTGACAGAAGCGGCCGCTCCCGTCAATAAGCTCTCACGCTTTCCAATAAACTAAGGACACGTCAGGCCAACGCCTACGAGCGGGCCCGTCTCCCCATATGCGGCTCCCGCGCGGACGAGCCTTCGGCACGGTAAACCGCGTTTAATCGAAAGCGCCCCTCCGGGCACCCCGTAGCCCCGTTCACCACATCAACGGCCGCTCGGATGCTACGCCAATGATACATCGACCGGTAAATAAAATAAACCAAACAACGAAAAAAAAGGGGTTGCAACACGAGGACTTCCCAGGGGGTCACCCATCCTAGTACTACTCTCGCCCAAGCACGCTTAACTGCGGAGTTCTGATGGGATCCGGTGCATTAGTGCTGGTATGATCGCAACCGAAAGAATACCACCTCCTTATTCCTTTATACCTTTCCACGCCTTGATCCATGCCCACCTATGCTCTCATGTGTCGCCTTCGTTACGCGTCTCGGGCCCGCCGTGCGCGCGCGCGCGCCTTCGTCATAGCCTTCCTTTGACAGAAGCGGCCGCTCCCGTCAATAAGCTCTCACGCTTTCCAATAAACTAAGGACACGTCAGGCCAACGCCTACGAGCGGGCCCGTCTCCCCATATCCGGCTCCCGCGCGGACGAGCCTTCGGCACGGTAAACCGCTTTTAATCGAAAGCGCCCCTCCGGGCACCCCGTAGCCCCGTTCACCACATCAACGGCCGCTCGGATGCTACGCCAATGATACATCGACCGGTAAATAAAATAAACCTAACAACGAAAAAAAAGGGGTTGCAACACGAGGACTTCCCAGGGGGTCACCCATCCTAGTACTACTCTCGCCCAAGCACGCTTAACTGCGGAGTTCTGATGGGATCCGGTGCATTAGTGCTGGTATGATCGCAACCGAAAGAATACCACCTCCTTATTCCTTTATACCTTTCCACGCCTTGATCCATGCCCACCTATGCTCTCATGTGTGGCCTTCGTTACGCGTCTCGGGCCCGCCGTGCGCGCGCGCGCGCCTTCGTCATAGCCTTCCTTTGACAGAAGCGGCCGCTCCCGTCAATAAGCTCTCACGCTTTCCAATAAACTAAGGACACGTCAGGCCAACGCCTACGAGCGGGCCCGTCTCCCCATATCCGGCTCCCGCGCGGACGAGCCTTCGGCACGGTAAACCGCGTTTAATCGAAAGCGCCCCTCCGGGCACCCCGTAGCCCCGTTCACCACATCAACGGCCGCTCGGATGCTACGCCAATGATACATCGACCGGTAAATAAAATAAACCAAACAACGAAAAAAAAGGGGTTGCAACACGAGGACTTCCCAGGGGGTCACCCATCCTAGTACTACTCTCGCCCAAGCACGCTTAACTGCGGAGTTCTGATGGGATCCGGTGCATTAGTGCTGGTATGATCGCAACCGAAAGAATACCACCTCCTTATTCCTTTATACCTTTCCACGCCTTGATCCATGCCCACCTATGCTCTCATGTGTGGCCTTCGTTACGCGTCTCGGGCCCGCCGTGCGCGCGCGCGCGCCTTCGTCATAGCCTTCCTTTGACAGAAGCGGCCGCTCCCGTCAATAAGCTCTCACGCTTTCCAATAAACTAAGGACACGTCAGGCCAACGCCTACGAGCGGGCCCGTCTCCCCATATCCGGCTCCCGCGCGGACGAGCCTTCGGCACGGTAAACCGCGTTTAATCGAAAGCGCCCCTCCGGGCACCCCGTAGCCCCGTTCACCACATCAACGGCCGCTCGGATGCTACGCCAATGATACATCGACCGGTAAATAAAATAAACCAAACAACGAAAAAAAAGGGGTTGCAACACGAGGACTTCCCAGGGGGTCACCCATCCTAGTACTACTCTCGCCCAAGCACGCTTAACTGCGGAGTTCTGATGGGATCCGGTGCATTAGTGCTGGTATGATCGCAACCGAAAGAATACCACCTCCTTATTCCTTTATACCTTTCCACGCCTTGATCCATGCCCACCTATGCTCTCATGTGTGGCCTTCGTTACGCGTCTCGGGCCCGCCGTGCGCGCGCGCGCGCCTTCGTCATAGCCTTCCTTTGACAGAAGCGGCCGCTCCCGTCAATAAGCTCTCACGCTTTCCAATAAACTAAGGACACGTCAGGCCAACGCCTACGAGCGGGCCCGTCTCCCCATATCCGGCTCCCGCGCGGACGAGCCTTCGGCACGGTAAACCGCGTTTAATCGAAAGCGCCCCTCCGGGCACCCCGTAGCCCCGTTCACCACATCAACGGCCGCTCGGATGATACGCCAATGATACATCGACCGGTAAATAAAATAAACCAAACAACGAAAAAAAAGGGGTTGCAACACGAGGACTTCCCAGGGGGTCACCCATCCTAGTACTACTCTCGCCCAAGCACGCTTAACTGCGGAGTTCTGATGGGATCCGGTGCATTAGTGCTGGTATGATCGCAACCGAAAGAATACCACCTCCTTATTCCTTTATACCTTTCCACGCCTTGATCCATGCCCACCTATGCTCTCATGTGTGGCCTTCGTTACGCGTCTCGGGCCCGCCGTGCGCGCGCGCGCGCCTTCGTCATAGCCTTCCTTTGACAGAAGCGGCCGCTCCCGTCAATAAGCTCTCACGCTTTCCAATAAACTAAGGACACGTCAGGCCAACGCCTACGAGCGGGCCCGTCTCCCCATATGCGGCTCCCGCGCGGACGAGCCTTCGGCACGGTAAACCGCGTTTAATCGAAAGCGCCCCTCCGGGCACCCCGTAGCCCCGTTCACCACATCAACGGCCGCTCGGATGCTACGCCAATGATACATCGACCGGTAAATAAAATAAACCAAACAACGAAAAAAAAGGGGTTGCAACACGAGGACTTCCCAGGGGGTCACCCATCCTAGTACTACTCTCGCCCAAGCACGCTTAACTGCGGAGTTCTGATGGGATCCGGTGCATTAGTGCTGGTATGATCGCAACCGAAAGAATACCACCTCCTTATTCCTTTATACCTTTCCACGCCTTGATCCATGCCCACCTATGCTCTCATGTGTCGCCTTCGTTACGCGTCTCGGGCCCGCCGTGCGCGCGCGCGCGCCTTCGTCATAGCCTTCCTTTGACAGAAGCGGCCGCTCCCGTCAATAAGCTCTCACGCTTTCCAATAAACTAAGGACACGTCAGGCCAACGCCTACGAGCGGGCCCGTCTCCCCATATCCGGCTCCCGCGCGGACGAGCCTTCGGCACGGTAAACCGCGTTTAATCGAAAGCGCCCCTCCGGGCACCCCGTAGCCCCGTTCACCACATCAACGGCCGCTCGGATGCTACGCCAATGATACATCGACCGGTAAATAAAATAAACCAAACAACGAAAAAAAAGGGGTTGCAACACGAGGACTTCCCAGGGGGTCACCCATCCTAGTACTACTCTCGCCCAAGCACGCTTAACTGCGGAGTTCTGATGGGATCCGGTGCATTAGTGCTGGTATGATCGCAACCGAAAGAATACCACCTCCTTATTCCTTTATACCTTTCCACGCCTTGATCCATGCCCACCTATGCTCTCATGTGTGGCATTCGTTACGCGTCTCGGGCCCGCCGTGCGCGCGCGCGCGCCTTCGTCATAGCCTTCCTTTGACAGAAGCGGCCGCTCCCGTCAATAAGCTCTCACGCTTTCCAATAAACTAAGGACACGTCAGGCCAACGCCTACGAGCGGGCCCGTCTCCCCATATCCGGCTCCCGCGCGGACGAGCCTTCGGCACGGTAAACCGCGTTTAATCGAAAGCGCCCCTCCGGGCACCCCGTAGCCCCGTTCACCACATCAACGGCCGCTCGGATGCTACGCCAATGATACATCGACCGGTAAATAAAATAAACCAAAGAACGAAAAAAAAGGGGTTGCAACACGAGGACTTCCCAGGGGGTCACCCATCCTAGTACTACTCTCGCCCAAGCACGCTTAACTGCGGAGTTCTGATGGGATCCGGTGCATTAGTGCTGGTATGATCGCAACCGAAAGAATACCACCTCCTTATTCCTTTATACCTTTCCACGCCTTGATCCATGCCCACCTATGCTCTCATGTGTGGCCTTCGTTACGCGTCTCGGGCCCGCCGTGCGCGCGCGCGCGCCTTCGTCATAGCCTTCCTTTGACAGAAGCGGCCGCTCCCGTCAATAAGCTCTCACGCTTTCCAATAAACTAAGGACACGTCAGGCCAACGCCTACGAGCGGGCCCGTCTCCCCATATCCGGCTCCCGCGCGGACGAGCCTTCGGCACGGTAAACCGCGTTTAATCGAAAGCGCCCCTCCGGGCACCCCGTAGCCCCGTTCACCACATCAACGGCCGCTCGGATGCTACGCCAATGATACATCGACCGGTAAATAAAATAAACCAAACAACGAAAAAAAAGGGGTTGCAACACGAGGACTTCCCAGGGGGTCACCCATCCTAGTACTACTCTCGCCCAAGCACGCTTAACTGCGGAGTTCTGATGGGATCCGGTGCATTAGTGCTGGTATGATCGCAACCGAAAGAATACCACCTCCTTATTCCTTTATACCTTTCCACGCCTTGATCCATGCCCACCTATGCTCTCATGTGTGGCCTTCGTTACGCGTCTCGGGCCCGCCGTGCGCGCGCGCGCGCCTTCGTCATAGCCTTCCTTTGACAGAAGCGGCCGCTCCCGTCAATAAGCTCTCACGCTTTCCAATAAACTAAGGACACGTCAGGCCAACGCCTACGAGCGGGCCCGTCTCCCCATATCCGGCTCCCGCGCGGACGAGCCTTCGGCACGGTAAACCGCGTTTAATCGAAAGCGCCCCTCCGGGCACCCCGTAGCCCCGTTCACCACATCAACGGCCGCTCGGATGCTACGCCAATGATACATCGACCGGTAAATAAAATAAACCAAACAACGAAAAAAAAGGGGTTGCAACACGAGGACTTCCCAGGGGGTCACCCATCCTAGTACTACTCTCGCCCAAGCACGCTTAACTGCGGAGTTCTGATGGGATCCGGTGCATTAGTGCTGGTATGATCGCAACCGAAAGAATACCACCTCCTTATTCCTTTATACCTTTCCACGCCTTGATCCATGCCCACCTATGCTCTCATGTGTGGCCTTCGTTACGCGTCTCGGGCCCGCCGTGCGCGCGCGCGCGCCTTCGTCATAGCCTTCCTTTGACAGAAGCGGCCGCTCCCGTCAATAAGCTCTCACGCTTTCCAATAAACTAAGGACACGTCAGGCCAACGCCTACGAGCGGGCCCGTC
This sequence comes from Helianthus tuberosus, assembly GCA_030545235.1. Lineage (NCBI taxonomy): Eukaryota > Viridiplantae > Streptophyta > Magnoliopsida > Asterales > Asteraceae > Helianthus > Helianthus tuberosus. Next base: position 36,250 of record JARYGA010009310.1, on the reverse strand, counting down.
TCCCCATATCCGGCTCCCGCGCGGACGAGCCTTCGGCACGGTAAACCGCGTTTAATCGAAAGCGCCCCTCCGGGCACCCCGTAGCCCCGTTCACCACATCAACGGCCGCTCGGATGCTACGCCAATGATACATCGACCGGTAAATAAAATAAACCAAACAACGAAAAAAAAGGGGTTGCAACACGAGGACTTCCCAGGGGGTCACCCATCCTAGTACTACTCTCGCCCAAGCACGCTTAACTGCGGAGTTCTGATGGGATCCGGTGCATTAGTGCTGGTATGATCGCAACCGAAAGAATACCACCTCCTTATTCCTTTATACCTTTCCACGCCTTGATCCATGCCCACCTATGCTCTCATGTGTGGCCTTCGTTACGCGTCTCGGGCCCGTCGTGCGCGCGCGCGCGCCTTCGTCATAGCCTTCCTTTGACAGAAGCGGCCGCTCCCGTCAATAAGCTCTCACGCTTTCCAATAAACTAAGGACACGTCAGGCCAACGCCTACGAGCGGGCCCGTCTCCCCATATCCGGCTCCCGCGCGGACGAGACTTCGGCACGGTAAACCGCGTTTAATCGAAAGCGCCCCTCCGGGCACCCCGTAGCCCCGTTCACCACATCAACGGCCGCTCGGATGCTACGCCAATGATACATCGACCGGTAAATAAAATAAACCAAACAACGAAAAAAAAGGGGTTGCAACACGAGGACTTCCCAGGGGGTCACCCATCCTAGTACTACTCTCGCCCAAGCACGCTTAACTGCGGAGTTCTGATGGGATCCGGTGCATTAGTGCTGGTATGATCGCAACCGAAAGAATACCACCTCCTTATTCCTTTATACCTTTCCACGCCTTGATCCATGCCCACCTATGCTCTCATGTGTGGCCTTCGTTACGCGTCTCGGGCCCGCCGTGCGCGCGCGCGCGCCTTCGTCATAGCCTTCCTTTGACAGAAGCGGCCGCTCCCGTCAATAAGCTCTCACGCTTTCCAATAAACTAAGGACACGTCAGGCCAACGCCTACGAGCGGGCCCGTCTCCCCATATCCGGCTCCCGCGCGGACGAGCCTTCGGCACGGTAAACCGCGTTTCAACGAAAGCGCCCCTCCGGGCACCCCGTAGCCCCGTTCACCACATCAACGGCCGCTCGGATGCTACGCCAATGATACATCGACCGGTAAATAAAATAAACCAAACAACGAAAAAAAAGGGGTTGCAACACGAGGACTTCCCACGGGGTCACCCATCCTAGTACTACTCTCGCCCAAGCACGCTTAACTGCGGAGTTCTGATGGGATCCGGTGCATTAGTGCTGGTATGATCGCAACCGAAAGAATACCACCTCCTTATTCCTTTATACCTTTCCACGCCTTGATCCATGCCCACCTATGCTCTCATGTGTGGCCTTCGTTACGCGTCTCGGGCCCGCCGTGCGCGCGCGCGCGCCTTCGTCATAGCCTTCCTTTGACAAAAGCGGCCGCTCCCGTCAATAAGCTCTCACGCTTTCCAATAAACTAAGGACACGTCAGGCTACGAGCGGGCCCGTCTCCCCATATCTGGCTCCCGCGCGGACGAGCCTTCGGCACGGTAAACCGCGTTTAATCGAAAGCGCCCCTCCGGGCACCCCGTAGCCCCGTTCACCACATCAACGGCCGCTCGGATGCTACGCCAATGATACATCGACCGGTAAATAAAATAAACCAAACAACGAAAAAAAAAGGGGTTGCAACACGAGGACTTCCCAGGGGGTCACCCATCCTAGTACTACTCTCGCCCAAGCACGCTTAACTGCGGAGTTCTGATGGGATCCGGTGCATTAGTGCTGGTATGATCGCAACCGAAAGAATACCACCTCCTTATTCCTTTATACCTTTCCACGCCTTGATCCATGCCCACCTATGCTCTCATGTGTGGCCTTCGTTACGCGTCTCGGGCCCGCCGTGCGCGCGCGCGCGCCTTCGTCATAGCCTTCCTTTGACAGAAGCGGCCGCTCCCGTCAATAAGCTCTCACGCTTTCCAATAAACTAAGGACACGTCAGGCCAACGCCTACGAGCGGGCCCGTCTCCCCATATCCGTCTCCCGCGCGGACGAGACTTCGGCACGGTAAACCGCGTTTAATCGAAAGCGCCCCTCCGGGCACCCCGTAGCCCCGTTCACCACATCAACGGCCGCTCGGATGCTACGCCAATGATACATCGACCGGTAAATAAAATAAACCAAACAACGAAAAAAAAGGGGTTGCAACACGAGGACTTCCCAGGGGGTCACCCATCCTAGTACTACTCTCGCCCAAGCACGCTTAACTGCGGAGTTCTGATGGGATCCGGTGCATTAGTGCTGGTATGATCGCAACCGAAAGAATACCACCTCCTTATTCCTTTATACCTTTCCACGCCTTGATCCATGCCCACCTATGCTCTCATGTGTGGCCTTCGTTACGCGTCTCGGGCCCGCCGTGCGCGCGCGCGCGCCTTCGTCATAGCCTTCCTTTGACAGAAGCGGCCGCTCCCGTCAATAAGCTCTCACGCTTTCCAATAAACTAAGGACACGTCAGGCCAACGCCTACGAGTGGGCCCGTCTCCCCATATCCGGCTCCCGCGCGGACGAGCCTTCGGCACGGTAAACCGCGTTTCATCGAAAGCGCCCCTCCGGGCACCCCGTAGCCCCGTTCACCACATCAACGGCCGCTCGGATGCTACGCCAATGATACATCGACCGGTAAATAAAATAAACCAAACAACGAAAAAAAAGGGGTTGCAACACGAGGACTTCCCACGGGGTCACCCATCCTAGTACTACTCTCGCCCAAGCACGCTTAACTGCGGAGTTCTGATGGGATCCGGTGCATTAGTGCTGGTATGATCGCAACCGAAAGAATACCACCTCCTTATTCCTTTATACCTTTCCACGCCTTGATCCATGCCCACCTATGCTCTCATGTGTGGCCTTCGTTACGCGTCTCGGGCCCGCCGTGCGCGCGCGCGCGCCTTCGTCATAGCCTTCCTTTGACAAAAGCGGCCGCTCCCGTCAATAAGCTCTCACGCTTTCCAATAAACTAAGGACACGTCAGGCCAACGCCTACGAGCGGGCCCGTCTCCCCATATCCGGCTCCCGCGCGGACGAGCCTTCGGCACGGTAAACCGCGTTTAATCGAAAGCGCCCCTCCGGGCACCCCGTAGCCCCGTTCACCACATCAACGGCCGCTCGGATGCTACGCCAATGATACATCGACCGGTAAATAAAATAAACCAAACAACGAAAAAAAAGGGGTTGCAACACGAGGACTTCCCAGGGGGTCACCCGTCCTAGTACTACTCTCGCCCAAGCACGCTTAACTGCGGAGTTCTGATGGGATCCGGTGCATTAGTGCTGGTATGATCGCAACCGAAAGAATACCACCTCCTTATTCCTTTATACCTTTCCACGCCTTGATCCATGCCCACCTATGCTCTCATGTGTGGCCTTCGTTACGCGTCTCGGGCCCGCCGTGCGCGCGCGCGCGCCTTCGTCATAGCCTTCCTTTGACAGAAGCGGCCGCTCCCGTCAATAAGCTCTCACGCTTTCCAATAAACTAAGGACACGTCAGGCCAACGCCTACGAGCGGGCCCGTCTCCCCATATCCGGCTCCCGCGCGGACGAGCCTTCGGCACGGTAAACCGCGTTTAATCGAAAGCGCCCCTCCGGGCACCCCGTAGCCCCGTTCACCACATCAACGGCCGCTCGGATGCTACGCCAATGATACATCGACCGGTAAATAAAATAAACCAAACAACGAAAAAAAAGGGGTTGCAACACGAGGACTTCCCAGGGGGTCACCCATCCTAGTACTACTCTCGCCCAAGCACGCTTAACTGCGGAGTTCTGATGGGATCCGGTGCATTAGTGCTGGTATGATCGCAACCGAAAGAATACCACCTCCTTATTCCTTTATACCTTTCCACGCCTTGATCCATGCCCACCTATGCTCTCATGTGTGGCCTTCGTTACGCGTCTCGGGCCCGCCGTGCGCGCGCGCGCGCCTTCGTCATAGCCTTCCTTTGACAGAAGCGGCCGCTCCCGTCAATAAGCTCTCACGCTTTCCAATAAACTAAGGACACGTCAGGCCAACGCCTACGAGCGGGCCCGTCTCCCCATATCCGGCTCCCGCGCGGACGAGACTTCGGCACGGTAAACCGCGTTTAATCGAAAGCGCCCCTCCGGGCACCCCGTAGCCCCGTTCACCACATCAACGGCCGCTCGGATGCTACGCCAATGATACATCGACCGGTAAATAAAATAAACCAAACAACGAAAAAAAAGGGGTTGCAACACGAGGACTTCCCAGGGGGTCACCCATCCTAGTACTACTCTCGCCCAAGCACGCTTAACTGCGGAGTTCTGATGGGATCCGGTGCATTAGTGCTGGTATGATCGCAACCGAAAGAATACCACCTCCTTATTCCTTTATACCTTTCCACGCCTTGATCCATGCCCACCTATGCTCTCATGTGTGGCCTTCGTTACGCGTCTCGGGCCCGCCGTGCGCGCGCGCGCGCCTTCGTCATAGCCTTCCTTTGACAGAAGCGGCCGCTCCCGTCAATAAGCTCTCACGCTTTCCAATAAACTAAGGACACGTCAGGCCAACGCCTACGAGCGGGCCCGTCTCCCCATATCCGGCTCCCGCGCGGACGAACCTTCGGCACGGTAAACCGCGTTTCATCGAAAGCGCCCCTCCGGGCACCCCGTAGCCCCGTTCACCACATCAACGGCCGCTCGGATGCTACGCCAATGATACATCGACCGGTAAATAAAATAAACCAAACAACGAAAAAAAAGGGGTTGCAACACGAGGACTTCCCACGGGGTCACCCATCCTAGTACTACTCTCGCCCAAGCACGCGTAACTGCGGAGTTCTGATGGGATCCGGTGCATTAGTGCTGGTATGATCGCAACCGAAAGAATACCACCTCCTTATTCCTTTATACCTTTCCACGCCTTGATCCATGCCCACCTATGCTCTCATGTGTGGCCTTCGTTACGCGTCTCGGGCCCGCCGTGCGCGCGCGCGCGCCTTCGTCATAGCCTTCCTTTGACAGAAGCGGCCGCTCCCGTCAATAAGCTCTCACGCTTTCCAATAAACTAAGGACACGTCAGGCCAACGCCTACGAGCGGGCCCGTCTCCCCATATCCGGCTCCCGCGCGGACGAGCCTTCGGCACGGTAAACCGCGTTTAATCGAAAGCGCCCCTCCGGGCACCCCGTAGCCCCGTTCACCACATCAACGGCCGCTCGGATGCTACGCCAATGATACATCGACCGGTAAATAAAATAAACCAAACAACGAAAAAAAAGGGGTTGCAACACGAGGACTTCCCAGGGGGTCACCCATCCTAGTACTACTCTCGCCCAAGCACGCTTAACTGCGGAGTTCTGATGGGATCCGGTGCATTAGTGCTGGTATGATCGCAACCGAAAGAATACCACCTCCTTATTCCTTTTTACCTTTCCACGCCTTGATCCATGCCCACCTATGCTCTCATGTGTGGCCTTCGTTACGCGTCTCGGGCCCGCCGTGCGCGCGCGCGCGCCTTCGTCATAGCCTTCCTTTGACAGAAGCGGCCGCTCCCGTCAATAAGCTCTCACGCTTTCCAATAAACTAAGGACACGTCAGGCCAACGCCTACGAGCGGGCCCGTCTCCCCATATCCGGCTCCCGCGCGGACGAGACTTCGGCACGGTAAACCGCGTTTAATCGAAAGCGCCCCTCCGGGCACCCCGTAGCCCCGTTCACCACATCAACGGCCGCTCGGATGCTACGCCAATGATACATCGACCGGTAAATAAAATAAACCAAACAACGAAAAAAAAGGGGTTGCAACACGAGGACTTCCCAGGGGGTCACCCATCCTAGTACTACTCTCGCCCAAGCACGCTTAACTGCGGAGTTCTGATGGGATCCGGTGCATTAGTGCTGGTATGATCGCAACCGAAAGAATACCACCTCCTTATTCCTTTATACCTTTCCACGCCTTGATCCATGCCCACCTATGCTCTCATGTGTGGCCTTCGTTACGCGTCTCGGGCCCGCCGTGCGCGCGCGCGCGCCTTCGTCATAGCCTTCCTTTGACAGAAGCGGCCGCTCCCGTCAATAAGCTCTCACGCTTTCCAATAAACTAAGGACACGTCAGGCCAACGCCTACGAGCGGGCCCGTCTCCCCATATCCGGCTCCCGCGCGGACGAGCCTTCGGCACGGTAAACCGCGTTTAATCGAAAGCGCCCCTCCGGGCACCCCGTAGCCCCGTTCACCACATCAACGGCCGCTCGGATGCTACGCCAATGATACATCGACCGGTAAATAAAATAAACCAAACAACGAAAAAAAAGGGGTTGCAACACGAGGACTTCCCAGGGGGTCACCCATCCTAGTACTACTCTCGCCCAAGCACGCTTAACTGCGGAGTTCTGATGGGATCCGGTGCATTAGTGCTGGTATGATCGCAACCGAAAGAATACCACCTCCTTATTCCTTTATACCTTTCCACGCCTTGATCCATGCCCACCTATGCTCTCATGTGTGGCCTTCGTTACGCGTCTCGGGCCCGCAGTGCGCGCGCGCGCGCTTTCGTCATAGCCTTCCTTTGACAGAAGCGGCCGCTCCCGTCAATAAGCTCTCACGCTTTCCAATAAACTAAGGACACGTCAGGCCAACGCCTACGAGCGGGCCCGTCTCCCCATATCCGGCTCCCGCGCGGACGAGCCTTCGGCACGGTAAACCGCGTTTCATCGAAAGCGCCCCTCCGGGCACCCCGTAGCCCCGTTCACCACATCAACGGCCGCTCGGATGCTACGCCAATGATACATCGACCGGTAAATAAAATAAACCAAACAACGAAAAAAAAGGGGTTGCAACACGAGGACTTCCCACGGGGTCACCCATCCTAGTACTACTCTCGCCCAAGCACGCTTAACTGCGGAGTTCTGATGGGATCCGGTGCATTAGTGCTGGTATGATCGCAACCGAAAGAATACCACCTCCTTATTCCTTTATACCTTTCCACGCCTTGATCCATGCCCACCTATGCTCTCATGTGTGGCCTTCGTTACGCGTCTCGGGCCCGCCGTGCGCGCGCGCGCGCCTTCGTCATAGCCTTCCTTTGACAAAAGCGGCCGCTCCCGTCAATAAGCTCTCACGCTTTCCAATAAACTAAGGACACGTCAGGCTACGAGCGGGCCCGTCTCCCCATATCTGGCTCCCGCGCGGACGAGCCTTCGGCACGGTAAACCGCGTTTAATCGAAAGCGCCCCTCCGGGCACCCCGTAGCCCCGTTCACCACATCAACGGCCGCTCGGATGCTACGCCAATGATACATCGACCGGTAAATAAAATAAACCAAACAACGAAAAAAAAGGGGTTGCAACACGAGGACTTCCCAGGGGGTCACCCATCCTAGTACTACTCTCGCCCAAGCACGCTTAACTGCGGAGTTCTGATGGGATCCGGTGCATTAGTGCTGGTATGATCGCAACCGAAAGAATACCACCTCCTTATTCCTTTATACCTTTCCACGCCTTGATCCATGCCCACCTATGCTCTCATGTGTGGCCTTCGTTACGCGTCTCGGGCCCGCCGTGCGCGCGCGCGCGCCTTCGTCATAGCCTTCCTTTGACAGAAGCGGCCGCTCCCGTCAATAAGCTCTCACGCTTTCCAATAAACTAAGGACACGTCAGGCCAACGCCTACGAGCGAGCCCGTCTCCCCATATCCGGCTCCCGCGCGGACGAGCCTTCGGCACGGTAAACCGCGTTTAATCGAAAGCGCCCCTCCGGGCACCCCGTAGCCCCGTTCACCACATCAACGGCCGCTCGGATGCTACGCCAATGATACATCGACCGGTAAATAAAATAAACCAAACAACGAAAAAAAAAGGGGTTGCAACACGAGGACTTCCCAGGGGGTCACCCATCCTAGTACTACTCTCGCCCAAGCACGCTTAACTGCGGAGTTCTGATGGGATCCGGTGCATTAGTGCTGGTATGATCGCAACCGAAAGAATACCACCTCCTTATTCCTTTATACCTTTCCACGCCTTGATCCATGCCCACCTATGCTCTCATGTGTGGCCTTCGTTACGCGTCTCGGGCCCGCCGTGCGCGCGCGCGCGCCTTCGTCATAGCCTTCCTTTGACAGAAGCGGCCGCTCCCGTCAATAAGCTCTCACGCTTTCCAATAAACTAAGGACACGTCAGGCCAACGCCTACGAGCGGGCCCGTCTCCCCATATCCGGCTCCCGCGCGGACGAGACTTCGGCACGGTAAACCGCGTTTAATCGAAAGCGCCCCTCCGGGCACCCCGTAGCCCCGTTCACCACATCAACGGCCGCTCGGATGCTACGCCAATGATACATCGACCGGTAAATAAAATAAACCAAACAACGAAAAAAAAGGGGTTGCAACACGAGGACTTCCCAGGGGGTCACCCATCCTAGTACTACTCTCGCCCAAGCACGCTTAACTGCGGAGTTCTGATGGGATCCGGTGCATTAGTGCTGGTATGATCGCAACCGAAAGAATACCACCTCCTTATTCCTTTATACCTTTCCACGCCTTGATCCATGCCCACCTATGCTCTCATGTGTGGCCTTCGTTACGCGTCTCGGGCCCGCCGTGCGCGCGCGCGCGCCTTCGTCATAGCCTTCCTTTGACAGAAGCGGCCGCTCCCGTCAATAAGCTCTCACGCTTTCCAATAAACTAAGGACACGTCAGGCCAACGCCTACGAGCGGGCCCGTCTCCCCATATCCGGCTCCCGCGCGGACGAGCCTTCGGCACGGTAAACCGCGTTTAATCGAAAGCGCCCCTCCGGGCACCCCGTAGCCCCGTTCACCACATCAACGGCCGCTCGGATGCTACGCCAATGATACATCGACCGGTAAATAAAATAAACCAAAGAACGAAAAAAAGGGGTTGCAACACGAGGACTTCCCAGGGGGTCACCCATCCTAGTACTACTCTCGCCCAAGCACGCTTAACTGCGGAGTTCTGATGGGATCCGGTGCATTAGTGCTGGTATGATCGCAACCGAAAGAATACCACCTCCTTATTCCTTTATACCTTTCCACGCCTTGATCCATGCCCACCTATGCTCTCATGTGTGGCCTTCGTTACGCGTCTCGAGCCCGCCGTGCGCGCGCGCGCGCCTTCGTCATAGCCTTCCTTTGACAGAAGCGGCCGCTCCCGTCAATAAGCTCTCACGCTTTCCAATAAACTAAGGACACGTCAGGCCAACGCCTACGAGCGGGCCCGTCTCCCCATATCCGGCTCCCGCGCGGACGAGCCTTCGGCACGGTAAACCGCGTTTCATCGAAAGCGCCCCTCCGGGCACCCCGTAGCCCCGTTCACCACATCAACGGCCGCTCGGATGCTACGCCAATGATACATCGACCGGTAAATAAAATAAACCAAACAACGAAAAAAAAGGGGTTGCAACACGAGGACTTCCCACGGGGTCACCCATCCTAGTACTACTCTCGCCCAAGCACGCTTAACTGCGGAGTTCTGATGGGATCCGGTGCATTAGTGCTGGTATGATCGCAACCGAAAGAATACCACCTCCTTATTCCTTTATACCTTTCCACGCCTTGATCCATGCCCACCTATGCTCTCATGTGTGGCCTTCGTTACGCGTCTCGGGCCCGCCGTGCGCGCGCGCGCGCCTTCGTCATAGCCTTCCTTTGACAGAAGCGGCCGCTCCCGTCAATAAGCTCTCACGCTTTCCAATAAACTAAGGACACGTCAGGCCAACGCCTACGAGCGGGCCCGTCTCCCCATATCTGGCTCCCGCGCGGACGAGCCTTCGGCACGGTAAACCGCGTTTAATCGAAAGCGCCCCTCCGGGCACCCCGTAGCCCCGTTCACCACATCAACGGCCGCTCGGATGCTACGCCAATGATACATCGACCGGTAAATAAAATAAACCAAACAACGAAAAAAAAGGGGTTGCAACACGAGGACTTCCCAGGGGGTCACCCATCCTAGTACTACTCTCGCCCAAGCACGCTTAACTGCGGAGTTCTGATGGGATCCGGTGCATTAGTGCTGGTATGATCGCAACCGAAAGAATACCACCTCCTTATTCCTTTATACCTTTCCACGCCTTGATCCATGCCCACCTATGCTCTCATGTGTGGCCTTCGTTACGCGTCTCGGGCCCGCCGTGCGCGCGCGCGCGCCTTCGTCATAGCCTTCCTTTGACAAAAGCGGCCGCTCCCGTCAATAAGCTCTCACGCTTTCCAATAAACTAAGGACACGTCAGGCCAACGCCTACGAGCGGGCCCGTCTCCCCATATCCGGCTCCCGCGCGGACGAGCCTTCGGCACGGTAAACCGCGTTTAATCGAAAGCGCCCCTCCGGGCACCCCGTAGCCCCGTTGACCACATCAACGGCCCGCTCGGATGCTACGCCAATGATACATCGACCGGTAAATAAAATAAACCAAACAACGAAAAAAAAGGGGTTGCAACACGAGGACTTCCCAGGGGATCACCCATCCTAGTACTACTCTCGCCCAAGCACGCTTAACTGCGGAGTTCTGATGGGATCCGGTGCATTAGTGCTGGTATGATCGCAACCGAAAGAATACCACCTCCTTATTCCTTTATACCTTTCCACGCCTTGATCCATGCCCACCTATGCTCTCATGTGTGGCCTTCGTTACGCGTCCCGAGCCCGCCGTGCGCGCGCGCGCGCCTTCGTCATAGCTTTCCTTTGACAGAAGCGGCCGCTCCCGTCAATAAGCTCTCACGCTTTCCAATAAACTAAGGACACGTCAGGCCAACGCCTACGAGCGGGCCCGTCTCCCCATATCCGGCTCCCGCGCGGACGAGCCTTCGGCACGGTAAACCGCGTTTAATCGAAAGCGCCCCTCCGGGCACCCCGTAGCCCCGTTCACCACATCAACGGCCGCTCGGATGCTACGCCAATGATGCATCGACCGGTAAATAAAATAAACCAAACAACGAAAAAAAAGGGGTTGCAACACGAGGACTTCCCAGGGGGTCACCCATCCTAGTACTACTCTCGCCCAAGCACGCTTAACTGCGGAGTTCTGATGGGATCCGGTGCATTAGTGCTGGTATGATCGCAACCGAAAGAATACCACCTCCTTATTCCTTTATACCTTTCCACGCCTTGATCCATGCCCACCTATGCTCTCATGTGTGGCCTTCGTTACGCGTCTCGGGCCCGCCGTGCGCGCGCGCGCGCCTTCGTCATAGCCTTCCTTTGACAGAAGCGGCCGCTCCCGTCAATAAGCTCTCACGCTTTCCAATAAACTAAGGACACGTCAGGCCAACGCCTACGAGCGGGCCCGTCTCCCCATATCTGGCTCCCGCGCGGACGAGCCTTCGGCACGGTAAACCGCGTTTAATCGAAAGCGCTCCTCCGGGCACCCCGTAGCCCCGTTCACCACATCAACGGCCGCTCGGATGCTACGCCAATGATACATCGACCGGTAAATAAAATAAACCAAACAACGAAAAAAAAGGGGTTGCAACACGAGGACTTCCCAGGGGGTCACCCATCCTAGTACTACTCTCGCCCAAGCACGCTTAACTGCGGAGTTCTGATGGGATCCGGTGCATTAGTGCTGGTATGATCGCAACCGAAAGAATACCACCTCCTTATTCCTTTATACCTTTCCACGCCTTGATCCATGCCCACCTATGCTCTCATGTGTGGCCTTCGTTACGCGTCTCGGGCCCGCCGTGCGCGCGCGCGCGCCTTCGTCATAGCCTTCCTTTGACAGAAGCGGCCGCTCCCGTCAATAAGCTCTCACGCTTTCCAATAAACTAAGGACACGTCAGGCCAACGCCTACGAGCGGGCCCGTCTCCCCATATCCGGCTCCCGCGCGGACGAGCCTTCGGCACGGTAAACCGCGTTTAATCGAAAGCGCCCCTCCGGGCACCCCGTAGCCCCGTTCACCACATCAACGGCCGCTCGGATGCTACGCCAATGATACATCGACCGGTAAATAAAATAAACCAAACAACGAAAAAAAAGGGGTTGCAACACGAGGACTTCCCAGGGGGTCACCCATCCTAGTACTACTCTCGCCCAAGCACGCTTAACTGCGGAGTTCTGATGGGATCCGGTGCATTAGTGCTGGTATGATCGCAACCGAAAGAATACCACCTCCTTATTCCTTTATACCTTTCCACGCCTTGATCCATGCCCACCTATGCTCTCATGTGTGGCCTTCGTTACGCGTCTCGGGCCCGCCGTGCGCGCGCGCGCGCCTTCGTCATAGCCTTCCTTTGACAGAAGCGGCCGCTCCCGTCAATAAGCTCTCACGCTTTCCAATAAACTAAGGACACGTCAGGCCAACGCCTACGAGCGGGCCCGTCTCCCCATATCCGGCTCCCGCGCGGACGAGCCTTCGGCACGGTAAACCGCGTTTAATCGAAAGCGCCCCTCCGGGCACCCCGTAGCCCCGTTCACCACATCAACGGCCGCTCGGATGCTACGCCAATGATACATCGACCGGTAAATAAAATAAACCAAACAACGAAAAAAAAGGGGTTGCAACACGAGGACTTCCCAGGGGGTCACCCATCCTAGTACTACTCTCGCCCAAGCACGCTTAACTGCGGAGTTCTGATGGGATCCGGTGCATTAGTGCTGGTATGATCGCAACCGAAAGAATACCACCTCCTTATTCCTTTATACCTTTCCACGCCTTGATCCATGCCCACCTATGCTCTCATGTGTGGCCTTCGTTACGCGTCTCGGGCCCGCCGTGCGCGCGCGCGCGCCTTCGTCATAGCCTTCCTTTGACAGAAGCGGCCGCTCCCGTCAATAAGCTCTCACGCTTTCCAATAAACTAAGGACACGTCAGGCCAACGCCTACGAGCGGGCCCGTCTCCCCATATCCGGCTCCCGCGCGGACGAGCCTTCGGCACGGTAAACCGCGTTTAATCGAAAGCGCCCCTCCGGGCACCCCGTAGCCCCGTTCACCACATCAACGGCCGCTCGGATGCTACGCCAATGATACATCGACCGGTAAATAAAATAAACCAAACAACGAAAAAAAAGGGGTTGCAACACGAGGACTTCCCAGGGGGTCACCCATCCTAGTACTACTCTCGCCCAAGCACGCTTAACTGCGGAGTTCTGATGGGATCCGGTGCAATAGTGCTGGTATGATCGCAACCGAAAGAATACCACCTCCTTATTCCTTTATACCTTTCCACGCCTTGATCCATGCCCACCTATGCTCTCATGTGTGGCCTTCGTTACGCGTCTCGGGCCCGCCGTGCGCGCGCGCGCGCCTTCGTCATAGCCTTCCTTTGACAGAAGCGGCCGCTCCCGTCAATAAGCTCTCACGCTTTCCAATAAACTAAGGACACGTCAGGCCAACGCCTACGAGCGGGCCCGTCTCCCCATATCCGGCTCCCGCGCGGACGAGCGTTCGGCACGGTAAACCGCGTTTAATCGAAAGCGCCCCTCCGGGCACCCCGTAGCCCCGTTCACCACATCAACGGCCGCTCGGATGCTACGCCAATGATACATCGACCGGTAAATAAAATAAACCAAACAACGAAAAAAAAGGGGTTGCAACACGAGGACTTCCCAGGGGGTCACCCATCCTAGTACTACTCTCGCCCAAGCACGCTTAACTGCGGAGTTCTGATGGGATCCGGTGCATTAGTGCTGGTATGATCGCAACCGAAAGAATACCACCTCCTTATTCCTTTATACCTTTCCACGCCTTGATCCATGCCCACCTATGCTCTCATGTGTGGCCTTCGTTACGCGTCTCGGGCCCGCCGTGCGCGCGCGCGCGCCTTCGTCATAGCCTTCCTTTGACAGAAGCGGCCGCTCCCGTCAATAAGCTCTCACGCTTTCCAATAAACTAAGGACACGTCAGGCCAACGCCTACGAGCGGGCCCGTCTCCCCATATCCGGCTCCCGCGCGGACGAGCCTTCGGCACGGTAAACCGCGTTTAATCGAAAGCGCCCCTCCGGGCACCCCGTAGCCCCGTTCACCACATCAACGGCCGCTCGGATGCTACGCCAATGATACATCGACCGGTAAATAAAATAAACCAAACAACGAAAAAAAAGGGGTTGCAACACGAGGACTTCCCAGGGGGTCCCCGTCCTAGTACTACTCTCGCCCAAGCACGCTTAACTGCGGAGTTCTGATGGGATCCGGTGCATTAGTGCTGGTATGATCGCAACCGAAAGAATACCACCTCCTTATTCCTTTATACCTTTCCACGCCTTGATCCATGCCCACCTATGCTCTCATGTGTGGCCTTCGTTACGCGTCTCGGGCCCGCCGTGCGCGCGCGCGCGCCTTCGTCATAGCCTTCCTTTGACAGAAGCGGCCGCTCCCGTCAATAAGCTCTCACGCTTTCCAATAAACTAAGGACACGTCAGGCCAACGCCTACGAGCGGGCCCGTCTCCCCATATCCGGCTCCCGCGCGGACGAGCCTTCGGCACGGTAAACCGCGTTTAATCGAAAGCGCCCCTCCGGGCACCCCGTAGCCCCGTTCACCACATCAACGGCCGCTCGGATGCTACGCCAATGATACATCGACCGGTAAATAAAATAAACCAAACAACGAAAAAAAAGGGGTTGCAACACGAGGACTTCCCAGGGGGTCACCCATCCTAGTACTACTCTCGCCCAAGCACGCTTAACTGCGGAGTTCTGATGGGATCCGGTGCATTAGTGCTGGTATGATCGCAACCGAAAGAATACCACCTCCTTATTCCTTTATACCTTTCCACGCCTTGATCCATGCCCACCTATGCTCTCATGTGTGGCCTTCGTTACGCGTCTCGGGCCCGCCGTGCGCGCGCGCGCGCCTTCGTCATAGCCTTCCTTTGACAGAAGCGGCCGCTCCCGTCAATAAGCTCTCACGCTTTCCAATAAACTAAGGACACGTCAGGCCAACGCCTACGAGCGGGCCCGTCTCCCCATATCCGGCTCCCGCGCGGACGAGCCTTCGTCACGGTAAACCGCGTTTAATCGAAAGCGCCCCTCCGGGCACCCCGTAGCCCCGTTCACCACATCAACGGCCGCTCGGATGCTACGCCAATGATACATCGACCGGTAAATAAAATAAACCAAACAACGAAAAAAAGGGGTTGCAACACGAGGACTTCCCTGGGGGTCACCCATCCTAGTACTACTCTCGCCCAAGCACGCTTAACTGCGGAGTTCTGATGGGATCCGGTGCATTAGTGCTGGTATGATCGCAACCGAAAGAATACCACCTCCTTATTCCTTTATACCTTTCCACGCCTTGATCCATGCCCACCTATGCTCTCATGTGTGGCCTTCGTTACGCGTCTCGGGCCCGCCGTGCGCGCGCGCGCGCCTTCGTCATAGCCTTCCTTTGACAGAAGCGGCCGCTCCCGTCAATAAGCTCTCACGCTTTCCAATAAACTAAGGACACGTCAGGCCAACGCCTACGAGCGGGCCCGTCTCCCCATATCCGGCTCCCGCGCGGACGAGCCTTCGGCACGGTAAACCGCGTTTAATCGAAAGCGCCCCTCCGGGCACCCCGTAGCCCCGTTCACCACATCAACGGCCGCTCGGATGCTACGCCAATGATACATCGACCGGTAAATAAAATAAACCAAACAACGAAAAAAAAGGGGTTGCAACACGAGGACTTCCCAGGGGGTCACCCATCCTAGTACTACTCTCGCCCAAGCACGCTTAACTGCGGAGTTCTGATGGGATCCGGTGCATTAGTGCTGGTATGATCGCAACCGAAAGAATACCACCTCCTTATTCCTTTATACCTTTCCACGCCTTGATCCATGCCCACCTATGCTCTCATGTGTGGCCTTCGTTACGCGTCTCGGGCCCGCCGTGCGCGCGCGCGCGCCTTCGTCATAGCCTTCCTTTGACAGAAGCGGCCGCTCCCGTCAATAAGCTCTCACGCTTTCCAATAAACTAAGGACACGTCAGGCCAACGCCTACGAGCGGGCCCGTCTCCCCATATCCGGCTCCCGCGCGGACGAGCCTTCGGCACGGTAAACCGCGTTTAATCGAAAGCGCCCCTCCGGGCACCCCGTAGCCCCGTTCACCACATCAACGGCCGCTCGGATGCTACGCCAATGATACATCGACCGGTAAATAAAATAAACCAAACAACGAAAAAAAAGGGGTTGCAACACGAGGACTTCCCAGGGGGTCACCCATCCTAGTACTACTCTCGCCCAAGCACGCTTAACTGCGGAGTTCTGATGGGATCCGGTGCATTAGTGCTGGTATGATCGCAACCGAAAGAATACCACCTCCTTATTCCTTTATACCTTTCCACGCCTTGATCCATGCCCACCTATGCTCTCATGTGTGGCCTTCGTTACGCGTCTCGGGCCCGCCGTGCGCGCGCGCGCGCCTTCGTCATAGCCTTCCTTTGACAGAAGCGGCCGCTCCCGTCAATAAGCTCTCACGCTTTCCAATAAACTAAGGACACGTCAGGCCAACGCCTACGAGCGGGCCCGTCTCCCCATATCCGGCTCCCGCGCGGACGAGCCTTCGGCACGGTAAACCGCGTTTAATCGAAAGCGCCCCTCCGGGCACCCCGTAGCCCCGTTCACCACATCAACGGCCGCTCGGATGCTACGCCAATGATACATCGACCGGTAAATAAAATAAACCAAACAACGAAAAAAAAGGGGTTGCAACACGAGGACTTCCCAGGGGGTCACCCATCCTAGTACTACTCTCGCCCAAGCACGCTTAACTGCGGAGTTCTGATGGGATCCGGTGCAATAGTGCTGGTATGATCGCAACCGAAAGAATACCACCTCCTTATTCCTTTATACCTTTCCACGCCTTGATCCATGCCCACCTATGCTCTCATGTGTGGCCTTCGTTACGCGTCTCGGGCCCGCCGTGCGCGCGCGCGCGCCTTCGTCATAGCCTTCCTTTGACAGAAGCGGCCGCTCCCGTCAATAAGCTCTCACGCTTTCCAATAAACTAAGGACACGTCAGGCCAACGCCTACGAGCGGGCCCGTCTCCCCATATCCGGCTCCCGCGCGGACGAGCGTTCGGCACGGTAAACCGCGTTTAATCGAAAGCGCCCCTCCGGGCACCCCGTAGCCCCGTTCACCACATCAACGGCCGCTCGGATGCTACGCCAATGATACATCGACCGGTAAATAAAATAAACCAAACAACGAAAAAAAAGGGGTTGCAACACGAGGACTTCCCAGGGGGTCACCCATCCTAGTACTACTCTCGCCCAAGCACGCTTAACTGCGGAGTTCTGATGGGATCCGGTGCATTAGTGGTGGTATGATCGCAACCGAAAGAATACCAGCTCCTTATTCCTTTATACCTTTCCACGCCTTGATCCATGCCCACCTATGCTCTCATGTGTGGCCTTCGTTACGCGTCTCGGGCCCGCCGTGCGCGCGCGCGCGCCTTCGTCATAGCCTTCCTTTGACAGAAGCGGCCGCTCCCGTCAATAAGCTCTCACGCTTTCCAATAAACTAAGGACACGTCAGGCCAACGCCTACGAGCGGGCCCGTCTCCCCATATCCGGCTCCCGCGCGGACGAGCCTTCGGCACGGTAAACCGCGTTTAATCGAAAGCGCCCCTCCGGGCACCCCGTAGCCCCGTTCACCACATCAACGGCCGCTCGGATGCTACGCCAATGATACATCGACCGGTAAATAAAATAAACCAAACAACGAAAAAAAAGGGGTTGCAACACGAGGACTTCCCAGGGGGTCACCCATCCTAGTACTACTCTCGCCCAAGCACGCTTAACTGCGGAGTTCTGATGGGATCCGGTGCATTAGTGCTGGTATGATCGCAACAGAAAGAATACCACCTCCTTATTCCTTTATACCTTTCCACGCCTTGATCCATGCCCACCTATGCTCTCATGTGTGGCCTTCGTTACGCGTCTCGGGCCCGCCGTGCGCGCGCGCGCGCGCGCCTTCGTCATAGCCTTCCTTTGACAGAAGCGGCCGCTCCCGTCAATAAGCTCTCACGCTTTCCAATAAACTAAGGACACGTCAGGCCAACGCCTACGAGCGGGCCCGTCTCCCCATATCCGGCTCCCGCGCGGACGAGCCTTCGGCACGGTAAACCGCGTTTAATCGAAAGCGCCCCTCCGGGCACCCCGTAGCCCCGTTCACCACATCAACGGCCGCTCGGATGCTACGCCAATGATACATCGACCGGTAAATAAAATAAACCAAACAACGAAAAAAAAGGGGTTGCAACACGAGGACTTCCCAGGGGGTCACCCATCCTAGTACTACTCTCGCCCAAGCACGCTTAACTGCGGAGTTCTGATGGGATCCGGTGCATTAGTGCTGGTATGATCGCAACCGAAAGAATACCACCTCCTTATTCCTTTATACCTTTCCACGCCTTGATCCATGCCCACCTATGCTCTCATGTGTGGCCTTCGTTACGCGTCTCGGGCCCGCCGTGCGCGCGCGCGCGCCTTCGTCATAGCCTTCCTTTGACAGAAGCGGCCGCTCCCGTCAATAAGCTCTCACGCTTTCCAATAAACTAAGGACACGTCAGGCCAACGCCTACGAGCGGGCCCGTCTCCCCATATCCGGCTCCCGCGCGGACGAGCCTTCGGCACGGTAAACCGCGTTTAATCGAAAGCGCCCCTCCGGGCACCCCGTAGCCCCGTTCACCACATCAACGGCCGCTCGGATGCTACGCCAATGATACATCGACCGGTAAATAAAATAAACCAAACAACGAAAAAAAAAGGGTTGCAACACTAGGACTTCCCAGGGGGTCACCCATCCTAGTACTACTCTCGCCCAAGCACGCTTAACTGCGGAGTTCTGATGGGATCCGGTGCATTAGTGCTGGTATGATCGCAACCGAAAGAATACCACCTCCTTATTCCTTTATACCTTTCCACGCCTTGATCCATGCCCACCTATGCTCTCATGTGTGGCCTTCGTTACGCGTCTCGGGCCCGCCGTGCGCGCGCGCGCGCCTTCGTCATAGCCTTCCTTTGACAGAAGCGGCCGCTCCCGTCAATAAGCTCTCACGCTTTCCAATAAACTAAGGACACGTCAGGCCAACGCCTACGAGCGGGCCCGTCTCCCCATATCCGGCTCCCGCGCGGACGAGCCTTCGGCACGGTAAACCGCGTTTAATCGAAAGCGCCCCTCCGGGCACCCCGTAGCCCCGTTCACCACATCAACGGCCGCTCGGATGCTACGCCAATGATACATCGACCGGTAAATAAAATAAACCAAACAACGAAAAAAAGGGGTTGCAACACGAGGACTTCCCAGGGGGTCACCCATCCTAGTACTACTCTCGCCCAAGCACGCTTAACTGCGGAGTTCTGATGGGATCCGGTGCATTAGTGCTGGTATGATCGCAACCGAAAGAATACCACCTCCTTATTCCTTTATACCTTTCCACGCCTTGATCCATGCCCACCTATGCTCTCATGTGTGGCCTTCGTTACGCGTCTCGGGCCCGCCGTGCGCGCGCGCGCGCCTTCGTCATAGCCTTCCTTTGACAGAAGCGGCCGCTCCCGTCAATAAGCTCTCACGCTTTCCAATAAACTAAGGACACGTCAGGCCAACGCCTACGAGCGGGCCCGTCTCCCCATATCCGGCTCCCGCGCGGACGAGCCTTCGGCACGGTAAACCGCGTTTAATCGAAAGCGCCCCTCCGGGCACCCCGTAGCCCCGTTCACCACATCAACGGCCGCTCGGATGCTACGCCAATGATACATCGACCGGTAAATAAAATAAACCAAACAACGAAAAAAAAGGGGTTGCAACACGAGGACTTCCCAGGGGGTCACCCATCCTAGTACTACTCTCGCCCAAGCACGCTTAACTGCGGAGTTCTGATGGGATCCGGTGCATTAGTGCTGGTATGATCGCAACAGAAAGAATACCACCTCCTTATTCCTTTATACCTTTCCACGCCTTGATCCATGCCCACCTATGCTCTCATGTGTGGCCTTCGTTACGCGTCTCGGGCCCGCCGTGCGCGCGCGCGCGCCTTCGTCATAGCCTTCCTTTGACAGAAGCGGCCGCTCCCGTCAATAAGCTCTCACGCTTTCCAATAAACTAAGGACACGTCAGGCCA
The DNA here is from genome assembly GCA_030545235.1 of Helianthus tuberosus. Classification (NCBI taxonomy): domain Eukaryota; kingdom Viridiplantae; phylum Streptophyta; class Magnoliopsida; order Asterales; family Asteraceae; genus Helianthus; species Helianthus tuberosus. The sequence goes on along the minus strand of JARYGA010009310.1, from coordinate 16,158 downwards.
ACGCCTACGAGCGGGCCCGTCTCCCCATATCCGGCTCCCGCGCGGACGAGCCTTCGGCACGGTAAACCGCGTTTAATCGAAAGCGCCCCTCCGGGCACCCCGTAGCCCCGTTCACCACATCAACGGCCGCTCGGATGCTACGCCAATGATACATCGACCGGTAAATAAAATAAACCAAACAACGAAAAAAAAGGGGTTGCAACACGAGGACTTCCCAGGGGGTCACCCATCCTAGTACTACTCTCGCCCAAGCACGCTTAACTGCGGAGTTCTGATGGGATCCGGTGCATTAGTGCTGGTATGATCGCAACCGAAAGAATACCACCTCCTTATTCCTTTATACCTTTCCACGCCTTGATCCATGCCCACCTATGCTCTCATGTGTGGCCTTCGTTACGCGTCTCGGGCCCGCCGTGCGCGCGCGCGCGCCTTCGTCATAGCCTTCCTTTGACAGAAGCGGCCGCTCCCGTCAATAAGCTCTCACGCTTTCCAATAAACTAAGGACACGTCAGGCCAACGCCTACGAGCGGGCCCGTCTCCCCATATCCGGCTCCCGCGCGGACGAGCCTTCGGCACGGTAAACCGCGTTTAATCGAAAGCGCCCCTCCGGGCACCCCGTAGCCCCGTTCACCACATCAACGGCCGCTCGGATGCTACGCCAATGATACATCGACCGGTAAATAAAATAAACCAAACAACGAAAAAAAAGGGGTTGCAACACGAGGACTTCCCAGGGGGTCACCCATCCTAGTACTACTCTCGCCCAAGCACGCTTAACTGCGGAGTTCTGATGGGATCCGGTGCATTAGTGCTGGTATGATCGCAACCGAAAGAATACCACCTCCTTATTCCTTTATACCTTTCCACGCCTTGATCCATGCCCACCTATGCTCTCATGTGTGGCCTTCGTTACGCCTCTCGGGCCCGCCGTGCGCGCGCTCGCGCCTTCGTCATAGCCTTCCTTTGACAGAAGCGGCCGCTCCCGTCAATAAGCTCTCACGCTTTCCAATAAACTATGGACACGTCAGGCCAACGCCTACGAGCGGGCCCGTCTCCCCATATCCGGCTCCCGCGCGGACGAGCCTTCGGCACGGTAAACCGCGTTTAATCGAAAGCGCCCCTCCGGGCACCCCGTAGCCCCGTTCACCACATCAACGGCCGCTCGGATGCTACGCCAATGATACATCGACCGGTAAATAAAATAAACCAAACAACGAAAAAAAAGGGGTTGCAACACGAGGACTTCCCAGGGGGTCACCCATCCTAGTACTACTCTCGCCCAAGCACGCTTAACTGCGGAGTTCTGATGGGATCCGGTGCATTAGTGCTGGTATGATCGCAACCGAAAGAATACCACCTCCTTATTCCTTTATACCTTTCCACGCCTTGATCCATGCCCACCTATGCTCTCATGTGTGGCCTTCGTTACGCGTCTCGGGCCCGCCGTGCGCGCGCGCGCGCCTTCGTCATAGCCTTCCTTTGACAGAAGCGGCCGCTCCCGTCAATAAGCTCTCACGCTTTCCAATAAACTAAGGACACGTCAGGCCAACGCCTACGAGCGGGCCCGTCTCCCCATATCCGGCTCCCGCGCGGACGAGCCTTCGGCACGGTAAACCGCGTTTAATCGAAAGCGCCCCTCCGGGCACCCCGTAGCCCCGTTCACCACATCAACGGCTGCTCGGATGCTACGCCAATGATACATCGACCGGTAAATAAAATAAACCAAACAACGAAAAAAAAGGGGTTGCAACACGAGGACTTCCCAGGGGGTCACCCATCCTAGTACTACTCTCGCCCAAGCACGCTTAACTGCGGAGTTCTGATGGGATCCGGTGCATTAGTGCTGGTATGATCGCAACCGAAAGAATACCACCTCCTTATTCCTTTATACCTTTCCACGCCTTGATCCATGCCCACCTATGCTCTCATGTGTGGCCTTCGTTACGCGTCTCGGGCCCGCCGTGCGCGCGCGCGCGCCTTCGTCATAGCCTTCCTTTGACAGAAGCGGCCGCTCCCGTCAATAAGCTCTCACGGTTTCCAATAAACTAAGGACACGTCAGGCCAACGCCTACGAGCGGGCCCGTCTCCCCATATCCGGCTCCCGCGCGGACGAGCCTTCGGCACGGTAAACCGCGTTTAATCGAAAGCGCCCTCCGGGCACCCCGTAGCCCCGTTCACCACATCAACGGCCGCTCGGATGCTACGCCAATGATACATCGACCGGTAAATAAAATAAACCAAACAACGAAAAAAAAGGGGTTGCAACACGAGGACTTCCCAGGGGGTCACCCATCCTAGTACTACTCTCGCCCAAGCACGCTTAACTGCGGAGTTCTGATGGGATCCGGTGCATTAGTGCTGGTATGATCGCAACCGAAAGAATACCACCTCCTTATTCCTTTATACCTTTCCACGCCTTGATCCATGCCCACCTATGCTCTCATGTGTGGCCTTCGTTACGCGTCTCGGGCCCGCCGTGCGCGCGCGCGCGCCTTCGTCATAGCCTTCCTTTGACAGAAGCGGCCGCTCCCGTCAATAAGCTCTCACGCTTTCCATTAAACTAAGGACACGTCAGGCCAACGCCTACGAGCGGGCCCGTCTCCCCATATCCGGCTCCCGCGCGGACGAGCCTTCGGCACGGTAAACTGCGTTTAATCGAAAGCGCCCCTCCGGGCACCCCGTAGCCCCGTTCACCACATCAACGGCCGCTCGGATGCTACGCCAATGATACATCGACCGGTAAATAAAATAAACCAAACAACGAAAAAAAAGGGGTTGCAACACGAGGACTTCCCAGGGGGTCACCCATCCTAGTACTACTCTCGCCCAAGCACGCTTAACTGCGGAGTTCTGATGGGATCCGGTGCATTAGTGCTGGTATGATCGCAACCGAAAGAATACCACCTCCTTATTCCTTTATACCTTTCCACGCCTTGATCCATGCCCACCTATGCTCTCATGTGTGGCCTTCGTTACGCGTCTCGGGCCCGCCGTGCGCGCGCGCGCGCCTTCGTCATAGCCTTCCTTTGACAGAAGCGGCCGCTCCCGTCAATAAGCTCTCACGCTTTCCAATAAACTAAGGACACGTCAGGCCAACGCCTACGAGCGGGCCCGTCTCCCCATATCCGGCTCCCGCGCCGACGAGCGTTCGGCACGGTAAACCGCGTTTAATCGAAAGCGCCCCTCCGGGCACCCCGTAGCCCCGTTCACCACATCAACGGCCGCTCGGATGCTACGCCAATGATACATCGACCGGTAAATAAAATAAACCAAACAACGAAAAAAAAGGGGTTGCAACACGAGGACTTCCCAGGGGGTCACCCATCCTAGTACTACTCTTGCCCAAGCACGCTTAACTGCGGAGTTCTGATGGGATCCGGTGCATTAGTGCTGGTATGATCGCAACCGAAAGAATACCACCTCCTTATTCCTTTATACCTTTCCACGCCTTGATCCATGCCCACCTATGCTCTCATGTGTGGCCTTCGTTACGCGTCTCGGGCCCGCCGTGCGCGCGCGCGCGCCTTTGTCATAGCCTTCCTTTGACAGAAGCGGCCGCTCCCGTCAATAAGCTCTCACGGTTTCCAATAAACTAAGGACACGTCAGGCCAACGCCTACGAGCGGGCCCGTCTCCCCATATCCGGCTCCCGCGCGGACGAGCCTTCGGCACGGTAAACCGCGTTTAATCGAAAGCGCCCTCCGGGCACCCCGTAGCCCCGTTCACCACATCAACGGCCGCTCGGATGCTACGCCAATGATACATCGACCGGTAAATAAAATAAACCAAACAACGAAAAAAAAGGGGTTGCAACACGAGGACTTCCCAGGGGGTCACCCATCCTAGTACTACTCTCGCCCAAGCACGCTTAACTGCGGAGTTCTGATGGGATCCGGTGCATTAGTGCTGGTATGATCGCAACCGAAAGAATACCACCTCCTTATTCCTTTATACCTTTCCACGCCTTGATCCATGCCCACCTATGCTCTCATGTGTGGCCTTCGTTACGCGTCTCGGGCCCGCCGTGCGCGCGCGCGCGCCTTCGTCATAGCCTTCCTTTGACAGAAGCGGCCGCTCCCGTCAATAAGCTCTCACGCTTTCCATTAAACTAAGGACACGTCAGGCCAACGCCTACGAGCGGGCCCGTCTCCCCATATCCGGCTCCCGCGCGGACGAGCCTTCGGCACGGTAAACCGCGTTTAATCGAAAGCGCCCCTCCGGGCACCCCGTAGCCCCGTTCACCACATCAACGGCCGCTCGGATGCTACGCCAATGATACATCGACCGGTAAATAAAATAAACCAAACAACGAAAAAAAAGGGGTTGCAACACGAGGACTTCCCAGGGGGTCACCCATCCTAGTACTACTCTCGCCCAAGCACGCTTAACTGCGGAGTTCTGATGGGATCCGGTGCATTAGTGCTGGTATGATCGCAACCGAAAGAATACCACCTCCTTATTCCTTTATACCTTTCCACGCCTTGATCCATGCCCACCTATGCTCTCATGTGTGGCCTTCGTTACGCGTCTCGGGCCCGCCGTGCGCGCGCGCGCGCCTTCGTCATAGCCTTCCTTTGACAGAAGCGGCCGCTCCCGTCAATAAGCTCTCACGCTTTCCAATAAACTAAGGACACGTCAGGCCAACGCCTACGAGCGGGCCCGTCTCCCCATATCCGGCTCCCGCGCGGACGAGCCTTCGGCACGGTAAACCGCGTTTAATCGAAAGCGCCCCTCCGGGCACCCCGTAGCCCCGTTCACCACATCAACGGCCGCTCGGATGCTACGCCAATGATACATCGACCGGTAAATAAAATAAACCAAACAACGAAAAAAAAGGGGTTGCAACACGAGGACTTCCCAGGGGGTCACCCATCCTAGTACTACTCTCGCCCAAGCACGCTTAACTGCGGAGTTCTGATGGGATCCGGTGCATTAGTGCTGGTATGATCGCAACCGAAAGAATACCACCTCCTTATTCCTTTATACCTTTCCACGCCTTGATCCATGCCCACCTATGCTCTCATGTGTGGCCTTCGTTACGCGTCTCGGGCCCGCCGTGCGCGCGCGCGCGCCTTCGTCATAGCCTTCCTTTGACAGAAGCGGCCGCTCCCGTCAATAAGCTCTCACGCTTTCCAATAAACTAAGGACACGTCAGGCCAACGCCTACGAGCGGGCCCGTCTCCCCATATCCGGCTCCCGCGCGGACGAGCCTTCGGCACGGTAAACCGCGTTTAATCGAAAGCGCCCCTCCGGGCACCCCGTAGCCCCGTTCACCACATCAACGGCCGCTCGGATGCTACGCCAATGATACATCGACCGGTAAATAAAATAAACCAAACAACGAAAAAAAAGGGGTTGCAACACGAGGACTTCCCAGGGGGTCACCCATCCTAGTACTACTCTCGCCCAAGCACGCTTAACTGCGGAGTTCTGATGGGATCCGGTGCATTAGTGCTGGTATGATCGCAACCGAAAGAATACCACCTCCTTATTCCTTTATACCTTTCCACGCCTTGATCCATGCCCACCTATGCTCTCATGTGTGGCCTTCGTTACGCGTCTCGGGCCCGCCGTGCGCGCGCGCGCGCCTTCGTCATAGCCTTCCTTTGACAGAAGCGGCCGCTCCCGTCAACAAGCTCTCACGCTTTCCAATAAACTAAGGACACGTCAGGCCAACGCCTACGAGCGGGCCCGTCTCCCCATATCCGGCTCCCGCGCGGACGAGCCTTCGGCACGGTAAACCGCGTTTAATCGAAAGCGCCCCTCCGGGCACCCCGTAGCCCCGTTCACCACATCAACGGCCGCTCGGATGCTACGCCAATGATACATCGACCGGTAAATAAAATAAACCAAACAACGAAAAAAAAGGGGTTGCAACACGAGGACTTCCCAGGGGGTCACCCATCCTAGTACTACTCTCGCCCAAGCACGCTTAACTGCGGAGTTCTGATGGGATCCGGTGCATTAGTGCTGGTATGATCGCAACCGAAAGAATACCACCTCCTTATTCCTTTATACCTTTCCACGCCTTGATCCATGCCCACCTATGCTCTCATGTGTGGCCTTCGTTACGCGTCTCGGGCCCGCCGTGCGCGCGCGCGCGCCTTCGTCATAGCCTTCCTTTGACAGAAGCGGCCGCTCCCGTCAACAAGCTCTCACGCTTTCCAATAAACTAAGGACACGTCAGGCCAACGCCTACGACCGGGCCCGTCTCCCCATATCCGGCTCCCGCGCGGACGAGCCTTCGGCACGGTAAACCGCGTTTAATCGAAAGCGCCCCTCCGGGCACCCCGTAGCCCCGTTCACCACATCAACGGCCGCTCGGATGCTACGCCAATGATACATCGACCGGTAAATAAAATAAACCAAACAACGAAAAAAAAGGGGTTGCAACACGAGGACTTCCCAGGGGGTCACCCATCCTAGTACTACTCTCGCCCAAGCACGCTTAACTGCGGAGTTCTGATGGGATCCGGTGCATTAGTGCTGGTATGATCGCAACCGAAAGAATACCACCTCCTTATTCCTTTATACATTTCCACGCCTTGATCCATGCCCACCTATGCTCTCATGTGTGGCCTTCGTTACGCGTCTCGGGCCCGCCGTGCGCGCGCGCGCGCCTTCGTCATAGCCTTCCTTTGACAGAAGCGGCCGCTCCCGTCAATAAGCTCTCACGCTTTCCAATAAACTAAGGACACGTCAGGCCAACGCCTACGAGCGGGCCCGTCTCCCCATATCCGGCTCCCGCGCGGACGAGCCTTCGGCACGGTAAACCGCGTTTAATCGAAAGCGCCCCTCCGGGCACCCCGTAGCCCCGTTCACCACATCAACGGCCGCTCGGATGCTACGCCAATGATACATCGACCGGTAAATAAAATAAACCAAACAACGAAAAAAAAGGGGTTGCAACACGAGGACTTCCCAGGGGGTCACCCATCCTAGTACTACTCTCGCCCAAGCACGCTTAACTGCGGAGTTCTGATGGGATCCGGTGCATTAGTGCTGGTATGATCGCAACCGAAAGAATACCACCTCCTTATTCCTTTATACCTTTCCACGCCTTGATCCATGCCCACCTATGCTCTCATGTGTGGCCTTCGTTACGCGTCTCGGGCCCGCCGTGCGCGCGCGCGCGCCTTCGTCATAGCCTTCCTTTGACAGAAGCGGCCGCTCCCGTCAATAAGCTCTCACGCTTTCCAATAAACTAAGGACACGTCAGGCCAACGCCTACGAGCGGGCCCGTCTCCCCATATCCGGCTCCCGCGCGGACGAGCCTTCGGCACGGTAAACCGCGTTTAATCGAAAGCGCCCCTCCGGGCACCCGTAGCCCCGTTCACCACATCAACGGCCGCTCGGATGCTACGCCAATGATACATCGACCGGTAAATAAAATAAACCAAACAACGAAAAAAAAGGGGTTGCAACACGAGGACTTCCCTGGGGGTCACCCATCCTAGTACTACTCTCGCCCAAGCACGCTTAACTGCGGAGTTCTGATGGGATCCGGTGCATTAGTGCTGGTATGATCGCAACCGAAAGAATACCACCTCCTTATTCCTTTATACCTTTCCACGCCTTGATCCATGCCCACCTATGCTCTCATGTGTGGCCTTCGTTACGCGTCTCGGGCCCGCCGTGCGCGCGCGCGCGCCTTCGTCATAGCCTTCCTTTGACAGAAGCGGCCGCTCCCGTCAACAAGCTCTCACGCTTTCCAATAAACTAAGGACACGTCAGGCCAACGCCTACGAGCGGGCCCGTCTCCCCATATCCGGCTCCCGCGCGGACGAGCCTTCGGCACGGTAAACCGCGTTTAATCGAAAGCGCCCCTCCGGGCACCCCGTAGCCCCGTTCACCACATCAACGGCCGCTCGGATGCTACGCCAATGATACATCGACCGGTAAATAAAATAAACCAAACAACGAAAAAAAAGGGGTTGCAACACGAGGACTTCCCAGGGGGTCACCCATCCTAGTACTACTCTCGCCCAAGCACGCTTAACTGCGGAGTTCTGATGGGATCCGGTGCATTAGTGCTGGTATGATCGCAACCGAAAGAATACCACCTCCTTATTCCTTTATACCTTTCCACGCCTTGATCCATGCCCACCTATGCTCTCATGTGTGGCCTTCGTTACGCGTCTCGGGCCCGCCGTGCGCGCGCGCGCGCCTTCGTCATAGCCTTCCTTTGACAGAAGCGGCCGCTCCCGTCAATAAGCACTCACGCTTTCCAATAAACTAAGGACACGTCAGGCCAACGCCTACGAGCGGGCCCGTCTCCCCATATCCGGCTCCCGCGCGGACGAGCCTTCGGCACGGTAAACCGCGTTTAATCGAAAGCGCCCCTCCGGGCACCCCGTAGCCCCGTTCACCACATCAACGGCCGCTCGGATGCTACGCCAATGATACATCGACCGGTAAATAAAATAAACCAAACAACGAAAAAAAAGGGGTTGCAACACGAGGACTTCCCTGGGGGTCACCCATCCTAGTACTACTCTCGCCCAAGCACGCTTAACTGCGGAGTTCTGATGGGATCCGGTGCATTAGTGCTGGTATGATCGCAACCGAAAGAATACCACCTCCTTATTCCTTTATACCTTTCCACGCCTTGATCCATGCCCACCTATGCTCTCATGTGTGGCCTTCGTTACGCGTCTCGGGCCCGCCGTGCGCGCGCGCGCGCCTTCGTCATAGCCTTCCTTTGACAGAAGCGGCCGCTCCCGTCAATAAGCTCTCACGCTTTCCAATAATCTAAGGACACGTCAGGCCAACGCCTACGAGCGGGCCCGTCTCCCCATATCCGGCTCCCGCGCGGACGAGCCTTCGGCACGGTAAACCGCGTTTAATCGAAAGCGCCCCTCCGGGCACCCCGTAGCCCCGTTCACCACATCAACGGCCGCTCGGATGCTACGCCAATGATACATCGACCGGTAAATAAAATAAACCAAACAACGAAAAAAAAGGGGTTGCAACACGAGGACTTCCCAGGGGGTCACCCATCCTAGTACTACTCTCGCCCAAGCACGCTTAACTGCGGAGTTCTGATGGGATCCGGTGCATTAGTGCTGGTATGATCGCAACCGAAAGAATACCACCTCCTTATTCCTTTATACCTTTCCACGCCTTGATCCATGCCCACCTATGCTCTCATGTGTGGCCTTCGTTACGCGTCTCGGGCCCGCCGTGCGCGCGCGCGCGCCTTCGTCATAGCCTTCCTTTGACAGAAGCGGCCGCTCCCGTCAATAAGCTCTCACGCTTTCCAATAAACTAAGGACACGTCAGGCCAACGCCTACGAGCGGGCCCGTCTCCCCATATCCGGCTCCCGCGCGGACGAGCCTTCGGCACGGTAAACCGCGTTTAATCGAAAGCGCCCCTCCGGGCACCCCGTAGCCCCGTTCACCACATCAACGGCCGCTCGGATGCTACGCCAATGATACATCGACCGGTAAATAAAATAAACCAAACAACGAAAAAAAAGGGGTTGCAACACGAGGACTTCCCAGGGGGTCACCCATCCTAGTACTACTCTCGCCCAAGCACGCTTAACTGCGGAGTTCTGATGGGATCCGGTGCATTAGTGCTGGAATGGTCGCAACCGAAAGAATACCACCTCCTTATTCCTTTATACCTTTCCACGCCTTGATCCATGCCCACCTATGCTCTCATGTGTGGCCTTCGTTACGCGTCTCGGGCCCGCCGTGCGCGCGCGCGCGCCTTCGTCATAGCCTTCCTTTGACAGAAGCGGCCGCTCCCGTCAATAAGCTCTCACGCTTTCCAATAAACTAAGGACACGTCAGGCCAACGCCTACGAGCGGGCCCGTCTCCCCATATCCGGCTCCCGCGCGGACGAGCCTTCGGCACGGTAAACCGCGTTTAATCGAAAGCGCCCCTCCGGGCACCCCGTAGCCCCGTTCACCACATCAACGGCCGCTAGGATGCTACGCCAATGATACATCGACCGGTAAATAAAATAAACCAAACAACGAAAAAAAAGGGGTTGCAACACGAGGACTTCCCAGGGGGTCACCCATCCTAGTACTACTCTCGCCCAAGCACGCTTAACTGCGGAGTTCTGATGGGATCCGGTGCATTAGTGCTGGTATGATCGCAACCGAAAGAATACCACCTCCTTATTCCTTTATACCTTTCCACGCCTTGATCCATGCCCACCTATGCTCTCATGTGTGGCCTTCGTTACGCGTCTCGGGCCCGCCGTGCGCGCGCGCGCGCCTTCGTCATAGCCTTCCTTTGACAGAAGCGGCCGCTCCCGTCAATAAGCTCTCACGCTTTCCAATAAACTAAGGACACGTCAGGCCAACGCCTACGAGCGGGCCCGTCTCCCCATATCCGGCTCCCGCGCGGACGAGCCTTCGGCACGGTAAACCGCGTTTCATCGAAAGCGCCCCTCCGGGCACCCCGTAGCCCCGTTCACCACATCAACGGCCGCTCGGATGCTACGCCAATGATACATCGACCGGTAAATAAAATAAACCAAACAACGAAAAAAAAGGGGTTGCAACACGAGGACTTCCCACGGGGTCACCCATCCTAGTACTACTCTCGCCCAAGCACGCTTAACTGCGGAGTTCTGATGGGATCCGGTGCATTAGTGCTGGTATGATCGCAACCGAAAGAATACCACCTCCTTATTCCTTTATACCTTTCCACGCCTTGATCCATGCCCACCTATGCTCTCATGTGTGGCCTTCGTTACGCGTCTCGGGCCCGCCGTGCGCGCGCGCGCGCCTTCGTCATAGCCTTCCTTTGACAAAAGCGGCCGCTCCCGTCAATAAGCTCTCACGCTTTCCAATAAACTAAGGACACGTCAGGCTACGAGCGGGCCCGTCTCCCCATATCTGGCTCCCGCGCGGACGAGCCTTCGGCACGGTAAACCGCGTTTAATCGAAAGCGCCCCTCCGGGCACCCCGTAGCCCCGTTCACCACATCAACGGCCGCTCGGATGCTACGCCAATGATACATCGACCGGTAAATAAAATAAACCAAACAACGAAAAAAAAGGGGTTGCAACACGAGGACTTCCCAGGGGGTCACCCATCCTAGTACTACTCTCGCCCAAGCACGCTTAACTGCGGAGTTCTGATGGGATCCGGTGCATTAGTGCTGGTATGATCGCAACCGAAAGAATACCACCTCCTTATTCCTTTATACCTTTCCACGCCTTGATCCATGCCCACCTATGCTCTCATGTGTGGCCTTCGTTACGCGTCTCGGGCCCGCCGTGCGCGCGCGCGCGCCTTCGTCATAGCCTTCCTTTGACAGAAGCGGCCGCTCCCGTCAATAAGCTCTCACGCTTTCCAATAAACTAAGGACACGTCAGGCCAACGCCTACGAGCGGGCCCGTCTCCCCATATCCGGCTCCCGCGCGGACGAGCCTTCGGCACGGTAAACCGCGTTTCATCGAAAGCGCCCCTCCGGGCACCCCGTAGCCCCGTTCACCACATCAACGGCCGCTCGGATGCTACGCCAATGATACATCGACCGGTAAATAAAATAAACCAAACAACGAAAAAAAAGGGGTTGCAACACGAGGACTTCCCACGGGGTCACCCATCCTAGTACTACTCTCGCCCAAGCACGCTTAACTGCGGAGTTCTGATGGGATCCGGTGCATTAGTGCTGGTATGATCGCAACCGAAAGAATACCACCTCCTTATTCCTTTATACCTTTCCACGCCTTGATCCATGCCCACCTATGCTCTCATGTGTGGCCTTCGTTACGCGTCTCGGGCCCGCCGTGCGCGCGCGCGCGCCTTCGTCATAGCCTTCCTTTGACAAAAGCGGCCGCTCCCGTCAATAAGCTCTCACGCTTTCCAATAAACTAAGGACACGTCAGGCTACGAGCGGGCCCGTCTCCCCATATCTGGCTCCCGCGCGGACGAGCCTTCGGCACGGTAAACCGCGTTTAATCGAAAGCGCCCCTCCGGGCACCCCGTAGCCCCGTTCACCACATCAACGGCCGCTCGGATGCTACGCCAATGATACATCGACCGGTAAATAAAATAAACCAAACAACGAAAACAAAGGGGTTGCAACACGAGGACTTCCCAGGGGGTCACCCATCCTAGTACTACTCTCGCCCAAGCACGCTTAACTGCGGAGTTCTGATGGGATCCGGTGCATTAGTGCTGGTATGATCGCAACCGAAAGAATACCACCTCCTTATTCCTTTATACCTTTCCACGCCTTGATCCATGCCCACCTATGCTCTCATGTGTGGCCTTCGTTACGCGTCTCGGGCCCGCCGTGCGCGCGCGCGCGCCTTCGTCATAGCCTTCCTTTGACAGAAGCGGCCGCTCCCGTCAATAAGCTCTCACGCTTTCCAATAAACTAAGGACACGTCAGGCCAACGCCTACGAGCGGGCCCGTCTCCCCATATCCGGCTCCCGCGCGGACGAGCCTTCGGCACGGTAAACCGCGTTTAATCGAAAGCGCCCCTCCGGGCACCCCGTAGCCCCGTTCACCACATCAACGGCCGCTCGGATGCTACGCCAATGATACATCGACCGGTAAATAAAATAAACCAAACAACGAAAAAAAAGGTGTTGCAACACGAGGACTTCCCAGGGGGTCACCCATCCTAGTACTACTCTCGCCCAAGCACGCTTAACTGCGTAGTTCTGATGGGATCCGGTGCATTAGTGCTGGTATGATCGCAACCGAAAGAATACCACCTCCTTATTCCTTTATACCTTTCCACGCCTTGATCCATGCCCACCTATGCTCTCATGTGTGGCCTTCGTTACGCGTCTCGGGCCCGCCGTGCGCGCGCGCGCGCCTTCGTCATAGCCTTCCTTTGACAGAAGCGGCCGCTCCCGTCAATAAGCTCTCACGCTTTCCAATAAACTAAGGACACGTCAGGCCAACGCCTACGAGCGGGCCCGTCTCCCCATATCCGGCTCCCGCGCGGACGAGCCTTCGGCACGGTAAACCGCGTTTAATCGGAAGCGCCCCTCCGGGCACCCCGTAGCCCCGTTCACCACATCAACGGCCGCTCGGATGCTACGCCAATGATACATCGACCGGTAAATAAAATAAACCAAACAACGAAAAAAAAGGGGTTGCAACACGAGGACTTCCCAGGGGGTCACCCATCCTAGTACTACTCTCGCCCAAGCACGCTTAACTGCGGAGTTCTGATGGGATCCGGTGCATTAGTGCTGGTATGATCGCAACCGAAAGAATACCACCTCCTTATTCCTTTATACCTTTCCACGCCTTGATCCATGCCCACCTATGCTCTCATGTGTGGCCTTCGTTACGCGTCTCGGGCCCGCCGTGCGCGCGCGCGCGCCTTCGTCATAGCCTTCCTTTGACAGAAGCGGCCGCTCCCGTCAATAAGCTCTCACGCTTTCCAATAAACTAAGGACACGTCAGGCCAACGCCTACGAGCGGGCCCGTCTCCCCATATCCGGCTCCCGCGCGGACGAGCCTTCGGCACGGTAAACCGCGTTTAATCGAAAGCGCCCCTCCGGGCACCCCGTAGCCCCGTTCACCACATCAACGGCCGCTCGGATGCTACGCCAATGATACATCGACCGGTAAATAAAATAAACCAAACAACGAAAAAAAAGGGGTTGCAACACGAGGACTTCCCAGGGGGTCACCCATCCTAGTACTACTCTCGCCCAAGCACGCTTAACTGCGGAGTTCTGATGGGATCCGGTGCATTAGTGCTGGTATGATCGCAACCGAAAGAATACCACCTCCTTATTCCTTTATACCTTTCCACGCCTTGATCCATGCCCACCTATGCTCTCATGTGTGGCCTTCGTTACGCGTCTCGGGCCCGCCGTGCGCGCGCGCGCGCCTTCGTCATAGCCTTCCTTTGACAGAAGCGGCCGCTCCCGTCAATAAGCTCTCACGCTTTCCAATAAACTAAGGACACGTCAGGCCAACGCCTACGAGCGGGCCCGTCTCCCCATATCCGGCTCCCGCGCGGACGAGCCTTCGGCACGGTAAACCGCGTTTAATCGAAAGCGCCCCTCCGGGCACCCCGTAGCCCCGTTCACCACATCAACGGCCGCTCGGATGCTACGCCAATGATACATCGACCGGTAAATAAAATAAACCAAACAACGAAAAAAAAGGGGTTGCAACACGAGGACTTCCCAGGGGGTCACCCATCCTAGTACTACTCTCGCCCAAGCACGCTTAACTGCGGAGTTCTGATGGGATCCGGTGCATTAGTGCTGGTATGATCGCAACCGAAAGAATACCACCTCCTTATTCCTTTATACCTTTCCACGCCTTGATCCATGCCCACCTATGCTCTCATGTGTGGCCTTCGTTACGCGTCTCGGGCCCGCCGTGCGCGCGCCTTCGTCATAGCCTTCCTTTGACAGAAGCGGCCGCTCCCGTCAATAAGCTCTCACGCTTTCCAATAAACTAAGGACACGTCAGGCCAACGCCTACGAGCGGGCCCGTCTCCCCATATCCGGCTCCCGCGCGGACGAGCCTTCGGCACGGTAAACCGCGTTTAATCGAAAGCGCCCCTCCGGGCACCCCGTAGCCCCGTTCACCACATCAACGGCCGCTCGGATGCTACGCCAATGATACATCGACCGGTAAATAAAATAAACCAAACAACGAAAAAAAAGGGGTTGCAACACGAGGACTTCCCAGGGGGTCACCCATCCTAGTACTACTCTCGCCCAAGCACGCTTAACTGCGGAGTTCTGATGGGATCCGGTGCATTAGTGCTGGTATGATCGCAACCGAAAGAATACCACCTCCTTATTCCTTTATACCTTTCCACGCCTTGATCCATGCCCACCTATGCTCTCATGTGTGGCCTTCGTTACGCGTCTCGGGCCCGCCGTGCGCGCGCGCGCGCCTTCGTCATAGCCTTCCTTTGACAGAAGCGGCCGCTCCCGTCAATAAGCTCTCACGCTTTCCAATAAACTAAGGACACGTCAGGCCAACGCCTACGAGCGGGCCCGTCTCCCCATATCCGGCTCCCGCGCGGACGCGCCTTCGGCACGATAAACCGCGTTTAATCGAAAGCGCCCCTCCGGGCACCCCGTAGCCCCGTTCACCACATCAACGGCCGCTCGGATGCTACGCCAATGATACATCGACCGGTAAATAAAATAAACCAAACAACGAAAAAAAAGGGGTTGCAACACGAGGACTTCCCAGGGGGTCACCCATCCTAGTACTACTCTCGCCCAAGCACGCTTAACTGCGGAGTTCTGATGGGATCCGGTGCATTAGTGCTGGTATGATCGCAACCGAAAGAATACCACCTCCTTATTCCTTTATACCTTTCCACGCCTTGATCCATGCCCACCTATGCTCTCATGTGTGGCCTTCGTTACGCGTCTCGGGCCCGCCGTGCGCGCGCGCGCGCCTTCGTCATAGCCTTCCTTTGACAGAAGCGGCCGCTCCCGTCAATAAGCTCTCACGCTTTCCAATAAACTAAGGACACGTCAGGCCAACGCCTACGAGCGGGCCCGTCTCCCCATATCCGGCTCCCGCGCGGACGAGCCTTCGGCACGGTAAACCGCGTTTAATCGAAAGCGCCCCTCCGGGCACCCCGTAGCCCCGTTCACCACATCAACGGCCGCTCGGATGCTACGCCAATGATACATCGACCGGTAAATAAAATAAACCAAACAACGAAAAAAAAGGGGTTGCAACACGAGGACTTCCCAGGGGGTCACCCATCCTAGTACTACTCTCGCCCAAGCACGCTTAACTGCGGAGTTCTGATGGGATCCGGTGCATTAGTGCTGGTATGATCGCAACCGAAAGAATACCACCTCCTTATTCCTTTATACCTTTCCACGCCTTGATCCATGCCCACCTATGCTCTCATGTGTGGCCTTCGTTACGCGTCTCGGGCCCGCCGTACGCGCGCGCGCGCCTTCGTCATAGCCTTCCTTTGACAGAAGCGGCCGCTCCCGTCAATAAGCTCTCACGCTTTCCAATAAACTAAGGACACGTCAGGCCAACGCCTACGAGCGGGCCCGTCTCCCCATATCCGGCTCCCGCGCGGACGAGCCTTCGGCACGGTAAACCGCGTTTAATCGAAAGCGCCCCTCCGGGCACCCCGTAGCCCCGTTCACCACATCAACGGCCGCTCGGATGCTACGCCAATGATACATCGACCGGTAAATAAAATAAACCAAACAACGA